>CM037868.1:0-95000 GCA_021292105.1 Anadara kagoshimensis
GGAAATAACTGTCAGCACTGTCAGATGTGGAACCGGTAGCGTGTTTTTTGAAATAACACAATTCTTGGTTTTACAGCTAAAATACACATATCAGCTCAAAACCAAAATTGGCTACCGATTTATTAATACGTCATTGGAATCAGAAACAATGTGTTCCAAAGTTGTGGAATGATGGAAACTAACTGTCAGCACTGTCAGATTTGCAACCGGTAGCGTGTTTTTTGAAATAACACAATTCTTGGTTTTACAGCTAAAATACACATATCAGCTCAAAACCAAAATTGGCTACCGATTTGTTAATACGTCAGGAATCAGGAAACAATGTGTTCCAAAGTTGTGGAATGATGGGAATTAACAGCTGGTCATGTCAGATTTGCAACCGGTAGCGTGTTTTTTGAAATAACACAAATCTTGGTTTTACAGCAATAATAGACATATCAGCTCAAAACCAAAATTGGCTACCGATTTGTTAATACCTCATTGAAATCAAAAACAATGTGTTCCAAAGTTGTGGAATGATGGGAACTAACTGTCAGCACTGTCAGATGTGGAACCGGTAGCGTGTTTTTTGAAATAACACAATTCTTGTTTACAGCTAAAATACACATATCAGCTCAAAACCAAAATTGGCTACCAATTTGTTAATACATCATTGGAATCAGAAACAATGTGTTCCAAAGTTGTGGAATGATGGGAACTAACTGTCAGCACTGTCAGATGTGGAACCGGTAGCGTGTTTTTTGAAATAACACAATTCTTGGTTTTACAGCTAAAATACACATATCAGCTCAAAACCAAAATTGGCTACCGATTTGTTAATATGTCATGGAATCAGAAACAGTGTGTTCCAAAGTTGTGGAATGATGGGAACTACCTGTCAGCACTGTCAGATGTGGAACCGGTAGCGTGTTTTTTGAAATAACACAATTCTTGGTTTTACAGCTAAAATACACATATCAGCTCAAAACCAAAATTGGCTACCGATTTATTAATACGTCATTGGAATCAGAAACAATGTGTTCCAAAGTTGTGGAATGATGGAAACTAACTGTCAGCACTGTCAGATTTGCAACCGGTAGCGTGTTTTTTGAAATAACACAATTCTTGGTTTTACAGCTAAAATACACATATCAGCTCAAAACCAAAATTGGCTACCGATTTATTAATACGTCATTGGAATCAAAAACAATGTGTTCCAAAGTTGTGGAATGATGGGAACTAACTGTCAGCACTGTCAGATGTGGAACCGGTAGCGTGTTTTTTGAAATAACATCACATTTCTTTATTAAACAGAAATACAGTTAAAAAGCAAAATTGACTACCAATTTGTTAATACGTCATTGGAATCAGAAACAATGTGTTCCAAAGTTGTGGAATGATGGGAATTAACAGCCGTCATGTCAGATTTGCAACCGGTAGCGTGTTTTTTTGAAATAACACAATTCTTGGTTTTACAGCTAAAATACACATTTCAGCTCAAAACCAAAATTGGCTACCGATTTGTTAATACGTCATGGAATCAGAAAGAATGTGTTTCAAAGTTGTGGAATGATGGGAACTAACTGTCAGCACTGTCAGATGTGGAACCGGTAGCGTGTTTTTTGAAATAACACAATTCTTGGTTTTACAGCTAAAATACACATATCAGCTCAAAACCAAAATTGGCTACCAATTTGTTAATACGTCATTGGAATCAGAAACAATGTGTTCCAAAGTTGTGGAATGATGGGAACTAACTGTCAGCACTGTCAGATGTGGAACTGGTAGCGTGTTTTTTGAAATAACATCACATTTCTTTATTAAACAGAAATACAGTTAAAAAGCAAAATTGGCTACCAATTTGTTAATACGTCATTGGAATCAGAAACAATGTGTTCCAAAGTTGTGGAATGATGGGAACTAACTGTCAGCACTGTCAGATTGCAACCGGTAGCGTGTTTTTTGAAATAACACAATTCTTGGTTTTACAGCTAAAATACACATATCAGCTCAAAACCAAAATTGGCTACCAATTTGTTAATACGTCATTGGAATCAGAAACAATGTGTTCCAAAGTTGTGGAATGATGGGAACTAACTGTCAGCACTGTCAGATGGAACCGGTAGCGTGTTTTTTTAAATAAATCACATTTCTTTTTAAACAGAAATACAGTTAAAAAAGCAAAATTGGCTACCAATTTGTTAATACGTCATGGAACAGAAACAATGTGTTCCAAAGTTGTGGAATGATGGGAACTAACTGTCAGCACTGTCAGATGTGGAACCGGTAGCGTGTTTTTTGAAATACACAATTCTTGGTTTTACAGCTAAATACACATATCAGTCAAAACCAAAATTAGCTACCGATTTGTTAATACGTCATTGGAATCAGAAACAATGTGTTCCAAAGTTGTGGAATGATGGGAACTAACTGTCAGCACTGTCAGATGTGGAACGGTAGCGTGTTTTTTGAAATAACATCACATTTCTTTATAAACAGAAATACAGTTAAAAGCAAAATTGGCTACCAATTTGTTAATACGTCATTGGAATCAGAAACAATGTGTTCCAAAGTGTGGAATGATGAGAACTAACTGTCAGCACTGTCAGTTTGAACCGGTAGCGTGTTTTTTGAAAATACACAATTCTTGGTTTAACAGCTAAAATACACATATCAGGTCAAAACCAAAATGGCTACCGATTTGTTAATACGTCATGGAATCACAAACAATGTGTTCCAAAGTTTGGAATGATGGAAACTAACTGTCAGCACTGTCAGATTTGCAACCGGTAGCATGTTGTTGAAATAACACAATTCTTGGTTTTACAGCTAAATACACATATCAGCTCAAAACCAATATTGGCTACCAATTTGTTAATACGTCATTGGAATCAGAAACAATGTGTTCCAAAGTTGTGGAATGATGGGAACTACTGTCAGCACTGTCAGATGTGGAACCGGTAGCGTGTTTTTTTGAAATAACACAATTCTTGGTTTTACAGCTAAAATACACATATCAGCTCAAAACCAAAATTGGCTACCGATTTTATTAATACGTCATTGGAATCAGAAACAATGTGTTCCAAGTTGTGGAATGATGGAAACTAACTGTCAGCACTATCAGATTTGCAACCGGTAGCGTGTTTTTGAAATAACACAATTCTTGGTTTTACAGCTAAAATACACATTTCAGCTCAAAACCAAAATTGGCTACCGATTTGTTAATACGTCATGGAATCAGAAAGAATGTGTTCCAAAGTTTGTGAATGATGGGAACTAACTGTCAGCACTGTCAGATGTGAACCGGTAGCGTGTTTTTTGAAATAACACAATTCTTGGTTTTACAGCTAAAATACACATATCAGCTCAAACCAAAATTGGCTACCGATTTATTAATACGTCATTGAATCAGAAACAATGTGTTCCAAAGTTGTGGAATGATGGAAACTAACTGTCATACTGTCAGATTTGCAACCGGTAGCGTGTTTTTTGAAATAACACAATTCTTGGTTTTACAGCTAAAATACACATATCAGCTCAAAACCAAAATTGGCTACCAATTTGTTAATACGTCATTGGAATCAGGAACAATGTGTTCCAAAGTTGTGGAATGATGGGAATTAACAGCTGGTCATGTCAGATTTGCAACCGGTAGCGTGTTTTTTGAAATAACACAATTCTTGGTTTTACAGCTAAAATACACATTTCAGCTCAAAACCAAAATTGGCTACCGATTTGTTAATACGTCATGGAATCAGAAAGAATTGTTTCCAAAGTTGTGGAATGATGGGAACTAACTGTCAGCACTGTCAGATGTGGAACCGGTATGCGTGTTTTTTGAAATAACACAATCTTGGTTTTTACAGCTAAAATACACATATCAGCTCAAAACCAAAATTGGCTACCGATTTATTAATACGTCATTGGAATCAGAAACAATGTGTTCCAAAGTTGTGGAATGATGGAAACTAACTGTCAGTACTGTCAGATTTGCAACCGGTAGCGTGTTTTTTGAAATAACACAATTCTTGGTTTTACAGCTAAAATACACATATCGCTCAAAACCAAAATGGCTACCAATTTTAATACGTCATTGGAATCAGGAACAATGTGTTCCAAAGTTGTGGAATGATGGAATTAACAGCTGGTCATGTCAGATTTGCAACCGGTAGCGTGTTTTTTGAAATAACACAATTCTTGGTTTTACAGCTAAAATACACATTTCAGCTCAAAACCAAAATTGGCTACCAATTTGTTAATACGTCATGGAATCAGAAACAATGTGTTCCAAAGTTGTGGAATGATGGGAACTACCTGTCAGCACTGTCAGATGTGGAACCGGTAGCGTGTTTTTTGAAATAACACAATTCTTGGTTTTACAGCTAAAATACACATATCAGCTCAAAACCAAAATTGGCTACCGATTTATTAATACGTCATTGGAATCAGAAACAATGTGTTCCAAAGTTGTGGAATGATGGAAACTAACTGTCAGCACTGTCAGATTTGCAACCGGTAGCGTGTTTTTTGAAATAACACAATTCTTGGTTTTACAGCTAAAATACACATATCAGCTCAAAACCAAAATTGGCTACCGATTTATTAATACGTCATTGGAATCAGAAACAATGTGTTCCAAAGTTGTGGAATGATGGGAATTAACAGCTGGTCATGTCAGATTTGCAACCGGTAGCGTGTTTTTTGAAATAACACAAATCTTGGTTTTACAGCAATAATAGACATATCAGCTCAAAACCAAAATTGGCTACCGATTTGTTAATACCTCATTGAAATCAAAAACAATGTGTTCCAAAGTTGTGGAATGATGGGAACTAACTGTCAGCACTGTCAGATGTGGAACCGGTAGCGTGTTTTTTGAAATAACACAATTCTTGGTTTTACAGCTAAAATACACATATCAGCTCAAAACCAAAATTGGCTACCAATTTGTTAATACATCATTGGAATCAGAAACAATGTGTTCCAAAGTTGTGGAATGATGGAAACTAACTGTCAGCACTGTCAGATGTGGAACCGGTAGCGTGTTTTTTGAAATAACACAATTCTTGGTTTTACAGCTAAAATACACATATCAGCTCAAAACCAAAATTGGCTACCGATTTGTTAATATGTCATGGAATCAGAACAGTGTGTTCCAAAGTTGTGGAATGATGGGAACTACCTGTCAGCACTGTCAGATGTGGAACCGGTAGCGTGTTTTTTGAAATAACACAATTCTTGGTTTTACAGCTAAAATACACATATCAGCTCAAAACCAAAATTGGCTACCGATTTATTAATACGTCATTGGAATCAGAAACAATGTGTTCCAAAGTTGTGGAATGATGGAAACTAACTGTCAGCACTGTCAGATTTGCAACCGGTAGCGTGTTTTTTGAAATAACACAATTCTTGGTTTTACAGCTAAAATACACATATCAGCTCAAAACCAAAATTGGCTACCAATTTGTTAATACATCATTGGAATCAGAAACAATGTGTTCCAAAGTTGTGGAATGATGGGAACTAACTGTCAGCACTGTCAGATGTGGAACCGGTAGCGTGTTTTTTGAAATAACATCACATTTCTTTATTAAACAGAAATACAGTTAAAAAGCAAAATTGACTACCAATTTGTTAATACGTCATTGGAATCAGAAACAATGTGTTCCAAAGTTGTGGAATGATGGGAATTAACAGCCGGTCATGTCAGATTTGCAACCGGTAGCGTGTTTTTTGAAATAACACAATTCTTGGTTTTACAGCTAAAATACACATTTCAGCTCAAAACCAAAATTGGCTACCGATTTGTTAATACGTCATGGAATCAGAAAGAATGTGTTTCAAAGTTGTGGAATGATGGGAACTAACTGTCAGCACTGTCAGATTTGCAACCGGTAGCGTGTTTTTTGAAATAACACAATTTTTGGTTTTACAGCTAAAATACACATTTCAGCTCAAAACCAAAATTGGCTACCGATTTGTTAATACGTCATGGAATCAGAAACAATGTGTTCCAAAGTTGTGGAATGATGGGAACTAACTGTCAGCACTGTCAGATGTGGAACCGGTAGCGTGTTTTTTGAAATAACACAATTCTTGGTTTTACAGCTAAAATACACATATCAGCTCAAAACCAAAATTGGCTACCAATTTGTTAATACGTCATTGGAATCAGAAACAATGTGTTCCAAAGTTGTGGAATGATGGGAACTAACTGTCAGCACTGTCAGATGTGGAACTGGTAGCGTGTTTTTTGAAATAACATCACATTTCTTTATTAAACAGAAATACAGTTAAAAAGCAAAATTGGCTACCAATTTGTTAATACGTCATTGGAATCAGAAACAATGTGTTCCAAAGTTGTGGAATGATGGGAACTAACTGTCAGCACTGTCAGATTTGCAACCGGTAGCGTGTTTTTTGAAATAACACAATTCTTGGTTTTACAGCTAAAATACACATATCAGCTCAAAACCAAAATTGGCTACCAATTTGTTAATACATCATTGGAATCAGAAACAATGTGTTCCAAAGTTGTGGAATGATGGGAACTAACTGTCAGCACTGTCAGATATGGAACCGGTAGCGTGTTTTTTTAAATAACATCACATTTCTTTATTAAACAGAAACAAAATTGGCTACCAATTTGTTAATACGTCATGGAATCAGAAACAATGTGTTCCAAAGTTGTGGAATGATGGGAACTAACTGTCAGCACTGTCAGATGTGGAACCGGTAGCGTGTTTTTTGAAATAACACAATTCTTGGTTTTACAGCTAAAATACACATATCATGTCAAAACCAAAATTGGCTACCGATTTGTTAATACGTCATTGGAATCAGAAACAATGTGTTCCAAAGTTGTGGAATGATGGGAACTAACTGTCAGCACTGTCAGATGTGGAACCGGTAGCGTGTTTTTTGAAATAACATCACATTTCTTTATTAAACAGAAATACAGTTAAAAAGCAAAATTGGCTACCAATTTGTTAATACGTCATTGGAATCAGAAACAATGTGTTCCAAAGTTGTGGAATGATGAGAACTAACTGTCAGCACTGTCAGATGTTGAACCGGTAGCGTGTTTTTTGAAATAACACAATTCTTGGTTTAACAGCTAAAATACACATATCAGGTCAAAACCAAAATTGGCTACCGATTTGTTAATACGTCATGGAATCACAAACAATGTGTTCCAAAGTTTGGAATGATGGAAACTAACTGTCAGCACTGTCAGATATGCAACCGGTAGCATGTTTTTTGAAATAACACAATTCTTGGTTTTACAGCTAAAATACACATATCAGCTCAAAACCAAAATTGGCTACCAATTTGTTAATACGTCATTGGAATCAGAAACAATGTGTTCCAAAGTTGTGGAATGATGGGAACTAACTGTCAGCACTGTCAGATTTGCAACCGGTAGCGTGTTTTTTGAAATAACACAATTCTTGGTTTTACAGCTAAAATACACATATCAGCTCAAAACCAAAATTGGCTACCGATTTGTTAATACGTCATTGGAATCAGAAACAATGTGTTCCAAAGTTGTGGAATGATTGGAATTAACAGCCAGTCATGTCACATTTGCAAGCGTTAGCTTGTTTTTGGAAATAACACAATTCTTGGTTTTACAGCTAAAATACACATATCAGCTCAAAACCAAAATTGGCTTGTGATTTGTTAATACGTCATGGAATCAGAAACAGTGTGTTCCAAAGTTGTGGAATGATGAGAACTAACTGTCAGCACTGTCAGATGTGGAAACGGTAGCGTGTTTTTTGAAATAACATCACATTTCTTTATTAAACAGAAATACAGTTAAAAAGCAAAATTGGCTACCGATTTGTTAATACGTCATTGGAATCAGAAACAATGTGTTCCAAAGTTGTGGAATGATTGAAACTAACTGTCAGCACTGTCAGATTTGCAACCGGTAGCGTGTTTTTTGAAATAACACAATTCTTGGTTTTACAGCTAAAATACACATATCAGCTCAAAACCAAAATTGGCTACCGATTTGTTAATACGTCATTGGAATCAGAAACAATGTGTTCGAAAGTTGTGATATGATGGGAACTAACTGTCAGCACTGTCAGATGTGGAACCGGTAGCGTGTTTTTTGAAATAACATCACATTTCTTTATTAAACAGAAATACAGTTAAAAAGCAAAATTGGCTACCGATTTGTTAATACGTCATTGGAATCAGAAACAATGTGTTCCAAAGTTGAGGAATGATGGAAACTAACTGTCAGCACTGTCAGATTTGCAATCGGTAGCGTGTTTTTTAAAATAACACAATTCTTGGTTTTACAGCACTAATGGGTTAGGTTAGTGTTAAACTTTTGAGAGGCAAGTACTGTAGATGCTCTCTACTATACTTTGCAGAAGCAAAGAAATCCTCTAGATTGTTCCATTCTTTCCCGCGAAACCCCTTAAGGTATTGCCATACCACTAAATAAAAAGGATTACAGTTTAGGAGCAAAGTAGCTCACGTTTTGTAATTACGGTAGGACCCAGGGATGGAACCCACAACTTCTAGCATTATATAATAGGCCGGTATTCTACCAACTGAGCTACCCAGATCTCACTATACTATCTATGTTCCCGTTTTTTTGTTTTTTTTAAGCTCCCCAGGTACCTCATGTAGGAGTTGAGTAATGGTGTTGAACGTCCCAGTCAAGAATAATTCACTTATTTCGAGACGTCACCAGCTATAGGGAAATGTGCAGAAATGTTGTCTGTGTGTTGCGCTGATGGCATTATACAGCAGGGTTCTTTAGCGTGCCATTCCTACCGTGACACGGTACCTCATATATTTTAAGCTCCCATCCCAAAGAACTGTGACTTTCATTTCGTAATTCCGAGCGCTTGGCAAAAGAACAGTCACTACCCACTTTTAAGTCTTGGGGTCAGACCCGGCCAGGGATCGAACTCGCGACCTTCCACGTACAGATTGAGAACTCTACCACCTGAGATAAATTCAGAGGATTACATTTGCACCATACTAACTAAAAGAATGTAGGATCAGACTTGGGGGTTGAACCCAGGACCTCCCGCACTATAGACAAGTGCTCTACCAGCTGAGCTACCTAGAACCAGTACAGCTAAGGTATCATGCCTGGTAAACACATTTTTGTCCGCACTTTCTCCCAATGTAAAAATATTTGAAAATTGTAATACTTAATGTGAAATTTAAATTTCTACCTTTTTGTTACAAAAAAAAATCATTTAAAAAACCTTCATTTTATGCAAATGTTTTACCCAAGTAAAACAGTAAATAATACATACCAAGATAATAATGTAAATTGAGTGATTTATAACTAAATATAATGTACGCAGCTTCAAAGGTGATAATTTACATTAAAAAATAATTAATTTTTCCGTGTTGAATTAATTTGCGCAATTAAAAAAGTGTCCAAACTATTTATTTAAAAACGTTAGTTGTCCGATATTTGGAAAATAAATAATCTTCAATTTTTGGATTTACCAATACTTTCAATCCAAGCAAATAGTTACCAACAAAATTATCACGCTTGAAAACTGCGTAGAGAATGACACGTAGTGCCATGTGCTACTTTTGAATTTTTAAGAAATGTGTTCAAACGTACTTTTAAATGAATTATTTTATGAAAATTTAAAAGTAGCACATGTCAGTGGTAATAATAAACAAATGTACTTACCTTACACACAGATGTCTTGTAAGTTGTAGATTTTTCTTGAAAATCTGCATCACCACGTTGCATCCGCCATATCCGTTATGTTGATTAAACTGCTAAATCCAATATATAACACATGAATAATTTGACTGAATCACAAATAAACTGCTATTTAAATCCAATATGAACAGTAAATTTTAAGAATCACCAATAAACAGCTAAATCCAAATGCACTACGTGAATACACAACTTTATCCGACTTCTCACCCAGCCCGCACCTGGTGGAATGACGCTGAAGGTTACATCCGTGCAGAAGACACAATCACGTGATGCAGCTTCTCCTAATTGGCTGATGTTTTAAGGGGCCAGCTGAAAGGGAAATTCAAAGATATTTTAACTCTTAAAAATTTAATTAAATTGAATTAAATTGAAATAAATTAAATTTAAAAAAATATAATTAAAAAAACTCTGTATTCACTTAAAATGATAACATTTGAAATTACATGTATTATATTTTAATTGGCATTGTTAGGGCCTCTGCCAACGGATGATTGAAGAATGAACAAAAAATAAAAAATTAAGTTTACCAATTAATGAGCGAAAGGTAATTCTAATACAAAGAATTTTCATATTTTAATTTTATAGAAAAAATCTGACATTGTAAGACTGAGTTTTTCTACCATTTATTTCACTTTGTTTAAAAACTGATCAAGGGGGCTCGGTGTCTAAGCCGAGTGTCTAGTTGTCTAAGCGCGCTTAAGAACAGATCAGTGCGCTTCTCGCTGCTTGGGCTCGAATCCTTGAAAGGTGTCTGGTATCTAGTATTCCGAAAATATCGGGAAGGTATCGGGTTCAAGTCAAAGTTTTACCCCTGAAATTTTCCTGTCTATTCTGTAACAATGGATGCTCGTCTTACCCTGGGAAGTGACCGACCAACAGGTTGGTCTCGGGCAGTTAGAACCTGTCATAGAGTTCCCAACGTATGTATACAGCCATCGGGAAAGCCGCATCCAACGGATATAGAATTTCCAAAGAAAGGGGCTCTATGTCCGATTTTAACGCGGGTCCCAATTACCAAAAACGAAAAATGACGGGAAAATAATTGGCTCACCTGGGCCAAAGGCTCAGATGGTTGACCCTCTGTCAACGTCGTGTGACGTGTTACTAAAACAAAAATCTTACCCAGTCGGGGCACCATATGGAAGATATGTTGAAAACCCCAAGAAAGCCATCTGTGGAAAATAAAATAGGATATCTGACAAATTGTATGAAATTTGTTTGAAATTAATGCTACGCCTTATATCGTTTTGATTTTCGAGAAAAATCTTGAAAGTGAAAATTTCAGCTTTAATATTGGGTTGATGTTATCCTCAAATTCAAAGTTAAAGATTAAAGTGCATGATCCAGTTTTTTTACTTTTGCATTTTCATACCGTTTTTTCTGCTTTAAACCATATTTAAGGCTTATTTGATGTTAACTGATTGCATGACCAAATCTAGCCTTTTATCACAGTGACACAGCGTACACGGGATATTGCAGCACAATGTGAGCCAAATAGCCAGTAGCGTAAGTTGAAAGTTGATTTTATACTTTCTTGTATATTTTAACATGTGATGGTATATTGATTCATCAACCGAACGCATAAATGGTTATATTGAAATGGTAAATTGCATCCGATACACTGTTTAAACATTGACAAATTGATAAAGCGAAAGTACTCAGCTTAGTATGACTTTGATGGCGCCCAATGTTTCAATTTTCTGCAATATCCCGTGTACGTTTTATATATTTGTGGGATATAAAGTTCAATAATAAGGCGAGGTAGCTGACATTTTGATATGACATATCCAACCGCTTCAACCATATAAGTCGTTCAAACTAGGTTCTGATTGGCTAATGCGTATTCACGCGTTACGGGATTATACACCTTTTTTTCATTACCTAACTAATATACGTCACAGAATATCCCACTGAACAAATATCAAAAATCATTTTTTTACCAAATAAATAAAATAAATAAATAAATAAATAAGTTTCGAAATATAACGCTTCTGTTTTGCTTTACAAGATTTTCAGAAGAGTTCGGCTATAAGGATGATGATGATTTGCCATTTTCTCAATGACAAGTTATAGTAAATAATTTAAATTTGGCGCCATACAGAACTTGCACCAAGAGGCGGAACAAATCTCTGCTATATTATTTAACCTACACACCAGTACATAAACTATTAAAACATTTTAAATTTTCGAGGTTCCTTTCAATTTTCAATCTACGAAGCAACGTCGTTCTATGTAACCGATATTCAGTTTTGACAAAATTGCAAATTCTGCTAACTTTGGCTCTATTTTTCAAACCATAACCACATGATCCCTATCGATTGCTCGTTTTGATCATGGCGACCTTGACAATTTTATCCGTCACATGCAAACATTTTAATCCTGACTTTCAATTTTTTACGTTAATTTTTGATTGTGGTTTTGACATTATATGGTTCGCCGTTGGATTACGTGATACCCTCTAGCGCTTTTTGCGGACACTTATTTCTAATGGATATGAAATCGCATAAATTTTATAAGATGACGTTTTTCACCGTGAAAACGACGTCATGGGGGTTATGACGTTAACGTTTTCCAAAACGTTCCGCACTTGACTTAATAAAGATGCACTGATTACGCGGTACAGCGGCGAACCCCATTGGTTCGTTTGTTTTTTATTCATAACATCTTTATATACGGAACTGCGAAGTGTATTGGGGCCACTTTTTTCAATTCACTTCCAGTTTACACGGGGGGGGGGGGGGGTAAAATTTACACATTAAAAAAAAAAAAAAAACTAAGATGTGTAGTGCAAATAAAATGGATTAATATGCAAGTCAATCAGAAATAAATAAATGGAAATTGAGTTTCATGGCCCGATCAAGATTCTGTAGCTTATATTAACACCTAATGTCCTTTATTGGGGTAGACCTGCATTACACTGCTGTTCACTCAATTGCCCAGTAGCTTTCCCATGACAGAACGGACTGGCATGCCAGCGGGGCATCGAGCCCTTTTTTCTTCTTTCAATATATAGTATTCCTTCTTAGTAGCAGATTACATACTGTCGCATACCATCCCACAGATATCTGATTTATAACCCAAAATACCTGCAGGTATCGAGAGTTACGGTCTGGTATCTATAGGATAGCAGCCAGCTACCCTATAGATAGCTGAGCTATCCTGGGGTTTGCTGTTTTTGCATCAATTGGCGTGCCATATACATGTTGTGGGTACCGCCATGGAAGCTGGACTGGTCTGTTCTTGATGGGACAAACAGCAACAACAACAACTGTATGACGTACTGATGTAGTTAGTATCTATGTAGGTGAATAAAGAAACCTCCAGCATGTTTTCCTGCAAATGTCAAATCTTCCTCTACTTCATGTGCTTCGTGTGAAACACGTCATTTTGTTCAATTTGTTTAAATTTGAACCAAGTTGGATCAAAATATATCGAGCCTTTTTGGATGTTGTAATTGAGTTGAGTTTAGTTAACTTATGGTGTTAAAGTCCCAGTCAAGAATATTTCACTTATATCGAACATCGCCAGCTAAGGGCGAAGGTACCTTGAGAAATTTTGCCTGCGCTGCGCTGGTGGCATTATACAGCAGGGTTCTTTATCGTGCCAAGCCCACCGTGACACGGGACCTCATTTATTTTAAGTTCCAATGCGAAAAAACCCTGACTTTCATTTGGTAATGCCAAGTACTTGGCAAAAGCATAATCACCCGGTCGGTGTTCGAACCAACGATCTCCCACTTACAGAGCGAGCACTCTTCCAACTGAGCTACCTCAGAGCCCATCTTTAGATTCATGATCCGTGTGCCCATCACATATACCACTTTTTTAATTTAATCATAAAATACATTCAAATGTTTCATAATCAGCAGGCAATCCAAAACCTATGATTTTCCATGTTAAGTCTGTCTATTGAATTCATACACATTTAGGAGTTCTGTTTTATTAGATGCTATTGATGCTATGGTGCTTCAGAGTTTTTTTTTAAAAAATGTCCCATACAAAACAATCCTTGAATGAACTTTGTCCTTCTGTTGCACGTTACCCTCTATGATATTCAATGGTCATTGAAAACCATTTTAGCAGCAAATACTAAAACTAGCCTCAGTGACTGAATGATAAAATTGTGCTTAGGACATGTAGGAGTCACAACCCCAGTTAGGTTCGAGTCCCAATTTGGACAGATCCTAATGTTAGAAAGTTTGTAAGTCCATTTGCCGGAGGTCAGTGGTTTCCACAGGGTACTCCAGTTTCCCCCACCATTCCTTAGCTGACCACTTGGATATAAGTGATTTTTTTTACCCAGGCTATATTTCATTGATTGAATGGGGGTTTTATGTCCCAGTCAAGCATATGCCACTTACATTGAGACATCATCTAGTTACAGAATTTGTTACCTTTACCTGGGTTCAATCTCCGACCTCCAACATACACAGAAAGTACTCTAAAGGCCATGGTCAACTGAGCTACTGAAGTGGTTTTATATATCTGTTGTGATTGATTGATTGAATGGGGTTTAATGTCCCAGACAAGAAAGTTCACTTATATCTATATGTCACCAGATAAAGGTGAAGTGGTAGAAGTTTTAACCTGTGCAGTGTGCTTAGGGCAATGTGCAGGGAGAGTTCTTTAATGTGCCATGCCTGTCATATGACAAGGGGCATTGATTTTTAAGGTCTCTTCAGAGGGACACATTGACTTTCATTTCTAGATGCTGAGTGCTTGGCAAAAGAACAGTCACTACCTATTTTTAAGTCTTAGTCAGACCCAGCTGGGGTTCCAACCCATGATCTCCCACATACTGAGCAAGCAGTCTACCAACTGAGTTGGTATATATATCTGGTGTGTGGTATAAGTCTAGGTATATAAGTCGTGTGATATAGTCAAACAGCACTAACCTGTCCCCTTGACCTTTTGTTAAAAATATTAATATAGAAGGATCCACCCAATATATGGTTAGTGTTTGGATTTGTAGGATACATACACAACAAGTGCTTCCCATGATGTAAACAAAATAAAAACCCATCTTCCCTATACGTAAATGCACTCACCCACAGTAAATATTTAAATTTAAGGTCAAGCTGGCAGGTCAATGTTGTTTGTTTATATTTGTCTTTGACCTCCTTCAAAGAAATTTCTCAAATAGCGATTGGTTAACTTGCCTTGGTACATTGAACTTTAGAACACTGAGCGGTGAAAGGGAAGTAACTCGTACAATGCAGGACTCTAGCAATGACAAACAAACATGGTGACAATGTATGCAAGTCACAAAAGATATGAAATCAAAGTGATAAAGACCATACTAATACCACTTTGATGGGTGTCAAAAAATGTTATACAGGGTTTTGACATAGTACATGAGGCTGTGTAACCTGCCAAAGCCCTGTATAACTTATAATATTATGTTGTGTTGTGAAAAAAATAACAAAAAAATCAAAATATTTTATATAAAAAAGAAAACATCTTTATTTACTACACAAGTCTAACTACTGATGTAATCACAATGTACAATAAGTAAGAAAGTTATCAAAATATTATACAGAGTTATCTCCCTTAACTAATATTATACAGAGTTATCTCCCTTACCTCTTATAGCCACTATAAGGATAAACTTTGGCTCTATTAAAACTTTAGAATTTTTCACTTGTAGCTAACACCAGTAAAAATTAGTATGGGTATTATTTTTATTATCATTTTTTATTATTATTAACCAATGGGTAAGAATTTTATTTTTCTTTCAAACGCATTTGATCTGTCATATTTTTTTAATTGATCTTGCTATAATAAACAGTTATAATTGGTGTGTACATATAATTAGTTCATGCATTCAATCAGCATCAGATGAGATGCATTCATAAAACTGTCTAATAACTTTGGTCTTGCTATCATATTTGTCTATTTGTTGGCAGTCCTTACAAGATGAATCAAACGTTCGCTCGAGATGTATTATAAATAATTTGTGACGCAGATCCATTCTTATAATCGGTGCTGGTTTATTTTTATATTTTAGAAACAAAAATGCATTTATGGACTGGTAAAATATTTCTTTTATTGAATAACCAAAAATTTTAGGGGGGCCACAGGCCGGGTGTGCCCCCGTCTGGATCTGCACCTGGAATACACAAGTAATTTCATTCCAGTGGAAGTAAATGTAATATTCCAATGATTCAAGGAAATTCTATACCAGGAAAGAAATTACATTTACACAAGGCTCTTCTGACAATTAACAATCTATACATGTCTCTAGAAGCCAAGTTTCTCTTTATGGTGAAAAAAGTGGCAAGGTGAGATTTAACACGTGAACAGTTCTCTTATAGTTAATGATGTTAAAGTGCAAAACATATAAATATTAATATAATTTAAGAATCTGAAGATATATAAAAAATGTATAAAATTACAAAATAAAAATCTTTGAAAATAATTTAAAATCTCTTATAAAAATAAACAAATCTTAAAAAATAATCCATATAGTCAAAAAGTAAAAAAAAAATTAAAAAAGTGAATTTAGACAAGTACTCACTCTAAATATCACAATACATATGCCCCTGGTTTTTACATTTGAGCAAAAACCTGTAGCTTCAGAATATATTTATATTACTCATCCAAAAATGTATAAAATTGAAAGGTTAAAGAAAAAATCTTTAAAAAAATTAAAATCTCTTATGAAAAATAAATAAATCTAAAAAAAATAATACATATAGTGAAATAGTAAAAAAATATTAAAAAGAGAATATAGACAGATACTCACTCTAAATATCACATACTAGATATGGCTCTTGTCTTCAAATCTGAGCAAAATTTAAAAAAAAAAAAACTATCTTCAGAATATATTTATATTACTAGTGTAACATTAAAAACACTTAAAGCTTGCATGTGTTGGTCGCAGTTTTACAAGCATTCCTTAACTAAGATTTTTCATAACTTTTTTTTTTTTTGTAATTTGTGTTTTTATTGTCCCAGACACTGAATAGGGGATGGTCAAGTGCCAGGGTTGGGGCCACTGGGTTCACTTGCCGGGTAACAAAGGGATAAACTTACACATACATGACACAGTTGTATAATATACAAGTAAATGAAACATATACAATGAAATTTAGAAAAATATGAAAGATATAAGGTCTTGTTTCCAATATTCTTAACTACATGTATATAATTTTTCTACATTTTTTAAACTTTTTATCTTTTATATTTATTTTTCTACTATTACTTGTATATTCTTTTTTCGATTTTGTCTGGGTTTTAATGCTATGTGTGGGTGTGTGTGTGTGGGTGGGTGTGTGGGTGTGTGTGTGTGTGTTACATGTGTCAACCCCTATGAAATTCAAAAAGTATATATAAATGTTTAAACAAATATAACTTCAAGCATCTTAAAACATTACGTACATTATAAATGATGATGGTATATTTACAGCACTAACACCAGTCACACCAGCTGGAGATACTGAATCAATCAAAGATATTCAACCATGGATCCCAACATTCCAGAAATTTGCCATAAAGATTATTTTTTATTGCAATAATCTTTTCAATATCAAACTGATATTTAAGACTCATTCTCCATGTATTTATTTTTGGTAGTTCTTTATTAATTCTACACTTATATATGTAATGTCTGGTAGTTAAAAGTAAGAAATTTTGGGGTTTGTATCTCTCTTTTTGGTTAATAAGCCCAAAGATAGCACTTTCCCTATTAATATTAATGTAGCAGTTTATTTTTTTATATATAAAATCATCTACTTCTATCCAAAAGTTATTAACTATTTCACAATACCAAAACAAATGCTCTATTTTTTCAGCTGTATAATTACAGAAGGAACAATCATTATTATCTCTTAGTTTAATTTTGAACAAAAAGGATTTTTCATAACTTAAATTTGGCAGATTTTGATAATACTGTACTACAGATAAGCAGTTTTTACATATTCAAAACACAGATGTAATAAGCTCATGGTGATATTCAATTTGACACTTTAAATTTTTGAATATCTTTAAAATGAACTAAATTATAGTCGAAATTGTGTTAAAGGTTATCTCTATTTAAGGGCCATCAGCTTATAAAGGCCAGTAAAATTTTATCCCAAATGCTCTTTATTCATATTATTTGAACCTGTATATAAGGACCACCTGCCTCTAAAGGTCATTTTTACTGGTTCCCTTGGTTGTCCTTTATAGACAGGTTTGACTGTATTCACATTTCAAATTTTGTTACAGATTAAAGTAAAGGAAAATCTAATTTAAGGAATGATTATGAAACTGGGACCAAGAACTTTATCTTGCATATTCAGATTAAATTGATATGCATAAATAAAACATTAAAATGCTAGTGATGAGTTAGTCAAGACATACACATATTTGCATTGTGCTAGTGATGAGTTAGTCAAGACATACACATATTTGCATTGTTATAAATATAATTGTTGTGCACCATACAATTTTCTTGGTTTATACTGTAAAAGTATTTATTTTCACGGTGTACTAATTTTTGCTTATTTTGTTTGTTTTGTGCCAAAATTAATACCAAGCGAAAATTATATTATGCATATGATGTTATACTGCACGTTTCAAAAACACGATTATTGAACTATGACAATATGTCTCAATTTCCAATACCGCGAAAATAAATACATGCGAAATTAAATAAATTTACAGTATACAGTTAAAAACAGACTTGTCTATTCACAAGTATACTATACATTTTTTGCCTTTGTTCATATCTCCCTCAAACAAAGGCAATAAATTGTTTATTATACCGAAAGATGACCATTGTAATAAGAAAGACTGAAAGAAAGAAAAATATTTTTAAAAAAGACAGCCTGAAAACATAATTTCTTCTCCGATTCATTTCTTTCCTCCTATCGGAACTCATCGGAGGCAAACGCTAGAACGTCGTGACCGATTCTCCATTGTGACGTCATGATGTTCCGAAGAGGTGGGATATGATATTTTCAGAGGGATACACGATGTTTTTTCCATTGGATGTCTAATTTTGCATGGTATGTTTTTTCCTTAAAAATAACATCATTCTTGAAAATGGAATACAACATAATAATTATGTGGTGGACGGAATGATAAATATACAAAATTTAATACATATAATGCATTAGTAAAACCTGAATGCATTATGGTACCTTGTTTTATAGCATCAGATTGATTTTAAATTTATTTTATATTAATAATACTCAGTTGCAATCAAACTTCAGCCAATCTGGAGATCAACAGCCGTCTCAATAAGAAACAAGATCCAGATCTTCAACACCAATGTCAAGTCCATCCCACTATACGGCTCAGAAACCTGGAGGGTAACCAAGACCAACACCCACAAACTCCAGACATTTATAAACAGATACCTCAGGATCGTCCTCAACATCAGATTGTCTGAAGTTGTCTTAAATGTACAACTATGAGACAAGACCAGACAAGTTCCAATTGAGTCTGAGATCAGAAAAAGAAAATGGGGATGAATTGGCCACACACTCTGCAAACCTGCATCAAATGCCACCAGGCAGGCTCTTGACTGAAACCGGCAAGTGAAGGCCCGGCCAAAACAGACTTGGCGCAGAGGCACGAATAGATGGAAAGATCTGGGCTGAACTAAAGAAGTTATCCCAAAACCTTATCAGATGGAGAAGTGTTGTTGCTGCTCTTTGTTCCCCAGGGAACCAAGATGCATAAGACAAGTCAATCAAAATGAGATTACACCCAACAACTATATTAGTATATAATTAAACCAATAAATAATAATATATATCAGAGATTCTTTTAGCATCCCAAGGATGTATAAGATTCATTTACCTCAATAAAGAGAGGTCGGGGGTTAAATGAATTACTCTTAAACTAAAAATAGCAAATATACTAGCATTGGGGATTCTGCGTGTGAGCAATATATGACTTGCTAAAGCTATATAGGTTTCAGTTACCTCTAAAGAAAAGGGAAGTCAGGGGTCAAAGGGAAGTCAGGGGTCAGAGGGATGTCAGAGGTCAAAGGGAAGTCAGGGGTCAGAGGGATGTCAGGGGTCAAAGGGAAGTCAGGGGTCAAAGAAATTACTGTAAACCAACTTTTATTTGTGAGTATTAACTTTCACGATTCTTTTGCCAAAACGATTTCATGATTATTAAGTGAACTATTTGACCTTCCAACAGAGAAGTGAGGCCGGGTGTTACAGACCTCCTGTATAGCTAGCTACACCTGCCACATTTGGAAATTGACGGATCACCGGCCACGCCCACAATGTTCCAACAAAGGCCGCCATCACACTACCAAAGCAGCCCCACTGCAACTAATGATAAACTAGTGTCAGTGACGTCATTAAATGGTACAATATTCAGGCCAAGTTTTCATTCTTTTTGTGTGTAATTAAAGCATGTCAGGCCTTTGTCAGAACATTGTGGGCATGCTCAGCAATATGTCAATTGAGGATGAAAGAAACATGCAAACTCTTAATATCACAGAAAACATAAAAATCAATAAATGTTCATATTTTGTAAAATACTTTGTAATTCATTCACATTCAAACCAAATTTAATCTATGACTTTAATAAAACAATTAAAAATCATATTACAAAAATAGAACAGTTCACAAAAATGTAACCTTGTACGACTTCACATTTTGCAATGTATCTAAAAGTTCAAACAGTTTATATTATTGTAACTAAATGGCTGTTTACATATTGAAATGTAACAAAAATCTACACACACTAAGTCCACACTTAAATCTTAAACAAACATTTACTTATAGTGACAATAATTACCGGTAATATATTTAATTGGGGAGACAAGCAATAGAGTTTTATGTCTCAGTCAAGATTCCGAGATTCGTTCACTTCTATTCAGGCAATCAGTTCATGGATCATGGAGAAAACCAGAGTACTCCGATGAAAACCTTAAGCAAGCAGACAAACAAACTTTCTTGAACTAGGATCTGCCATACAGTCAAATTTGCCTTAAAGGCCACCTCTATATATTTATATTTATGGTGTTTGATTGTATTAAACTCTGTTTTAGACCAAATGAAGTTATAGGACTATAATTACATTTGCTAATGTGACGTCACTCATTTCTTGCTGACACCTATGCCCGTGACGTCATTCAAAGGTTGTTTCAGGAATTGAAATTGCATGTCGTACACGACAGTGTTTTAAATTTATTTCAGGATTCAAAAACAAAAATTAGATTTTCAAAAAATGTGAAATGTAAATATAACCATTAAACTGTCTAGAAATGGCGTTTATAGTGCCTGCACGCGTTATTCGGTTTGCTTTGCACGGAAATGGAAGTTATAGCACTGTTAACGCCATTTTTAGACAGTTCAATGGTTAAATAAAGGTCATCTGCTTATAACGGCCAGTAGAATTGTATCCCAATGTTCTTTATTCATATTATTTAAACCTGTATATAAAGGTCACCTACCCATAAAGGTAACTTATACTGGTTCCTTAGGGTGGCCTTTATAGACAGGTTTGACTGTATTTGGATTCAAACCTAGGCATTTAGAGGTTCCGTGATCCATGAGCACATCCTTTAGACCACTTGGCTAATAAGGCCCCCGTTTATTTGGGAATAGAAAAGATAAAATATACCAAATTCTTCTTAGTTGAATGTAAGAAAAAGATTGTCCAAGTCTCTCATATTAAAACATAAAGTCTATCGATCTATAATAAATAAATAATTACAATAATATACCAATCTTACACAAGTATTTCTGAAATGCTGAAAAGTGTATATATATTACTTTAGGGTAAATTTTTTGACAACAATTTTCAAGTAAGATATTATTCAAATTAAACGCTTTCTCTAATCTCAAATGGTAAATAAAAAATAAATAGATAAATCTAATAATTTATCTTAATTTCTGAATCAATCATTAAAAAACATAAAAAAAACAACACAGACTAAACGAAACTTTGAATCAATTGAAATTAAAAAAAACAAACTTTTACTTAATATCTCAATTTTAAAAAACAAAATATGTGTTTTTTTCTATTCTGAATTTTCATTTTCTAACGTAGCTACCCCGGAAATACAAAGAATTTCAGATTACCTCCCCTGGTCTGACTTGATCCTGTTAACTAAGACGTTAATTACTTATAAATATATATCTGGTTATTCAATTGTTAGAAATAAAGTTACCATGACTACTACCAATCTACTTGTTAGAAGTCAAGTTACCATGGTTACTATAAGTTAGCTAAAGATTGACCAATCTACATGATTCTACAGTGATCATGTAATAATGAATTTACTAATCAAAAGGACTATTGTAGAATATCTACTTGTTAGAAGTCACGTTACCAAGGTTACTATAAGTTAGCTAAGATTGACCAATCTACATGATCCAACAGTGTTCATGTAATAATGAATTTATTTATCAAAAGGAATATTGTAAAACAAGAAATTATCATGGGTAGAAACTTTCATGAAATGTGCCTGCAATAAGTACCTACTTTTGTGGTGGACAAGCTAGTAATATAAGCCTATTTATATTTTTTTCTTGCACCCCAGATAGAAAAATCCATAAAAAGAGAGGTGCAAGATATCTCCATCTTGTACCCCCCTGTGCAAGATAGCCTACACGCAGTTTTTCCCACAATTTTTTATCAACAAAATCAGAGGTGTACCGAAAGTTGAAATTGATTTTAAATTGAATATTGTACTTTCTGGTGCAAGAAATAGAATCAGATAGAATCGGCAAGCCTCGTTCTGGACCAAATATATTAGAACTCGGGTTAAGATTTCCCTATCTGGCACCACAAGTAGTGATAGATTCTTTTAATCATGGAGAAAACTGAGGGATGTACTTATTTTGCGGCCGAGACTTGATGCGAAAATCATGAATATTAATACGCCACAAATTTTTCTTTTTTACCGTATATTCCTTTGGTCAGAGAGTAATACTAATTGAACATATATCTGTAGTAAATGTGGACTCCAGGATATTCCCAGAGATTTTTTTACACCAAAAATCCTGATTTTGAATTTTAAAAATGTGGAGTTCAAAATTTAAACAACTTAATGCTACTCATGCATGTATATGTATATCCAAAGAGCATGGTAAAACCCATTTTCCAAACAATATGACCCACTTTGGTACATCTTGACAAAGAAGTTCTGTTTAAGCCAAGGTTATATATTATTCATTTATCAGTGTTATTACAACTGACTTTGTTTCTTCATCCCTGTAACCATGGCTACAATTAATCTGTTTTATTTCTGTTACGTCGATTTCGTCTCGCTGTCAGTTTCTCTTCAAGTCCTTGGTTGACACGGGCCTTGTTGAACTCCTGCGTTTTCTTACTGTCAGCTTGTTGCTTATCAAATTGCTGCTTTAACTCCTCAACATTACCTGAATTTAAAATAATTAATAATAATATTAAAATAATTAATAATAATTTAAAATAATTAAAAATAATTTAAAATAATTAAACAATAATAACTCTGTAAATACATGTGCCTAAAATAATTTTTTTCTTTCTCATTGAACCCAACCCCATGACTAATACCACTGCGGTAGCTCAGTTGGTAGAGTGCTCGCTCCGTAAGTAGGAGGTCATGGGTTCGAACCCCAGCCAGGTCTGACCCAAGACTTGAAAGTGGGTAGTGACTGTTCTTTCGCAAACCAATCGGCATTACAAAGTGAAGTCGTGGTTCTTTCGGATTTGAACTTAAAATAAGCGAGGTCCGTGTCTCTGTGCTTTTTTTGTTCTCCATGCCTAAAAGATGCCCTAATTTTCCTTCATTTGAAAGAAAAAATTGCCAGGCCACATGTAATTTCCACTGGCCATCTGAATATTTTCATTGGTAGCCAGTTTGCCACTTAGTTTTGAAACCCACTTTGAGGGCTGATATAAGTAAGTTACAAACTCACCAAACAAATCCTGGTCTTTTGGGGCATCAGCTAGTTTACATTTACTTTTTGGTGCATGTTTTTGTTCCTTTTGCTGAAAAATAAATAAAAATGTAACTCTATTAAATTTAGCATTAAAATTCATTAAAAGTGTACACAAAAGACCAACACATGAAAATCTCATTAAAATGCTGCATAAAAATTGTTATTGCCATTAACATAAAATGTAGATTTCATAGCTTTAATTTAAACATGTTCAGACTCGTAAACTTAAATGTGGGGGCAAGTTTTAAAGGCCAAGTATAGACTCAAGTCAAGGAGTTAACAAATCTGGGCTGAGTAACTGGAAGCTATCTTTAGTTAGCAGTTACAAACACTTAACTCCTTTGTGTTATATAGACATTAATTAATCCTAACTGCTAAAAGAGCTTCAAGTTACCCAGCCCTGAATTGTACCAGTCCATTTATACTTCTGACCAAGTTCCATTAAATTCTGTCCATTAGATTTCTAGGAAACATTGAAAATATTTATTAAATCATTATACAAATACATGAACAAGTAAAATCATTAATTTTATCCAGGTGCAAAATGTGTCGGGGATTTATATTTCATGGTAAAATCTTTCCGGTGGAATAAATGTCGTGGGTTGTTCTGTAAAATATTATCCATGGATAATATTTACCTATAAAATATTATCTTACTAAACAAATCTCACAAGAAAATATTATTCTAGGAAATATTTCATGGAGGATAAAATAAACCTTAATGATTATACATGCACATTGGCATTGCCCTATGTCACGGGCTTACATGACCTTTCATCAGGTGAGCTAAAAACTGAGAAATTACAATACAGTCAAATCTGCCTTAAAGGCCACCTCTATATAAAGGTCATCTGTTTATAAAGGTCAGTAGAATTGTATCCTAGTTGTTCTTTATTCACATTATTTGAACCTATATATAAAGTCCACCTGCCCAAAAAGGTCACTTTTACTGGTTCCCTTCGGTGGCCTTTATAGACAGGTTTGACTGTGAACCGTTTCACATGCATATTGGCATTGTCCTATGTCACAAGCTTACATGACCTTTTACCAGGTGAGCTAAAAACTGAGAAATTACAATACAGTCAAAACTGCCTTAAAGGCCACCTCTATATAAAGGTCATCTGTTTATAAAGGTCAGTAGAATTGTATCCTAGTTGTTCTTTATTCATAATATAGTCCACCTGCCCAAAAAGGTCACTTTTACTGGTTCCCTTCGGTGGCCTTTATAGACAGGTTTGACTGTAAACCGTTTCACATGCATATTGGCATTGTCCTATGTCACAAGCTTACATGACCTTTTACCAGGTGAGCTAAAAACTGTGAGAAACTACAGCACACTACTTACTTCCATATTGTCACCTTCGTCTGTATGAACCAGTTCAATAACATTGGGGTCTTTATCATCATCTTTGAAATTGTCTGTAAACAAAATTATCGTATATAGGAATTTATCTTAAAACAAAGTTTCTGAATTTAAAAATTTGATTTCCCTTCTTTTACTTTAACATTTTACATTTTGAAAAACTACATGCTAGAGTTGATCAATATTTAATATTACTGATCCAGAGAGATATTTTGTCCAGGTCTTAAAATATGAAATATGCTTGGTCTAAGACCTAGGACCAGTAGAGACTAGCAGAGATTTTGGAACCACAGGGATTCATCAAAGGTCTATTTAGGGCCGAAATTCGGCCCCATTCCCAATGAAAAAAAGTTAATTTTTCCCCAAAATCGGCTGAGAAAATTTCCAATTATTAAATTGTGTTGTTTTTAAATGAAAACGAAAGTAAGTTTTGTGAAAGCCCCCCAATCAGCAAAATCAAATTAAAAGATTCTAGATTATTTGAAAACAACATCTGCAAAGCAAGCTGAAAATACCACTTCTACATTAGTTGTTGGTTAGGGGTGAGTATTTTGTGGGGTGGGAGCGACAGATTTGTAAGGTTTTGTACATTGTCAATCAACTTAAACTATCATTCTCCTGCAAACCAAATCCTCACTACCTCAGAAATCCTCTCTACCCCAGAAATCCTCACTCCCCTAGAAATCCTCACTACCCTAGAAATCCTCACTACCCTAGAAATCCTCACTACCCCAGAAATCCTCACTCCCCTAGAAATGCTCACTACCCCTGAAATCCTCACTACCCCAGAAATCCTCATCACTACCCCAGAAATCCCCACTACCCTAGAAATGCTCACTACCCCAGAAATTCTCACTACCCCAGAAATCCTCATCACTACCCCAGAAATCCCCACTACCCTAGAAATGCTGACTACCCCAGAAATTCTCACTACCCCAAAAATCCTCACTACCCCAGAAATCCCCACTACCCTAGAAATGCTCACTACCCCAGAAATCCTCACTACCCCAGATATCCTCATCACTACCCCAGAAATCCTCACTCCCCGAAAAATGTTTGTGTAAAATAAGATGTAAAATAATAACATACAAAATTTTTGAAATAACTTTCTTATGGGAAAATGTTACTTAGGTGAGAGTAGAGGTGAGGGGTTGTAGCTATACTTACAGTGCCTTTGGGTTTGGTGTAGAGATAAGGGGTTAGAACAATACTTGACATGTATTTTGGTAATGAATACAAGTAAGATATTGTTACTGTACTGACACATGTTACAAGTGTCAGTAGATGTGTGGGTAGAGGTGAGGGGTGTAACTGTACTTGTCATGTCATTGGGTGATAAATACAGGTAAGATATTGTTACTGTACTGACACATGTTACAAGTGTCAGTAGATGTGTGGGTAGAGGTGAGGGGTGTAACTGTACTTGTCATGTCATTGGGTGATAAATACAGGTAAGATATTGTTACTGTACTGACACATGTTACAAGTGTCAGTAGATGTGTGGGTAGAGGTGAGGGGTGTAACTGTACTTGTCATGTCATTGGGTGATAAATACAGGTAAGATATTGTTACTGTACTGACACATGTTACAAGTGTCAGTAGATGTGTGGGTAGAGGTGAGGGGTGTAACTGTACTTGTCATGTCATTGGGTGATAAATACAGGTAAGATATTGTTACTGTACTGACACATGTTACAAGTGTCAGTAGATGTGTGGGTAGAGGTGAGGGGTGTAACTGTACTTGTCATGTCATTGGGTGATAAATACAGGTAAGATATTGTTACTGTACTGACACATGTTACAAGTGTCAGTAGATGTGTGGGTAGAGGTGAGGGGTGTAACTGTACTTGTCATGTCATTGGGTGATAAATACAGGTAAGATATTGTTACTGTACTGACACATGTTACAAGTGTCAGTAGATGTGTGGGTAGAGGTGAAGGGTGTAACTGTACTTGTCATGTCATTGGGTGATAAATACAGGTAAGATATTGTTACTGTACTGACACATGTTACAAGTGTCAGTAGATGCGTGGGTAGAGGTGAGGGGTGTAACTGTACTTGTCATGTCATTGGGGGATAAATACAGGTAAGATATTGTTACTGTACTGACACATGTTACAAGTGTCAGTAGATGTGTGGGTAGAGGTGAGGGGTGTAACTGTACTTGTCATGTCATTGGGTGATAAATACAGGTAAGATATTGTTACTGTACTGACACATGTTACAAGTGTCAGTAGATGTGTGGGTAGAGGTGAAGGGTGTAACTGTACTTGTCATGTCATTGGGTGATAAATACAGGTAAGATATTGTTACTGTACTGACACATGTTACAAGTGTCAGTAGATGTGTGGGTAGAGGTGAGGGGTGTCACTGTACTTGTCATGTCATTGGGTGGGATGAGGTGGGTTAGGGGTGAGAAAGTGTAACTGTACTTGTGATGCTATTAGGAGTGTGTGTGGGGTGGTAAAGGTGGGGAGCATAAATGTACTTACCATATCAGTGGGGGTTGGGTGTAACAGGTGAGGGATTTTAACTGTTCTTACCATATTCCTTTACTTGAATCTCTTGTGTATCACCAGCAATTTCCTGCATTAATTTGATTCTTTCTTGTCTTAAATCTCTGGAAGTTTCTCTTACTTCTTTATTGGCTTTCTGTAAATCCACCTTAATCCTATCATTAATGACCTTAAAATAATGAAATATAAAAATCAAAGTACTGATAGTACTGAAATCTTATGTCATCATCATCATCATCATCATCATCATCATCATCATCGTCATCATTATATTGTCATCATCATCATCATCATCATATTCATTGTCATCATCACCATCATTATCATCATCATCCTTGTCATCATCATCATCATCATCATGATCGTCATCATTATAATCATCATTATCACCATCATCATCATCATTATCAACATCATTAATTTTTCAATATCCAATTCTTAAATGTTTCAAAACCAAAATGAAAAATTAGTTTTAATCTCATCATCATCATCATCACAGGGTTTTACGGGACGCGCAATTCTGCGTTTTTTAAGCAAAATAAATTACGTTGGACGCAAGAAAATTTATTATATGCAAAAAATTCTGTTAACCAATTTGAATAAACCGGGAAAACGTGTTTGAAAATTCTGTTAATAGACGAGGATTTTTCGAAAACTTTCCAAATGTTGGGATTCCCCTGTGTGCTATTAATACATCGGTGTGTAAATATAGTATTCAAAAATTTTCGGCAAAACTTTGATTGGCTCGTAGTCATATTTGTATTGAATCTGTTAGACATGTGATGCCAATTTCCTTGACAGATCTGTTATAATGGCTAAACACCAGAGTAAAATTGACGGTTTTCTTATCTCTATATACCTAAAGAAAAAGATTCAAAAACACCCGATTCAGAACCTGTGCAGTCGGCTCGTCTGACTTGACATTTAAAAGAGAACTGGGTTTTTGAACAGCATGGTTTACACTGTATCCATGCATAAAAACGTGATGGCATGTGATTCATGCATCCGTGCATCTGAAAACAATGCATTCACAGTCAGTTGTAACAATTTTCAAAATTCAACATCATTGCGACACCAGGAGTATATATAATCATACTATGGGACCCACATTTGTAGGTTTGAACCCCATTTATTTTTTATTGGAGTCCCAAAAACCCACATTTTTGAAAAGTCTTGTAAAACCCATCATCATCATCATCATCATCATCATCATCATCATCATCATCATCATCATCATTATCATCATCATCATCATCATCATCATCATCATCATCATCATCATCATCATCATCATCATCACTATCATCACTATCATCACTATCATCATCATCATCATCATCATCATCATCATCATCATCATCATTAATTTTTCAATATCCAATTTTTTGTGGTTCAGTAACAAATGAAAAATAAATTTTATTCCTCCACGTTCTGTAATAATCTAATATACTCCACCTATTTTTGTTTTGTTTTTGGTGGTTTTTTTTTTTTTTTTTGCGATTTCCATTTACCTTGAAAGAGCAATAACTCTCAGGAAATTGAGCAACAAACTTTGATTAATGATATGTGCAATGTTGTTGCTTTGCACAAAGGTTTTTTTTTAAACCGTACTTCATAGTTTTGGATAATCACTTCAGACAAGAAGTGACTGAATGGATGAAACAAAGAACAGATAGAAGGACAGAGGTTCAAATTTCTTATTTCCCCTCTTTCTTAGAAAGGCAGGGGAAAGCTAATAATTTACTAAACTAAAATATTTCAATAAATTGCACTTATGTTCAAAGGGTCATAACTCTGATGAAAATGAGCAAACTAACTTGGGTTAAAGATATGCATATCTCCTATCAATGTTGATGCTTTGCATGAAATAGTGCTTCAAAGTTTTGTAGAATTTGAGCAGACAATAATTTTGAATGGACAGACAGATGGAAAGATAGATGGAAACTCAATTTTAACATCCCCCTCTTTTTTGAATAGCAAGTTCTGTTATAATTACAATAACCAGACTGTTATCTGGTGGACTAAGCAAACCCAAGGATATCATTAACCCAGAAGGCAATACATACTGTATTTCCACAAATTCAATGCACATAGAAAATGCAAGAACAAACTCACACAAAATTTGTCAAAACCTGATACAAAATTTACTGATCTAATAGGAAAAAATAGTGTTCATTCATGAAAAAGTGAACTTAATTCTGTACATAGAGCAATTTTTTAACCTTTTAACAAAACAACAATTATGACTATATCAAAATTATCCCTTCTGTACCTTTTTACTTGGAACAACTATAAAGGTTATGTCATAATTGGAATATTCATAATGATCACACCTGGAAAAAACCCGAACAACAATGATCGACCTACCTGACCCTTAATGCCCTGATGTAACTTTGAACATCTCAGGCCCAATTGGTGTATAAAATTGCTCAACTTTCCAAAATTTTCACAAAATTTTCCTATGTACAGGAGAACTGAACAATAATGGTTTTAATTAAAAACACTATTTAGTTAGGTCAGTGCATTTTATTGATAGTTTAATGGAAACATTTTCAATTAAAAGAAATAAGTGATAAAAACCATGTGCACTCAATTTATGGAAATACAGTAGTATTGTCATATACAGTCAAACCTGTCTATAAAGGCCACCCAAGGGAACCAGTAAAAGTAGCCTTTATGGACAGGTGACCTTTATTTACAGTCAAACCTGTCTATAAGGGCCACCCAAGGGAACCAGTAAAAATAGCTTTATGGACAGGTGACCTTTATTTACAGTCAAACCTGTCTATAAAAGCCACCCAAGGGAACCAGTAAAAATAGCCTTTATGGACAGGTGACCTTTATTTACAGTCAAACCTGTCTATAAAGGTCACCCAATGGAACCAGTAAAAGTAGCCTTTATGGAGAGGTGACCTTTATTTACAGTCAAACCTGTCTATAAAGGTCACCCAAGGGAACCAGTAAAAGTGGCCTTTATGGACAGGTGACCCTTTATTTACAGTCAAACCTGTCTATAAAGGCCAACCAATGGAACCAGTAAAAATAGCCTTTATAGACAGGTGACCTTTATTTACAGTCAAACCTGTCTATAAAGGTCACCCAATGGAACCAGTAAAAGTAGCCTTTATGGACAGGTGACCTTTATTTACAGTCAAACCTGTCTATAAAGGTCACCCAAGGGAACCAGTAAAAATAGCCTTAATGGACAGGTGACCTTTATTTACAGTCAAACCTGTCTATAAAGGCCACCCAAGGGAACCAGTAAAAGTGGCCTTTATAGACAGGTGACCTTTATTTATAGTCAAACCTGTCTATAAAGGCCACCCAAGGGAACCAGTAAAAATAGCCTTTATGGACAGGTGACCTTTATTTACAGTCACACCTGTCTATAAAGGCCACCCAAGGGAACCAGTGAAAGTAGCCTTTATGGACAGGTGACCTTTATTTACAGTCAAACCTGTCTATAAAGGCCAACCAATGGAACCAGTAAAAGTAACTTTATGGACAGGTGACCTTTATTTACAGTCAAACCTGTCTATAAAGGCCACCCAAGGGAACCAGTAAAAGTAGCCTTTATGGACAGGTGACCTTTATTTACAGTCAAACCTGTCTATAAAGGCCACCCAATGGAACCAGTAAAAGTAGCTTTATGGACAGGTGACCTTTATTTACAGTCAAACCTGTCTATAAAGGCCACCCAAGGGAACCAGTAAAAGTAGCCTTTATGGACAGGTGACCTTTATTTACAGTCAAACTTGTCTATAAAGGCCACCCAAGGGAACCAGTAAAATTAGCTTTATGGACAGGTGACCTTTATTTACAGTCAAACCTGTCTATAAAGGCCACCCAAGGGAACCAGCAAAAGTAGCCTTTATGGACTGGTGACCTTTATTTACAGTCAAACTGGCCTATAAAGGCCACCCAATGGAACCAGTAAAAGTAGCCTTTATGGACAGGTGACCTTTATTTACAGTCAAACCTGTCTATAAAGGCCACCCAATGGAACCAGTAAAAGTAGCTTTATGGACAAGTGACCTTTATTTACAGTCAAACCGGCCTATAAAGGCCACCTAATGGGACCTGTAAAAGTGGCTTTTATGGACAGGTGACCATTTTATGAGTACCATCGCGAGAAAAGGTACAAAATAACTTTTTTTATCGATTTTTGAGATATTAGTGTCATCAAATTCACGAAAATCTAGCGTTTTTAATGATATTAAAGACTTAATTATTTTATTTACATATGAATTTAAAAAGGAGTATATAACTATTCACATTTTATACAACTGATCACAATAATGTTACAATAACGTCACTTCTACCCTCACTTTTCCAGACTGGCGTTTTAATTGGCAGAGAAAATCAGGAAAAAACGTAAAAATTGTACCCTATTTTAAATGCAATTTTAGGATGTTTGCAGTGAAAACCAACCCATATATGTTTGGTATACTTATAAACTATACTTTCCTTTTAGGTACATTTCATCCATATAAATATGTTGCCATGGAAACATAAACACCACATTTACCATAATACATGTAAAAACTCGGTTAATTTTTAGCCTTTTCTTAAAATGAATTTCCTATATCTTGTGACTAGTACACTAGAAGAATATGATTTTGCAGGTAAATCAAAGTAAGTATTAATGAAAGATGCTGCAAAATCATAATAATAATAATAATTAAAAAAATTCATGTTTTAACAAAAAATAGGAACTCTGAAAATAAAAGATTTTCAGTTATTTATTTTTTGTTGTTGAGAACATAACTTTGACTCCAAAACTTTCAACATTACAAATATACTGATCTATGGTAAACAATATAATAATTAGAAGACTTATACTATTTCATCTAAATAATCCCGAATTCTGTTACCATGGCAACAAAACCAAAAATTGCCCACAACTGGTGTCTTTTTCAACCAAATATGGTGCAGTTCACTATGGTGACGACCAACACTTCTATCATACCGAGTATTACCAACTCAACACACACCAGTCCCTGACATCATGTGTATAGTTTATACCAGTCCTTGTGTACAGTTAATACCTGTCCCCGTGTACATTTTATACCAGTCCCCTTGTATAGTTTATACCAGTCCCTGTGTACATTTTATACCAGTCCCTGTGTACATTTTATACCAGTCCCCTTGTATAGTTTATACCAGTCCCTGTGTACATTTTATACCAGTCCCTGTGTATAGTTTATACCAGTCCCTGTGTACATTTTATACCAGTCCCTGTGTATAGTTTATACCAGTCCCTGTGTACATTTTATACCAGTCCCTGTGTATAGTTTATACCAGTCCCTGTGTACAGTTTATACCAATCCCCGTGTACAGTTTATACCAGTCCCCGTGTACATTGTATACCAGTCCCTGTGTGCATTTTATACCAGTCTCCGTGAGCATTTTATACCAGACCCGTGTAAATTTTATACCAGTCCCCGTGTACAGTTTATACCAGTCCCTGTGTATAGTTTATACCAGTCCCTATGAACATTTTATACCAGTCCCTGTGTATATTTTATGCCAGTCCCTGTGTACAGTTTATACAAGTCCCTGTGTACATTTTATACCAGTCCTTGCTTTAGTTTTCACCAATCCCCGTGTAAATTTTATACCAGTCCCCATGTATGTTTATACCAGTCCCTGTGTACAGTTTATACCAGTCCCCATGAACATTTTATACCAGTCCCTGTGTACATTTTATGCCAGTCCCTGTGTACATTTTATACCAGTCCCTGTTTATAGTTTTCACTAATCCCCGTGTACAGTTAATACCAGTCCCCGTGAACATTTTATACCATTCCCTGTGTACGTTTATACCAGTCCCTGTGTACAGTTTATACCAATCCCCGTGTACAGTTTATACCATTCCCTGTGTACGTTTATACCAGTCCCCGTGTACACTTTATTCCAGTCCCTGTGTACATTTTATACCATTCCCAGTGAACATTTTATACCAGTCGCCGTGTATAGTTTATGCCAGTCCCCGTGTACACTTTATACCAGTCCCTGTGTACATTTTATACCAGTCCCTGTGTACATTTTTTCCAGTCCCTGTTTATAGTTTTCACTAATCCCCATGTACAGTTTATACCAATCCCCGTGTACATTTTATACCATTCCCTGTGTACAGTTTATACCAGTCCCCTTGTACAGTTTATACCAATCCCCATGTACAGTTTATACCATTCCCTGTGTACGTTTATACCAGTCCCCGTGTACACTTTATACCAGTCCCTGTGTACATTTTATACCAGTCCCTGTGTACAGTTTATACCATTCCCAGTGAACATTTTATACCAGTCCCTGTGTACATTTTATGCCAGTCCCTGTGTACAGTCTATACCAGTCCCTGTGTACATTTTATACCAGTCCCTGTGTACAGTTTATACCAGTCCCAGTAAACATTTTATACCAGTCCCTGTGTATATTTTATGCCAGTCCCTGTGTACAGTTTATACCAGTCCCTGTGAACATTTTATACCAGTCCCCGTGTATAGTTTATGCCAGTCCCCTTGAACATTTTATACCAGTCCCTGTGTATATTTTATGCCAGTCCCTGTGTACAGTTTATACAAGTCCCTGTGTACATTTTATACCAGTCTTGCTTTAGTTTTCACCAATCCTCGTGTAAATTTTATACCAGTCCCCATGTATGTTTATACCAGTCCCTGTGTACAGTTTATACCAGTCCCCATAAAACATTTTATACCAGTCCCTGTGTACATTTTATGCCAGTCCCTGTGTACAGTCTATACCAGTCCCTGTGTACAGTTTATACCAGTCCCTGTGTACATTTTATACCAGTCCCTGTGTACAGTTTATACCATTCCCAGTGAACATTTTATACCAGTCCCTGTGTACATTTTATGCCAGTCCCTGTGTACAGTCTATACCAGTCCCTGTGTACATTTTATACTAGTCCCTGTGTATAGTTTATGCCAGTCCCCTTGAACATTTTATACCAGTCCCCGTGTATAGTTTATGCCAGTCCCCGTGAACATTTTATACCAGTCCCTGTGTATATTTTATGCCAGTCCCTGTGTACAGTTTATACCAATCCCTGTGAACATTTTATACCAGTCCCCGTGTATGGTTTATGCCAGTCCCCGTGAACATTTTATACCAGTCCCTGTGTATATTTTATACCAGTCCCCATGTATAGTTTATACCAGTCCCTGTGTATACTTATGCCAGTCCCTGTGTACAGTTTATACCAGTCCCTGTGTACATTTTATACCAGTCCCCATGTACAGTTTATACCAGTCCCTGTGTACATTTTATACCAGTCCCTGTTTATAGTTTTCACTAATCCCCGTGTACAGTTTATACCAATCCCTGTGTACAGTTAACACTAGAAGGGAGTTTAACCGGTCCCTGTGTATATTTTATGCCAGTCCCTGTGTACATTTTATGCCAGTCCCTGTGTACATTTTATACCAGTCCCTGTTTATAGTTTTCACTAATCCCCATGTACAGTTTATACCAATCCCCTTGTACAGTTAACACTAGAAGGGAGTTTAACCGGAATAATTGCAAAATTACGGAATAGTAAGACACTGTCCGTAATCTTTGCAAAAATCCGGAATATTTAGATCGAATCTGGAATTTTTAGACCAGATCCGAAATAATCAGACAAAATCCGGAATAATTGGTTAAAATCTGGAATAATAAGAATATTTTAACGGTAATTTTTACGGATTCTAAAAATTCCGGTAAGTGTCTGATTATTACAGTACAGTGCTTACGGTAGTAGCGGCGGCCGGATCTCAGTCAGTAGCGAATCATTTTTTAGAATAAAGTTAATTTTTTCCATATCATTACAGAGACCAATAAAACTCGGATATATTTCTGTAAAGCTGTATTTTTACTTAATTCTACGTTTCATTTGTGTTGATAAACATTGTATTTTTTAAATTCTCTGCTTTTTAATGCAAATGTCACAAGCATCTCAGCGACATGGATGTGATTTCCAAAACCTAACTTTCGATTTGACCAATGTGTTCAATACTTTGAAAGGTAATTTGAAATGATTACAATAGCTCTTTACATTCGTTAACATGTCTTCTTTCACGACATAAACCTTTATTGAGCTTTACAGTTCATGACAATAAAAAATAAACCAGTTTATGCAGGGTGCAATTACGGCAATAACGGATCAGCTGCTGTCTACAGGGGACCTCTCGAAAGGCTAAGAAAAATATGGCATGCACCAATGGGGCTGTCTGGTGCTTTCAGAAAAATAATAGATTCTGGTGGGTTCAGTTATGCAGAGGCTATTGGAGAACCAGTGCCTAGCTTCCCTCCATGTCCAGTACCCCATGAGAAAGATGGTGGCATTGTCATGCCGTGCCACTATCTTATTTATTATTTGTCATGCTTGAAGGATAATCTGTATGAGATTAGAATATATTAAATAAATACATTAATATCCAACCCTATCATGATTAAAATAAATAACAAAAAACAAATCATCCCAATGTCCCTGATAAATTAAGTCAATCAACATTGTCTTGAATACTGAATTATAAAGCAGTAAATGGCGAAGGAAATAAAATAAAATAATTGTACCTTATAAGTTATAAATATTATGACATACTCTTGTCCATGAAGATTTTATTTTGACAAGAACAGTATATGCATACAATGATACTTACCATAATAATTTGGCATATGCCGGAATAATAAGATCTTTACCGTAATAATCAGTATTTTACCGGAATAATCAGACAAGTTACAGTTACTGATTATTACGGTAAAGATCTTATTATTCCGGCATATGCCCAATTATAACGGTAAAATTTAAAAAAAAATTATTATTTGTTAGAAAATTTCCCATTAATTGGACATTTGCCTGAATAATTAGACTTTTATCATTATAATCAGTCATTTTCCGGAATAAACAGACACTTACAGTAATTTTTAGATTACGCAAAACTTACCGTAACAAAATAGTCCAATCATTCCGGATTTTGCCTGATTATTCCGGATTTTGCCTGATTTCAGATTTTACTGGTTTATTCCGGACTTTACCTGATCATTCCGGATAATTTGGTTTATTCCGGATTTGGTCTGATTATTCCAGATTTTCGCAATTATTCCAGAAATCTTTTTTGCTCCCAAAAATCCATCGGATCAAATTTTTAAATAGAAGGTGCACATTTACATTATATTACAAAGATTGTGTGGAAGTTTCATGAAAATCCATTAAAGGGTTAAGGAGGAGTTGCGGATAAGAGATAGGTACCCTAAGGTGTAACGGAAGGTTGGACGGACACACGGACGGACACCCTATCACTATATACCCCCCACTTTTTAAGTGGGGGGTATAATAAATATCCTGTGGATTCATTGATCTAGTATTTGACCCCTATTCTTGTTTATTTATATACATTTGTTACAGACGTAGTAGAAGACATTTTATCTATCGCCCTACACTAAAATCAGCAAAATGTACCAAATGTGATGCCAATTTAATAAGTGGTATCTTTTAAATTACTTGGCATCTGTTAATCCTTGATATAGTTTTGAAAATTTGCCTTTTCATAATGAGAAAATTTTATTTTTATTACTTTAACTAAGTGGACCTAGGCGATATAAAGGTATTAACTTGAAGATCGGTTGCTTTCAATGCTTTTTTCAGGACCCTTTTATTTAAACCAAGAAATGTATTATGAAAAGTCAATATTTTAAAAAATGTAAATCGACAGAATTCTTTAGACATAAATTTTATTTTTATAATATTACAAATATTTTTATGACCTGACATTTCATTGCCGTAAACCTTAAAGTGAAGAAGGTGTACCGGTTGTGGTAGACTGGGTAAAACCTGAACGTCAAAGTTGCAAACTTTTTGTCAAACTAAAATAAACAAATAAAAATCCAAAATGCTAAATTCTATAGCTATCATCTACATCATTTAAATGTTAATCTTTCAATCAAACTTGACGCACAAAGTTTAACATGTGTACAATGGAAACAATCACCTGTGCTCAGTCAGAGCTCAGTGGTCAGTCGGTAGAATCTGACACGTTATTTCAAATGTCATTTACACAGTTTTGCTTCGATGTTATTTTGTACCTTTTCTCGCGACGGTACTCATATACAGCCAAACCTGTCTATAAAGGCCACCCAATGGAACCAGTAAAAGTGGCCTTTATGGACAGGTGACCGTTATATAGTCAAACCTGTCTATAAAGGCCACCCAAAGGAACCAGTAAAAGTGGCTGTTATGGACAGGTGACCGTTATATAGTCAAACCTGTCTATAAGAGCTGCCCAAGGAAATCATTAAAAGTGGCCTTTATTTGCAGGTGGCCTGTATAAACAGGCTCAAATAATGTGAATAAATAACAATTGGGATAGAGTTCTATTGGCCTTTGTAAGCAGGTTGCCCTTATGTAGAGGTGGCCTTTAAGGCAGGTTGGAATGTACATTGTTCATAAAAATTAAATTAAGTACTTCTTAAATAAAAACGAAGGTCTTACCTGGTAAAACCATTCACCGAGGGCTTTACATCTTCTATATGTGGTGGTATAAACCTCTCCAGCATGCATCTTTTGTTTTTCAAGTATGACATCATTGAACAAATTATGTGTGGCTCTATCTAAAGTGTTAAGTTCTTTCATGCAGCAGTATGGAAACTCAATATTGTTGAGGTATTTCTGGGCATTTTTCAAGTTGGTAGAAGCCGCTATCAAATTACTACGGACATTTGTAACAGCTTTACTTACATCCTCTTTCTCCCTAATTATGAAAGAAAAAGTATATTCATTGATTATTTGAATGGGGTTTTACATTCCAGTCAAGAATATTTCACTTATATTGAAACTTCTCCGGCTATAAGTGAAGTGTCTGACATATATTTCTCAAACAAGAGACATGGAAATACCACATTTTTACCCGTATAAGATTTTTCTGTCTCACCCTAGGGATGAGATCACTTGTCTCAACCAACAATTTCTCAATGTCACAATCACTTACATATGCTTAATTGATGATGTCATTATCATTTTATATTAGGACAGCAACAAAATTGATTATGTCATTCTCAGAAGGCACCAATGATGGCCTGAAAAAATGTAAAGCTCATTCTGGACAGAAAAAAAATTCATCCTCGTTTGAGATATCTATCTTATACTGTCCCAAAACCACTGCGGTAGCTCAGTTGGTAGAGTGCTCGCTCGTAAGTGGGAGGTCGTGGGTTCCAACCCGACCAGGTCTGACCCAAGACTTAAAAGTGGGAAGTTACTGTTCTTTTGCCAAGCACTCAGCATTACGAAATGAAAGTCACGGTCGTTTTGGATGAGAACTTAAAAATAAACAAGGTCCTGTATCACTGTGGGCTTGACACGCTAAAGAACCCTGCTGTATAATGCCATCAGCCCAATGCACAGGCAAAATTTCTGCACCTTCGCCTATAGCTGGCGACGTCTCGATATAAGTGAAATGTTCTTGACTGGGATGTTAAACACCATTACTCAACTCAACTCAACTCTTATACTGTTGCAGGTGTAAGATTCTATTAATCTTTGCAGTGCACCAAGGGTAATCTACAGGGAGGGTTCTTTAACATGGCACATCTGCTGTGGCAAGGGGCATGAATTTTTAAGGTTTGATCCTATGGAACATTTGACTCTCATTTGCTTACCAGGGTTCGTACAGACATTTGGACTCCAAATCTAAGGACTTTTAGGGTCTTTTCAAGATTTTATTTGCAAATTTAAGGCCTAATCAGAGGGACCATTTTAGCCAAGAAAACAAATACTGGTGCAAGGGCAAATAAATCAATAAAACAATTATTTACGTGACCATAGTAACGACACAGTTAGATATTTACCATTTTACACAGTCAATCTCATTCCACTTTGAAGCGCTAAAGTTCAGTTGATTTTCTGCATGTTCTATTAAAACTTTGCCATGCTTCCACCTTTCATGCGCTGCTTGTATCAACTGTTGTCTCTCTAACAGATTATCTAACTTCTGCTCCAGTTCATTTTCTTTGTCACTTCCATAGTTACCCTTGAATACTTTAACTACAATAAAGATACAATGTATGATGAAACCTTGTTGTAACTGAACCCAGAATTAGTGTCTTCAAATTGAGTTACAAGATACTCTGATCCTTGTTGAAACTAAACCCAAAATATTTACAATTGCAATAACTTTGCTTCAATAAAGTAAGTAACATTGAATATACTTTGCTACTTCCTAGAGAAATTGCTCCACGTGCTGACATGATGACTTCAGGTGTCAAATTCTCTCACTAACCAACAGGAGAAGACCCATTTTTATGAGAAGGTGCACCAACAGCACATTTCAAAATTGTTCTCAAATTAATATAGAAACTGTGAGACAGCAATTAAACTAATTCTTATAAATATTGTAAATATAAGAAATAAGGTAATTTTTCAATGTCTTTATGAACTTGCAAAGTATAATGGGCTTTGCACAAAATGTTTAGCCTTTTATGCAATTTGAGACAGCCCATTATACTTTGCAAGTTCATAAAGACATTGGAAAATTACCTCATTTCTTAATAAACATCTTCAATAGGGTTACAATGCACAATCCAACCTTGTCAAGTTGAGTTGAGTAAAGGTGTTTACCATCCCAGTCAAGAATATTTAACATATATCTAGATGTCACCAGCTATAGGCGAAGGTGCAGAAATTTTGCCTGTGTATTATGCTGATGGTGGAAGCGCGTGGCCTAGTGGTTAAGGCGTTGGACTCATGATTCGAAGGTCGTGGGTTCGATCCCTGGACCGGGCGATGTGTTGTGTCCTTGAGCAAGACACTTAATTTCACGTTGTTCCAGTTCACTCAGCTGAAAAATAAATGAGTACCAGCGAAATGCTGGGGGTTAACCCTGCGGTGGACCGGCGTCCCATTCAGGGGAGAGTCTTGTACTCTCAGTCGCTTAACGCCATCGAAACCGGGATAAGCTCCGGCCTGATGGGCCTAATGGCTCGGGACAGACTTTAACTTTAATTATGCTGATGGCATAATAAAGCAGGAATCTTTATCATGCCACTCCTACCATGACACAGGACCTTGTTTATTTTAAGTTCCCATCTGAAAGAACTGGACTGTAATATTGAGTACTTGGCAAATGAACTGTCACTACCCACTTTCAAGACTTGGGTCAGACCCAGCAGGGTTCAAAGTTTGAACTTCAAACACACGACCTCCTACTTACGGAGTGAGCACTCTACAAACTGAGCTACTACAGTGGTCCCAATATTGTCGAATTAAAGTCTTCAAAAGGGTTATAATGCACAAACCAGCCTTGTCGAAACTGAATTCATAATTAGTTTTCAAAAGGGTTATAATGCACAATCCAGCCTTGTCGAAACTGAATTCATAATTAGTTTTCAAAAGGGTTATAATGCACAATCCAGCCTTGTCGAAACTGGATCCATAATTAGGTTTCAAAAGGGTTATAATGCACAATCCAGCCTTGTCGAAACTGAATTCATAATTAGTTTTCAAAAGGGTTATAATGCACAATCCAGCCTTGTCGAAACTGAATCCATAATTAGTTTTCAAAAGGGTTATAATGCACAATCCAGCCTTGTCGAAACTGAATACATAATTAGTCTTCTATAGGGTTACAATGCACAATGCAAACTTGTTGAAACGGGACCCAAAATTCAAGTCTTCAAATGAAACCCTGTCAAATCTGAACCCAGAATTAATTTTAGTTTGATCAATTCAATGGATTTATTTGATAAAGGAAGAAACTTCAAATTAAAAACAGTGTATCCCTTTATCTTCAAAAGGAGTAAAATAATATTTTTCTTTACCAAGTAGTTCATCCTGTTCTTGCTGTAGTTTTTCCAGCTCTGTGTCGTTCCCAGAAATTTTTTTTAATTGAGCTTCTAATTCATCTTTTTGATCTTTCACAGTAGTGATCAGTTGCTGCAAGGCTTGTTGTTGACTCATTGCTTCCATGTGTTCAGCCTGTCAATACAAAATAGTCAAATCAGAGAAAAATAAACAACCCATAATCAGAGTGACATACCGTAATCTATTAGTGATGTCCAATAAAGCAAAAATAAACAATTGATTATGGGAAAGACGTAATCCATTAGTGGTGTCCAATAAAGCAAAAATAAACAATTGATTATGGGAAAGACATAATCCATTAGTGGTGTCCAATAAAGCAAAAATAAACAATTGATTATGGGAAAGACGTAATCCATTAGTGGTGTCCAATAAAGCAAAAATAAACAATTGATTATGGGAAAGACGTAATCCATTAGTGGTGTCCAATAAAACAAAAATAAACAATTGATTATGGGAAAGACGTAATCCATTAGTGGTGTCCAATAAAACAAAAATAAACAACCCATAATCAGAGTGACATACCGTAATCCATTAGTGATGTCCAATAAAGCAAAAATTAACAACCCATAATCAGAGTGACATACCGTAATCTATTAGTGATGTCCAATAAAGCAAAAATAAACAATTGATTATGGGAAAGACGTAATCCATTAGTGGTGTCCAATAAAACAAAAATAAACAACCCATAATCAGAGTGACATACTGTTATCCATTAGTGATGTCCAATAAAGCAAAAATAAACAACCCATAATCAGAGTGACATACCGTAATCCATTAGTGATGTCCAATAAAGCAAAAATAAACAATTGATTATGGGAAAGACGTAATCCATTAGTGGTGTCCAATAAAGCAAAAATAAACAATTGATTATGTTAAAGACGTAATCCATTAGTGGTGTCCAATAAAGCAAAAATAAACAATTGATTATGGGAAAGACGTAATCCATTAGTGGTGTCCAATAAAACAAAAATAAACAATTGATTATGGGAAAGACGTAATCCATTAGTGGTGTCCAATAAAACAAAAATAAACAACCCATAATCAGAGTGACATACCGTAATCCATTAGTGGTGTCCAATAAAGCAAAAATAAACAATTGATTATGGGAAAGACGTAATCCATTAGTGATGTCCAATAAAGCAAAAATAAACAACCCATAATCAGAGTGACATACCGTAATCCATTAGTGATGTCCAATAAAGCAAAAATTAACAACCCATAATCAGAGTGACATACCGTTATCCATTAGTGATGTCCAATAAAGCAAAAATAAACAATTGATTATGGGAAAGACGTAATCCATTAGTGGTGTCCAATAAAACAAAAATAAACAACCCATAATCAGAGTGACATACAGTTATCCATTAGTGATGTCCAATAAAACAAAAATAAACAACCCATAATCAGAGTGACATACCGTAATCCATTAGTGATGTCCAATAAAACAAAAATAAACAACCCATAATCAGAGTGACATACCGTAATCCATTAGTGATGTCCAATAAAACAAAAATAAAACATTGATTATCGGAAAGACATAATCCATTAGTGATGTCGAATAAAACAAAAAAAACAATTGATTATTGGAAAGACATAATCCATTAATGATGTCCAATCAAAGAAAAAAAATTGATAATCAGAAAGACATAATGGATTAGTGATGTCCCATCAAAGAAAAAAAATTGATAATTGGAAAGACATAATGGATTAGTAATGACTAGACAAAGAAAAATAAACAATTGATAAATGGAAAGACATAATGGATTAGTAATGTCTAGACAAAGAAAAATAAACAATTGATAATTAGAAAGACATAATGGATTAGTAATGTCCAGCCAAAGAAAAAGAAACAATTGATAAACGGAAAGACATAATGGATTAGTAATGTCCAGACAAAGAAAAATAAACAATTGATAATTAGAAAGACATAATGGATTAGTAATGACTAGACAAAGAAAAATACACAACTGATAATCGGAAAGACATAATGGATTAGTAATGGCCAGACAAAGAAAAATAAACAATTGATAATCGGAAAGACATAATGGATGTTGTTAATTAAGTTATCAAAGTATCTTATTACAGCCTGGAACATTAGAACCAATATCCTATCCCCCACTTAATATTATTATTATTGTTATTATTGCTGTTATTGTTATTATTATTATTGGTATGATTATTATTATTATTATTATTATTATTGCTGTTGTTGTTGTTATTACTATTGTTATTACATTGTAATGATAATAGTAGTGATAATGATGGTGGTGGTGATGGTGATGATGATGATGATCATGATAATAATAATAATTATTATTATTATATTAAATAGTTATTATCTATATTCATTATAAGTACAACTCTACTCTGTGATACTTATTTTTGTTTTTATATATATTACAAATACATGTATCTATATTTAGTTTTCCACCTTCACAGTCTTCATATTTGTATTCTGCCGCCATCAATCCAATATTGTAAATAGTTAGGCTACAAGCATGTAATTTGCTTTATGCTAATAAAGTTATTATTATTATTAAAAAAAAAAAAAATGTCCAGACAAAGAAAAATAAACAATTGATAATTAGAAAGACATAATGGATTAGTAATGACTAGACAAAGAAAAATAAACAATTGATAAATGGAAAGACATAATGGATTAGTAATGTCTAGACAAAGAAAAATAAACAATTGATAATTAGAAAGACATAATGGATTAGTAATGTCCAGACAAAGAAAAATAAACAATTGATAATTAGAAAGACATAATGGATAAGTGATGTCCAATCAAAGAAAAATAAACAATTGATAATCAGAAAGACATAATGGATAAGTGATGTCCAATCAAAGAAAAATAAACAATTGATTATCAGAAAGACGTAATCCATTAGTGATGTCCCATAAAAGAAAAATAAACAATTGATTATCGGAAAGATGTAATCCATTAGTGATGTCCCATAAACGAAAAATAAACAATTGATAATCGGAAAGACGTAATCCATTAGTGATGTCAAATAAAAGAAAAATAAACAACCGATAATCAGAGAAACATAATCGAATAATGATCAGGGGTTGAAAATTCTTCAAGCCTGAAGCCAGGGACTAGAAATTTGGCAAGCAGGACTTTGCAAAAATTTTACTGAAAAGCCCCTCGGGCTTAAACACTCAGAAGACCAATGAATTTTATTTTGACTGTCACCTGTTGTCTTGAAAAAATCTTGCAAAACCATCCATAGTCACGTTGCCCTGTTGTTGTTTACATTACAGCACTTGTAAGAAATGCTAGTCATTACATAGGCAACTTAAGCTTTCTGCTGATAAAGAAAAATCTAGATAGTTAGTGCGCTTGTAATCGCTACCAATGTTCAGTCTTGTCCCATGATGTAGCCTTTTAATTTAAATTTCACACCAACAAGCAGGCTACAGTGGTGAGAAAAGAAACTGGCATAAAAATAAAGACAACAAATATGATCAGAGAAGTGTGTCCAATTGTTTCAACAGCCATCATGTGGGTTGTAAATACTGCAAAAAATATCATTTAACTGCCGATAGAAATACATATCAATTTCTGGTTTTCTCCTTTGATTTTCTCGTTTACCAAACTCTGGACTTGATTAAAAAAATTGTGGGCTTTTGATTTTCTTTATCAAAAAGTCCGGGGCTTTAGCTCATCTGAAAAAAATTTCAACCCCTGGACATGTTTAGTAATGGGGTTTGCCACTGTAACACGTGAAACACACTAACATTGGTGGAAACAATTATTTCTGATGAATATAGAATTACACAACATGGTGTTTTCCCTTAAAAACGGCGTTAATCCAATAATTTGCGAAGTTAATCCTTTCTAAAATGTTCCACATAAATTTAAGAGTGAGTGAGTAATGGTGTAACATCTCAGTCAAGAATATTTCACTTATATCGAGATGCCAGCTATAGGTGAAGGTGCAGAAATTTTGTCTGTGTGTTGTGCTGATGGCATTACACAGCAGGGACCTTCAGCTTGCCAAAGCCAACGTGACGCCGGACCTTGTTTATTTTAAGTTCCCATCTGAAAGAACCGTGACTTTCTTTTCATAATGCTGAATGCTTGGCAAAAGAACAGTCACTTCCCACTTTTAAGTCTTGGGTCAGACTTGGTCAGGGTTTGAACCCACAACCTTTCACTTACGGAGCAAGCACTCTACCAACTGAGCTACCTCAGAGGTCCCCACAAACGTTAAGACGTATCGACCATGTGGTACAGCGGTAAACCCTATCAGATTATTCTTATTTTACATACCTTTTCTCTATTCAATTTTTTGTCATCAGATTTACCCAATTTTGTAAACTCTTCTACAAGAAGATCAACGTCTGCTTTCTCCTTGGCTCTGAGGAAAAATAAAATAAATCATTTACTAACTTAACTATATTAGACAATTTTATCAAGCCTAAATTAGGCTTGTATGGGCATATTTAAATTTTTGTACTGTGGTGCAATGTCAGCCAGATTACACCAGGCTATCCCTATTAACCATGACTGACGGTGTGTATTATACGTATGTCTGTCTTGTACTAGCGCACACTCAGAATGACTTTTAATAGTTGCCAGATTACCAAGCTAGCAGAGGTAACTGCCCCACTGGCCCCGGTTTCACAATCATTCCTTAGCTAAGATTTTCCTTAACATAAATCTAGCAAAATTTTAAATCTTTATAATTTTGTTAATTTTGAAGATATTCAAGAACTTAAGGTGTCAATTTTCAGATAATTGCTAGATTAATCATTTGCGTTTAGTTCTGACAAAAATATTCATCAGCAGTTCCAAAAATAGATTAACAAAATTTGCTAAATTTAAGTTAAGGAAAATCTTAGCTAAGGAATGATTGTGAAACTGGGGGCTGGTCCGTTATTCCAACACCAGTTAAGTCAGCAGTAATGTGAACTTGAGTAACTTACTTAGGATCACAACATGCACGTTGTGATTCAAACACAGACGACTTTGACACACTACCAACTGAGCTACATATTTATTAATGAGAATATACTTATATAGATAGTTCCCATGGACCTCTAGCAGACGAATTTTTCAGTAGAGTGGTCGCCATTTTATTGGGCAATCTATATCATTTATCTATCTATTTTAACCAATTTTGTTAATTTTCAAATTATTGTTTTTCAAAAAGTAATCGGGATATCAATAAAGTTTTTAAATTTATGAAATGGCCAATGTTTTTACTTTGATTTGGTATATTTTATAAGATTTTTGTCCCCATAACAACGATATGACAATAAATTTTATACACCCTATTTTAGAATTAATAAGATTCAATTTCCAAATACCTACAAAATGGCCGCTACTTTACCTGTGAAGTGGACAGTGTGACGTCACATGGGAACTATCTATAATAACATTGTTTCTTCTATGTTAAGGGAGTGCATTATGTCATGTAACCTTGGGATATATTTTGGCATATAATATGGAGAAACAATTTATAATTATTATAATTATTATAAATGTCTTTGCTTAAATTAAAAAAAAAAGAAAATCAAACCAAGACATTACGCTCTCCTGCAGCTGCCATCCAGATTGTTTATTAGGCATACTGTAAATGCTTCATATGTAGTTACAGTCAAGCACAACTAACATCATGAAAGAAATGATTTGTCAGTCACATATCTCTGCTTGTGTCTCCACTCATATTTCATCATGTGACATGATTTGTCAGTCACATATCTCTGCTTGTGTCTCCATTCATATTTCATCATGTGACATGATTTGTCAGTCACATATCTCTGCTTGTGTCTCCATTCCTATTTCATCATGTGACATGATTTGTCAGTCACATATCTCTGCTTGTGTCTCCACTCATATTTCATCATGTGACATGATTTGTCAGTCACATATCTCTGCTTGTGTCTCCATTCATATTTCATCATGTGACATGATTTGTCAGTCACATATCTCTGCTTGTGTCTCCATTCATATTTCACCATGTGACATGATTTGTCAGTCACATATCTCTGCTTGTGTCTCCACTCATATTTCATCATGTGACATGATTTTTCAGTCACATATCTCTGCTTGTGTCTCCATTCATATTTCATCATGTGACATGATTTGTCAGTCATATATCTCTGCTTGTGTCTCCACTCCTATTTCATCATGTGACATGATTTGTCAGTCACATATCTCTGCTTGTGTCTCCATTCATATTTCATCATGTGACACGATTTGTCAGTCATATATCTCTGCTTGTGTCTCCACTGCTATTTCATCATGTGACATGATTTGTCAGTCACATATCTCTGCTTGTGTCTCCATTCATATTTCATCATGTGACATGATTTGTCAGTCATATATCTCTGCTTGTGTCCCCATTCATATTTCATCATGTGACATGCTTTGTCAGTCACATATCTCTGCTTGTGTCTCCACTCATATTTCATCATGTGACATGATTTGTCAGTCACATATCTCTGCTTGTGTCTCCACTCATATTTCATCATGTGACAGTAGGAAATATGTATGCACAGTTCTTGTTAAATATGATAATTTAAAGATAAAAGGTGGCCTCCTCATAGCTCTTGTTAAATATATGATATGATCAAGGTAAATGGTGGCCCTGAACATGACAAGTTTAAGGTAAATGGTGGCCCTTCATAGTTCTTGTTAAATGTAAATGGTGGCCCTTCATAGTTCTTGTTAAATGTGATAAGTTCAAAAGTAAATGGTGGCCCTGAACATTTTTTGTTAAATGTAACAAGTTCAAGGTAAATGGTGGCCCTTCATAGTTCTTGTTAAATGTAAATGGTGGCCCTTCATAGTTCTTGTTAAATGTGATAAGTTCAAAAGTAAATGGTGGCCCTGAACATTTTTTGTTAAATGTAACAAGTTCAAAGTAAATGGTGGCCCTGAACATTGTTTGTTAAATGTAACAAGTTCAAGGTAAATGGTGGCCCTTCATAGTTCTATTTAAATGTGATAAGTTCAAGGTAAATAGTGGCCCTGAACATTTTTTGTTATATGTGACAAGTTCAAGGCAAATGGTGGCCCTGCAACAGCTCGTTCCCAAACCCATATCAGACTTACGTTTTCTCTTTTTTCTGTTGGTACTCTTCCTCCATTTTTTTTAAAGAAAGATTGACCTGATCAATCTGTTCTTGGAGTTCTTTGTGTTTTTTCCGGACATTGCCACTTTCAAAGTTAGCGATCTCCTTGTCCAATTCTATGTATCTGTTTAACAGCTGTTTTACTTGTTCCTTTTCCATGTTTACTGAAAAAGAACATAAAACAATAAATTACTCGAAGGTGGCAAATATCCCCTGATATGTAGTGAGGTGAAACTTGGAAAATAATGAAGAAAGATGAACACCTCTTAAACACCTTCCATTAAAATGTGAAATATTAATGGATGATGCATGATACACAATAGATGACGGACGACAGACAACGGACAGTGAACCATCGCAATAGCTCACCTAAGCTGTAAGCTGATGTGGCAGACAGATGATATTTAAATTATTATGTATATTAATAGTGAATAAAATTATTTTAAAGTATTATTTTTAATTGTGCTGTCATGTTAATGTTCTGGTGTGTGTATGTCCAGTATTTGTGATGTCATAATGTATTCAGGGTCAGCAGGTCACAGGTGTTGTGTTGTATAAACTAGCCTGACAAGTTTCTATATATAATTTATTATTTCATTGGTTGTCTGTGTTTCCCGCCAAAATTTGGTCAGGTGTAATTCTCAGGTGTTGGGCAGTGTCAGATCACTAATGTCAAGATACAGGTTGGGTGTGAAGTTGATTTGGAGTTTGGTTTTGTGAATTTGGAAGTGATCATTTTAAGGTCTTGCTCCATTATGTAAATCTTAAAAGTTAAAAAGTACAACTCACAAGGAACCCTTATTACTACAGTATTGGGGTGTAATTGATGTAAGTGATGTAAAGTGATTTATCCTGCAACTAACGTGTACATTGACATCATAAAGCCTGCCGAATAAACCTTATCTTTATTCGGTCACTGACCCAATAAAGCCACGCGCTAACTGTGACGTCACAGTTATGGCACTACTTTTTCCATTCAACATTTGACGTAACCTTTGACCCAAATGAACCCCATTCTCAATGTAAACAAAACACAGTATAATAAACATGATCAATAAATTCATAAATTTTTATATTTTATTTTAAAAAAAGATTTTTTTTAAAAAAATACACGTAGTTATATATGATTTAAAAATAAAAATGAAATTTATAAGTTGTTACTTATTCCGCCGGACTTTTAGAATATGGCAGAATACAGAAAACGTCTGCAACATTTCATCAAAGAATATTTACATGTATTTTAATATTATTAATGTAAGAATTTAAGATTTTGTTACATATATTAAATATGAAAATAATATCGTATTGTAGTTATTTATTTAAATAATTGAGAACTACATGTGCTTGAATGGCGGACTGAGCGAAAATGACAAGTACGGGTGTGATAGGGTAGCGTGACGTCACGTAAACATTTGTATCCTTGCGCTTGGAGTGTAAACAAACAAGTCAAACAGATGGATAACACGCATTTACAATTATAATTTTAGGACTTATCTGTTGCAGGATAAAGTAAAAAAAATGGTCATTGATGGTGAATAAAGGTCGTATTTGGCTCGGGGGCGAAAACGTGTAGAAAGCTCGGCAGAGCCTCGCTTTCTACACGTTTTCTCACCCTCACCAAATACGACCTTTATTCACCGTCAATGACCATTTTTTTACTATATACTGATGTTATATTATACTACTAGTATGTGATATTTAACAAAGAAATAAATAATTGAAACACTTAGTGTAAAGAAAATAAACAGAACTTGTTTTAATTTGGCTCTACCACTGGCTACACTAAAAATAGAGTGCATTGACAGTGGTCAATCTAGAAGGGGTCTTTGAGCCACTTCATGCCCCAAAATATTGTCAGTTCAGGAATAGTGGAGGAAAACAGAGTGACTAGAGGAAACCACAGACCTCCTGCAAGCAAACTAATAAACTTTCTCACACTAGGATCTGCAAGAGTCAGTGGTGTTTAGACCACTCAGCCACCACAAATAAATTGATTCTGCTTATTCCGGGAAGAGTTGTCTCAATTCTCTGAATTTGCCCAGGTAGAACTGACTTGTGGGCGAATTGACGTTTCGCCGACCATGCCCACAATGTTCCGACCAGGGCCCCACAAACGCCGACAAGGTGGTCAAGATCACAGCTTAAAAAAAAAAAAAAGAAAATGTTATCCTTAACCCCCCCCCCCCCCTCCCCCCTCATTCTTCATTGATTCATAAAGCTGTAAGCTTTTGGTGGTGCTTATATTTCGTCTGGAATTTTACACAGCAAAAACCTACTATCAGATGCTTCCTTTCTTTCTTCATTTTATTTATGAACAACTTTATTCATCCTAACAGTCACCAAAAAGTCGGGTAAGACAATCTGACAGATCCATGTGCTTTCAGTTTGTTTTTCTTCCTGTCTGATTATGTCCCTTTGATACATGTTATACAAAGCAGAGTGAGTAACGACTATTTATCGGGTTAAAGTAAAAAAATATGGCTGTCACATGTTTACTGCTTAGATGGTCTTAATCATTAAAATCTGCGTTTATTTAGAAGAATATTAAAGAGATCATGATTTTATTATCGTCATACAGCCTTCCTATGAATAAGGAATATATAGTAAGGTAATTATTTTCATCTGTCTTATGCAATCCACATCGTTTGCTTACAGTAGCTCTGTTCCAGAACAGATGGAGAGTTTCTCTTTGGTGCCAAATATTCAAATAGGATTCGAATAACAGCCAACAAATATTCAAATGCATGATTTTGATATTCTTTTCAGCTCTATTGATAACACCTCGCTGTTTGAATCATTTCCATGAAACAAGGCATAAATAAAACGAGCCTCATATGGGATTTTGTTTACACGGTTTGTTGAACACATGTGGTCTCGGTAATTAAGTGATTAGAGGATTAACTCTGGTGTTGATTATACACAGTCGCTGATTACTTATCACACTAATTTTACACCTGTGGGACAATATTGAGACCTGTGGCTTCATCTTAAAGTCTTGTGTGATTACTTGACCGTTAACTAATCTTAATTGTCAAGACAAAATTTAGTTGGTTTATTAGGGAAAAAAAAACGAATGACAGATTTTCAATTCGGCGTTTTATTTGCCAATTCGGTGATTTTAAGCCGATTTTGGCGATTTGCGGGGCCCTGGTTCCGACACTGGCCGCCATCACAGTACCAGCGTCACAGCAACTAATGGCGTACTAGTGTTTGTGAGTCATTAAATGGCACAATTCAGGCTGTGTTTTCATTCTTTATGTGTGTAATACAAGCATATGCCGAGCCTTTGTCGGAACATTGTGGGTGTGGCCGGCGATCAGTCAATTATCATCCATTAGGAAATTTTATATAACAGAAAATGTGTTTAAGTCTGTAAGTATAAGAATGACTTGGACTGCCTACATAATACAGGCGAACCAGACCAGACATGATCCAAGTATATAGAATCCTGACACAAGTTGATGAAGTAAACATTTACAAATTATAAACCTCAGCAACAGCAAACCACCAGTCATCCAGAGCAAGAGGAAACAACGTGAAATTTCTTAAAAAAAAAAAGAAGAACTAAACTTTGCAGTGGATTATTCAGTTATAGAGTCAAAGGCAGTTAAAACACACCAACCTAACTCTGTTGTAAGCCCGTCTCTGTCAATGCTTTTAAATTTAATCTCAATAAATTCTGGTCAAAACACCCTCAAGATGCAACTTGAAATTTCAATATTTTCAGATTGGACACAACACTGTCAACAGCATTGGTTAGGCCTACTCCAGTAAGAGGTTCTCCTGCCACAGTAGGGATTTACTAATTTACTAAAGGCAGCTTAACGAAATGAGGCATATGTTGATTTGACAGGAATTGTACAGTTTAGCAATGGTTTTACGTCTACTATTTACAACATTTTTAAAAAAAATATCCAATGCTAAAAATATGCAAAAAAGCCTTGACAACCACCATAACTGCAGGTGCCCCCTCCAGCTCAAGCAGTTGACAGCTACAGTTGCCGTTGTTTTCAACGCCAAAAAATCTTAAGAAATATTTGATCTTTAAAAAAATATAAATAGGTTTTTAAAAAAAATGAAAACGAAGAATATCGTTCTCAAGAAAATAGAAAATTACCGGAATATTTTCTGTGCTAGGTTCGATTCTTGAAGCTTGTTTATACCGGAAGTGACGTGTATTGACAGGCAACCATAGCATTTATGTAAACAATATTATTGTGAAGATTGTATAAAGTAACAGAGGTAAAAATAGGGTTTTTTTACGTTACATATCATTACATAACGAAACCAGCTTTTAAAAATATAACATAATTATACTATTCAATCGATGTGTGCGCGTATAATCTAAATATAAACTTGCTGGAATTTATACTTCAAATAGCAGCCGGAGCATGTCAGAATTTACTCTTCCACGCAATATATTTGTACTGGACTATTTAATTGCATTTTGATTAACTTCTTGTGACGTCGTATTAATTTGCATTTTTGAAATTCAATTCAAAACAGCAAACGTAGCTTTGAAATTCATTTTGGTACCATCTATATCAATAGTCCACGGTCCCTTTTATGACCCCTGCATATTACAGAAATACAGCTTCCTGGTCCATTTTCAGCATCTTTCACATTGCTGTAACCCCTAAATACCATCACCTCTGCATGCCCCCATTATAGTGTACTAATTTTATCTCTCAATTTGATTTACAAGTAAGAATTTCGCAATTCCCAATTAGCAATTTCATAATTTGGTTGGTATGAATTTCACAATAGCCAATTAGACCTTGAGTTAACTGGTCTCCTAATTAAGTAGTAGGTAGGCATTGTTAACCCATCAGTGTAGCTAATCTTAAACGTTATCTCAAGCAGTTATTCAATGACTTAATAAGCAGGAACTCTAGGAGTAGCTTAATTGGTATCACTGATTCTGTTTAAGTTACGTAAGTAATGTATATACTAAAAGTAAAAAAAAACTTCAACATATTCCCCTTTGTACATGTTGTAATTGTCTCCTAATTTTGCATCTAAACTAAAAGTTATATCAAGTCGTTATTTAGGGCTTCACAAGCAGAACATATCACAGTAAGTCAATCATGACCACTTATAATTATTCTTTAAGTAATATAATATAATATGAGTATGAGAGAAAAATGTGTAAGCGCGTGGCCTAGTGGTAAAGGCGTTGGACTCATGATTCGAAGTTCGTGGGTTCGATCCCTGGACCGGGCGATGTGTTGTGTCCTTGAGCAAGACACTTAATTTCACGTTGTTCCAGTTCACTCAGCTGAAAAATAAATGAGTACCAGCAAAATGCTGGGGGTTAACCCTGCGATGGACCGGCGTCCCATTCAGGGGAGAGTCCTGTACTCTCAGTCACTTAACGCCACAGAAACCGGGATAAGCTCCGGCCTGATGGGCCTAATGGCTCGGGACAGACTTTTTTTTTTAATATAATATAATAATAATTTTTGTTTTAATGTGCAACACGGTATACATGCATTCTAGTAATGCAACTGTATATACCTAATAAACAAACAGTACCAGTGTTACAAAAATTATAATATCCGCCAGCCTAAGTAGGCTTACAATGCACTACCTGTACTAACATATGTACAATATATATTAAAAATATCCCTAAACTTCCCCTTGCCTAATTCTTTGTAATTGTTCAGTGAAAGTCACAGTCCATTAACTATCTATAAAACAGTTGTAAACTATTTACTGGTGCAGTCATTATACACATATAAGTGCACCTTGATATAAATACATATACTGGTATATATACACTACACATATCCCTGATGCAGTAATTATACACATGGATATATAGACAGATACTTGTACAACCAAACCTGCTTATAAAGAACACCTCTATACAAGGGCCACCTGCTTATAAAGACCACTTCTATACAAGGGCCACCTGCTTATAAAGACCACTTCTATACAAGGGTCACCTGCTTATAAAGACCAGTAAAATTTTATCCCAATTGCTATTTATTCATATTTTTATTAACCTGCATATAAATGCCACCTGCCCATAAAGGTAATTTTACTGGTTCCCTTTGGTATCCTTTATAGATAGGTTTGACTGTATATACTTTACACAAATACCTTGTATCATATTCAATATAGCTTGGCAACAGTTTCACAATCATTCATTAGCTAAGATTTTCTTTAACTCAAATCTGGCAAATTTTGACAATATTTTTATCATACTACAAATAAAAAAAGAATCAACAAAATCAGTAAACAGATTAATAAGCTTAGAGCGATCTTCAAAATGACACTTTAAATTCACAAATATCATAAAAACTAACAAAATTATTCAAATTTTATTTTGCCTAATTTATATATTTAAGTTAAGGAAAATTTTAGTTAAGGAATGATTGTGAAACAAGGGCCTGATGTATAAGGGCTAGCTGGGTCTGCTTACATGTTCAAAGTTACATTAGCTAACTAAAGTTGTCAGTTATTACAACTTTGTTACTTGTGTACATTCATTATCTTTAAAATCATTTCATAATGCAGTGATTTCCCTTATTTTGTCCAATAACCCTGTTTTTATGGGGTAAGAGAGCCAATTCTTTAAAACTATAGGAACGTAAAAATAGTTATGTTATATGTTTTTTTAGAAGAAAATGTTTGTAAATGGTCCACTCTGAAAAATCCTAGATTTAACACCATTAGAACTTGCACCAAAGATAAAAAAGCAGAGGTTTCCAGTGGAGTAATAGTGTATTACACCCCAGTCATTTTGATTATGTAACAGGTCAAGGAGAACAAATGCAGGGTTGGACCAGGGATTGAACCTTGGACCTCCCGCTCTACCACTGAGCTACCCAGACCACTACAATTATATTAAGGTGGGTTGTTAGTTATGAGATGGTAGAGGAAACCAGAGTTCCTGGAGAAAACGACCAACCTTTGGCAAGCATGCTGACACTGGAGTGGGATTTGAACTTAGGCCATGAGAGGAATTGTAAGCCATGCAGTGCTTTAGACCACATGGTTCTGACCATGTGAAATTTAAATGGCAAGCTGCACTGTATTAAACCAGTGCTTCAAACCAATGAATATCTGAGCTAATACTGGCCAGTGACAGATAATAACTTTGATTTTTTATCTAGATATTAGTTTTTTTTCTATTGTTTTTTTTTTTTTTGTTTTTTTTTTGTTTTTTTTAGAAACAGACATGGCGGATGTGGATGTTTTAGAGTGTCTGAAGAGATATTTGGAATTGGACAAGGACATCCAGGAACTTGAAAGTAAAAATGTCCGGAAAATGTACAAGGAAAATAAAGACAAGATTGACGATGTAGCGGGAACCATCAAAACTTTAGAAGCAGAATTTAAAAAGAAAAAGGAAATAACGTGAGTCTATGATAATATACATGTATATACACTGTCCTCCATAAATTATCATACGTGTTTAAAACTGGTCCTATCATAACAGACAAAACATTTTCACTAAATTAAATTGTTGGTAACATCACTATGCTAATGCTGAGTGTTTTGCTGAGTTTTATTTTTGAGTGTTGGAGGGGGGGTATGTGCAACGTAACAGATAGTCTGCATGTTTTCCTGTTAAAACTCTCTTTACAGGGAACTAGCTAGCTTGGTTTGTCAATTTTTGGGCTGATTGTGACTATTTTATAAATTTCATGAGCTTTAAAAACTGTTTTAAAGTTTTCTGTATCACTGTAATGTTACATTTATATTTTTCTTTTCAACAATTTTGGTCATTAAGATGCTTATTTGCACAAATTATGTTACCATGGTTACGTTTGCTGATTATGATATAAATGGAAAATGTCCAATTCTTTCATTCTTTCATAACAAACAAAATATAATATTCCTATAATTCAATCTATAGAATTTTTTTTAGAATCACTATGGCATCAGAATTAATAACATGGCATCACTAAGAGCCAATCTATTTATTCAAAAATAATAGAAAAAAAATCTGAACCTAAAAATGCTTGAATCATAGGAGAATTGAATTATAAGTATATATTTACATTTATGGTGTTTGATTGTATTGAACTCTGTTTGAGACCAAATGAAGTTATAGGACTATAATTACATTTGCTAATGTGACGTCACTCATGTCTTGCTGACACCTATGCCCGTGAGGTCATTGATAGGCTGTTCCAGGAATTGAAATTGCATGTCGTACACGACAGTGTTTTAAATTTATTTCAGGATCTAAAAACAAAAATAAGATTTTCAAAAAATGTGAAATGTAAATATAACCATTAAACTGTCTAGAAATTGCGTTTATAGTGCTATAACTTCCATTGCCATGCAAAGCAAACTAGTCATAATGCGCTAGCAGGCGCTATTCGGTTTGCTTTGCACGGCAATGGAAGTTATAGCACTATAAATGCCATTTCTAGACAGTTTAATGGTTAAATAATCATCAAAACATATGTACATGTATGTTGTTTCTGTTTTCCAGAGCAAAAGAAAAAGCAGATGTTGACAATCTTCTGAAGGAATTCAAACAGATTGATCCAAATGATGAGAAAATGGCAAAAGAAAAGGTGAATTATAATTATTATCTTTCTGTAACTTTACATACACAATTATATGTGACGTGTGGGACAAAAAGCAAATTGATTGGCCATTTAACTACGGTAGCTTAAAATTTGTGTCTGATACTGTATAGTTGCATTCATTCACTGGGAATTTAATTTTTCTATATTCGCGGTTTGACTTGATAGCGCAAAATCAAATATAAAGTGAATATTTTCATGTAGCATTCATTAAACATAAACTGAGATAATCAGTACAGAAAATTATTGACAATGGCCACTGCAATGCAAAATTTTATACCTGTAAATAAGTTTCCAGTGTCTGAACCACAGTTTTATCCCCGCAGAATTAAACTACACAGTAATGTACAATTAAACCATTTTGTAAACCTAAGATGTTACTGCCCTCTATATTTTTTTCACCTTGTTTATCGATAAAATATTTTCAAATCTCAAAATCTATTTTTTTTATGTTTTTCTTTATAAGCCTCTCTCTCTTCATCACCAAACTTTCCATTGTAACGCCAAACCCTCACCAGGGATACAAAGTTGCACCTAAAATAGGTCCCATATTGACTAAAATTCTGATTTTGCCACTGTTTCTTTGTTGTTAGTCGCCAATTTGGCTACCAAAATTCCCATCATCAAAATCCAACTTTGACCGTTTTCAGTTAAAGTTTGGTACCCTACTCTTTATTAGCATTTTATAATGCCAAACCCTGACCAACACAGTTGCATCTAAAATAGATACCATATCAACTAAAAATATGGTCCATCACACAGTTTTCAGACGCTCATTTCTCTAAATTTCACACATGGCAGGCGTAGAACTATGAAGTGCTTACTCCTCTGGGGCACCTGGTCTCACTTCTCTGGAGGAAGTTCACATGTTTTACTTTAAATGTAATTTGCAAGTTTCAAAGTTTTTACTTTGTTTTTGGATTGTGATTTGAACATTTGTACTCAATGAAACCAGCAAAATTTGTTTTTTTATATAACAGGCTGAATACATGGAGGCATTGAGTGAACAGCAGGCATTAGAAGAACAGCTTAATGGGGTTAAGGAACAGAAAAAAGAATTGGAAAAAAATCTGTCCAAATATGAGGGAGACAAAACTAAACTGGACAATGCACAGAAAGAACAGGATGCACTGCTGGGTAAGTCATAGGGGTGTAATAGAATCTTTCACAAATGTCACACTAATCATCTACGAGATTAATTGGATTTCTCTGATATTTAAATCTGATTCTATGAAAAAATAAAGGCTATTCTGGATGAGACACGATAACTTAGACACTACATTGATGACATTATAATCATTTTACTAAAGAACATCAACAAAATTTGATGATGTTATTTTCTGAAGACACAGATGGTAGCATGAAAACTGAACATTTGATGCAAATATTTATTTACAAACATTTTTACATGTGAGTAAAAGAATACTATGCCACTAACAATGTAATATTTGCAATGACAGGAAAATATTCATTCCATTTCTCTGTCTTACCCTTAATACAACAAGATGGTTCATACAGTTTGGTATGAATTCTCCGAATGTGCACGTGCAAGTACCTGGAAAATTTGAAGCAGTTTATTGTGATTATACTGTTGAAATTTGCGACAGTATATCGTCGTATATACTGTAGCAAATTGTGGATGTCAGCCAATGAAAACAACCTAACATACAGAATGAATTACACAGCCAATATTTGCTTACGTGAATTTCACATGAATTTCAGTTCATGTGAATTTCACGTTAATTTTTTCATGTGAATTTCACGTGAGCAAAAATTGGCTGTACAGAATGCATTAAATAAGGAATTTTACAATACATCAGGCTCCAGTTTTACTAAGATTTTACTTCACTTAAATCTGGTAAATGTGGCCAACATTTCATTGTACCACAAATAAACCAGTTTAAACAAAATCAAATTATAGCTCTTACTGTTTATTTTTGCAATGATACCTTAAATTCCTGAATATCTTAAAAAATAACAAAATTATTAAAAGTATAAAATTTATGATGAGATTTAAAAATCTTACTTAAGGATTGATTGTGAAACTAAAGCCAAGGTGATCAGTGTATCAGGTGAACATGGTGAAAGGGAGATAATTCACTATAACTTGTGGGGGTGATAGGCCAGAACCCAGTTCACATTCATTCCTTAAATAGTAAGATTTTCCTTAACTTAAATCTGGAAAAAATGTCAAATCTTAATAATTTTGTTATTTTCAAGAAATTTAAGATGTCATTTTGAAGATCATTTCTAGTAGTTGGAAACAAAAGGGTTACCAAAATCTGCTAAATTCAAGTTAAGAAAACTTTATGGATATGGATTAGTATGTTTGTTTTTGATTACCTAAGAAAGCTGTAACAGAATAAAATTTCATTCATATGAAATATTTTTCATTCACACATAGCTATAGTGTAAATTGTAATACTGTAAACATATTTAATTTGGCGTGTATTTATTTTCGAGGTACATATATGCATAGTTAAATTTTTGCGCTTCTTAAATATGCACTATAACACAATAAGCACAATCTAATTTTTGATGGATATTAATTTTCTTGGAAAACTGAAAACTGTGAAACAAGCGAAAATAAGTACACTGTGAAAATTAATACATTAACAATAAATATATCTTATTTTAGAAAAAGTATTCAAGGGAAGTTATGGAAGTGATAAGGAAAATGATCTAGAGAGGAAGTTGGACATTTTGTTGGAGAAACAACAGCTTATAAAGGCGGCTGACTACAGATGGAAAAATGGAAGACATCTCCTAGACCATGCCTGGAGGCAGTTTGACATCTCTGTTAAACGATGGAATGAATGTGGCAAAGTTTTATGTGAAAAGTAACTCATTTTATTAAAGCTTTATATCCAATTTCCACAAAGGTGTGTGGGACCATTTCTTAATGGCCCTATTGTCAGCAACACAATATTTTTTGATAAGTATGATGACTCTGTATCCCAAATTACCCTGGATATATAATACATCCCATAGTTCCATGTTCCTTTCATTCTCAATATCACACATGGTGGGTGTAGCTAGCTAAACAACAGGTGCTTAATCTTTCAGACCATGTGTTCTCACTTCAATGGTGAAAGTTCATGCGCTTAACTTGGTTTGCCAATTTCAGTGTTTTTACTTTGCTTTGGGATTGTGATTTGTACTTTCAGATCAGATTCAATACCTACAATTAAATACAGGTATCTGATAATTTTTATTTTTCATTTTGTAAAATCTCTTTATTTCAGGGGTGGATTTAGAGTTTTGGTGGGGTTGTAGGGGCTGGAGTACAAGACTGTCGTTTTGCATTTTATGGGGTCTGGTCCATTATAAGGCATGATTCTCCAGTACAATTTGATGGGTTTTTTAAGCTATTACCCTCAGACCTAAGTGACTAGGTGTTTTAAACATCAACTAAATTTGCTTGTTTTTTAGGCAGAAGAATCCTGATAGGTTATTTGCTTTAGCAACAGAAGCAAGAAATAATTTGATGGCAGCATCACAGAACATAACCAATGCACAGAAATATCTGTCTAATATAGAGTTTCCGTATTGCAAGTGCGAGGAGTTAGAAGTACTTCAGACTGCTATAAATAATATCTACACAGATGTGATGCATCCGGAACGCATTGAATATGCCAATAAATGTTACACAGTTACATATAAGAGATGTGGTGCTCTAGTACAGTGGTTCGATCAGGTATATATATAATAAAAAACCCTGATAGTTTTGATACCTTACTTATCGCTACAGTACAGTAAAAACTCATTGTAATATCTCTTCATAACTTCACACTTCGTGCAATTGAATCTATAAAGTATTATAGAAATTTGGAAATATATTCCCTTTATTTATTCCCCATGACAAAACAGGGAAAAAAACCAAAAACAAAAATGGGAAAGTATCAAACTAATTTTTGATTAAACTAATATTTTGCATATATGTTATTTTTGATTGTTTTATGTTTAATTTAATGTGTAAAATGGTAATTAAATGTATTGACATTATGAATGATCTGAATAAAAATATGAAAGAAAAAAAAACCAACAAAAAACAGAACAACTTCACATCTCGCTTATCGCTACAGTATAGTAAAAACCTCATTCTAACATGACCTGCATTTTCCTTCATATAAAACATAAAGAGAGCCATCCATGGTATAACAAACAATATACCCATCGCTGTTCCGTTTTAATGACATATTCCCTTGCTTATCTTATGACATCATGCTATGTATTGCAAACAATGGTTGTGACGTAATTTTCATTCATAAAATCATTTATCAAAGCCACCTCGTGATATATTCTTCCGCATGTGAACTCCAGCCGGTGTATTGTTAGACGATATACCATGGGTAAATGTTGATTATTTCTTAATTATAAGATTCCTTCATAACTATGACACATTGCATATCACCAAATTACAGTAAAACCTCATTATAATATCCCTTCATAACTTTGCAACCTCACTATCACTACAGTACAGTAAAACCTCATTATATTACCCCTTGGTAACTTTACCACTTTTCCTATCCCATGCTGGAATCTGACTGAACAAATAAGGCTGTTTAATAGAGGTTTTACTGAATGTGGAGGTGGGTTTGGGGTTATAAAGATATGGCTGTTTAATAGAGGTTTTACTGAACGTTGAGGTGGGTTTGGGGTTATAAAGATATGGATTTAGACAAGGATTTAACCTCAGAAAGATGATATTCATCAAGGCCATTTTTGTAATGTGAAAATTATAAAATATAAACCCTCTTCCCTTCACTCAAATTCATTTCATTTCACTCCACTCTCTCCCCTTACATCCACACTTTCATTTTACTCCCACTCTCTCCCCTTACATCCACACCATTTCATTTCACTCCACTCTCTCCCCTTACATCCACACCATTTCATTTTACTCCACTCTCTCCCCTTACATCCACACCATTTCATTTCACTCCACTCTCTCCCCTTACATCCACACCATTTCATTTCACTCCACTCTCTCCCCTTACATCCACACCATTTCATTTTACTCCACTCTCTCCCCTTACATCCACACCATTTCATTTCACTCCACTCTCTCCCCTTACATCCACACCATTTCATTTTACTCCACTCCCTACCCTTACATCCACACCATTTCATTTCACTCCACTCTCTCCCCTTACATCCACACCATTTCATTTTACTCCACTCCCTACCCTTACATCCACACCATTTCATTTCACTCCACTCTCTCCCCTTACATCCACACCATTTCATTTTACTCCACTCCCTACCCTTACATCCACACCATTTCATTTCACTCCACTCTCTCCCCTTACATCCACACCATTTCATTTCACTCCACTCTCTCCCCTTACATCCACACCATTTCATTTCACTCCACTCTCTCCCCTTACATCCACACCATTTCATTTCACTCCACTCCCTACCCTTACATCCACACCATTTCATTTCACTCCACTCTCTCCCCTTACATCCACACCATTTCATTTCACTCCACTCTCTCCCCTTACATCCACACCATTTCATTTTACTCCACTCCCTACCCTTACATCCACACCATTTCATTTCACTCCACTCTCTCCCCTTACATCCACACCATTTCATTTTACTCCACTCTCTCCCCTTACATCCACACCATTTCATTTCACTCCACTCTCTCCCCTTACATCCACACCATTTCATTTCACTCCACTCTCTCCCCTTACATCCACACCATTTCATTTCACTCCACTCCCTACCCTTACATCCACACCATTTCATTTCACTCCACTCTCTCCCCTTACATCCACACCATTTCATTTCACTCCACTCTCTCCCCTTACATCCACACCATTTCTTTTACTCCACTCCCTACCCTTACATCCACACCATTTCATTTCACTCCACTCTCTCCCCTTACATCCACACCATTTCATTTCACTCCACTCTCTCCCCTTACATCCACACCATTTCATTTCACTCCACTCCCTACCCTTACATCCACACCATTTCATTTCACTCCACTCTCTCCCCTTACATCCACACCATTTCATTTTACTCCACTCTCTCCCCTTACATCCACACCATTTCATTTCACTCCACTCTCTCCCCTTACATCCACACCATTTCATTTCACTCCACTCCCTACCCTTACATCCACACCATTTCATTTCACTCCACTCTCCCCTTACATCCACACCATTTCATTTTACTCCACTCTCTCCCCTTACATCCACACCATTTCATTTCACTCCACTCTCTCCCCTTACATCCACACCATTTCATTTTACTCCACTCCCTACCCTTACATCCACACCATTTCATTTTACTCCACTCCCTACCCTTACATCCACACCATTTCATTTTACTCCACTCTCTCCCCTTACATCCACACCATTTCATTTCACTCCACTCTCTCCCCTTACATCCACACCATTTCATTTTACTCCACTCCCTACCCTTACATCCACACCATTTCATTTCACTCCACTCTCTCCCCTTACATCCACACCATTTCATTTCACTCCACTCTCTCCCCTTACATCCACACCATTTCATTTCACTCCACTCTCTCCCCTTACATCCACACCATTTCATTTTACTCCACTCCCTACCCTTACATCCACACCATTTCATTTCACTCCACTCTCTCCCCTTACATCCACACCATTTCATTTCACTCCACTCTCTCCCCTTACATCCACACCATTTCATTTTACTCCACTCCCTACCCTTACATCCACACCATTTCATTTCACTCCACTCTCTCCCCTTACATCCACACCATTTCATTTTACTCCACTCCCTACCCTTACATCCACACCATTTCATTTCACTCCACTCTCTCCCCTTACATCCACACCATTTCATTTTACTCCACTCCCTACCCTTACATCCACACCATTTCATTTCACTCCACTCTCTCCCCTTACATCCACACCATTTCATTTTACTCCACTCCCTACCCTTACATCCACACCATTTCATTTCACTCCACTCTCTCCCCTTACATCCACACCATTTCATTTTACTCCACTCTCTCCCCTTACATCCACACCATTTCATTTCACTCCACTCTCTCCCCTTACATCCACACCATTTCATTTTACTCCACTCTCTCCCTTACATCCACACCATTTCATTTCACTCCACTCTCTCCCCTTACATCCACACCATTTCATTTCACTCCACTCTCTCCCCTTACATCCACACCATTTCATTTCACTCCACTCTCTCCCCTTACATCCACACCATTTCATTTCACTCCACTCTCTCCCCTTACATCCACACCATTTCATTTTACTCCACTCCCTACCCTTACATCCACGCCATTTCATTTCACTCCACTCTCTCCCCTTACATCCACACCATTTCATTTTACTCCACTCTCTCCCCTTACATCCACACCATTTCATTTCACTCCACTCTCTCCCCTTACATCCACACCATTTCATTTTACTCCACTCTCTCCCCTTACATCCACACCATTTCATTTCACTCCACTCTCTCCCCTTACATCCACACCATTTCATTTTACTCCACTCCCTACCCTTACATCCACACCATTTCATTTCACTCCACTCTCTCCCCTTACATCCACACCATTTCATTTTACTCCACTCCCTACCCTTACATCCACACCATTTCATTTCACTCCACTCTCTCCCCTTACATCCACACCATTTCATTTCACTCCACTCTCTCCCCTTACATCCACACCATTTCATTTTACTCCACTCCGTACCCTTACATCCACACCATTTCATTTCACTCCACTCTCTCCCCTTACATCCACACCATTTCATTTCACTCCACTCTCTCCCCTTACATCCACACCATTTCATTTCACTCCACTCTCTCCCCTTACATCCACACCATTTCATTTTACTCCACTCCCTACCCTTACATCCACACCATTTCATTTCACTCCACTCTCTCCCCTTACATCCACACCATTTCATTTCACTCCACTCTCTCCCCTTACATCCACACCATTTCATTTCACTCCACTCTCTCCCCTTACATCCACACCATTTCATTTCACTCCACTCTCTCCCCTTACATCCACACCATTTCATTTCACTCCACTCCCTACCCTTACATCCACACCATTTCATTTTACTCCCCTCCCTACCCTCCGTCTGGTATTCTTTATGCTATTTGTTATATCAGGTTACAATTTCACAACCACTTTGATGATCTTTTATGGTACCATATTACAAATAAAGAGTTTCAACAAAATTAGAATACAGAGATGTAAAAGCTTAGACTGATCTCCAAAATGACACCTTAAATTCATGAATATCTTGAAAACTTAAACAAAATTATTCAGATTTTAAATTTGCCAGACTTAAGAAAAATCTTAGTTAAAAAAATTTTAAATTTGCCAGACTTAAGAAAAAAATCTTTGTTAAGAAATTTTAAATTTGCCAGACTTAAGATAAATCTTATTTAAGAAATCATTTGAAACTGGGGCTAGAATCATGTTCAACTCACAGGTGATTAATCAATCCCATCCATTCACTCCCTCCCCTAAAATCCCCTCCCTTAAGTTCCGTTCATAGGTCATTGTAAATCTCATTGAATTTTCTAATTTATATTTCTAAAGGTAATCAATCAAAGAATAAAGATTGATTTAGCAGAAGCCAATAAAACTGTCCGGGAAATGTCTAAAGAACTACGAAAAGAGAGAATCAGGCTCATGCAGGAGCTTGCAGGCGGTGACGGTCAGGCAGTCCAGATACAAGACTATGGTAAGTCTTTCTACTATAATCTATCTTCTAAGTTGCTTTACTATACAGTCAAACCTGTGTTAAAGGCCACCTCTATATAAGGGTCACCTAATTTTTCTTTATTCTTATTATTTGAATCTGTATATAAAGGCCACCTACCCATTAAGGCCAGTTTTACTGGTTCCCTTGGGTGGCTTTTATAGACAGGTTTGACTGTATATGTTAATGTTTGAATAGAATAAGAAATTTATGCTTGGCATCAGCTAACCAACGAAAAAAGAACATGATTGACACAATACAATGTAGTGAAAGAAATGCCCAAACAAGACCGAGACAGACAATCATGTTATGACCATTGATTATAAATCCACACGTTGGACAGGCACTGGCAATGATGTTTAGTGGTGTGGTTACAGTACAATTGGGTACAATAAGTCTTCATTGTTCATTCAAAAAGGGGTTATTGATCCCTAATTTTGACAAATTACTCTATTGTTAAGGCATTAGTGGATGATATCAAGCAATGCACGAATGCAAAAATATTGATCTGTTAGTGTTTTAGAGAAAGGATTTTTGAGAATGGCCCTTCTGAAAAATATTAGAGTGACCACTGGTTCTTTGAGTTGGTGTTAAGTGATGACCACTGGTTCTTGGAGTTGGTGTTAAGTGGTGACCACTGGTTCTTTGAGTTGGTGTTAAGTGGTGACCACTGGTTCTTGGAGTTGGTGTTAAGTGGTGACCACTGGTTCTTTGAGTTGTTGTTAAGTGGTGACCACTGGTTCTTGGAGTTGGTGTTAAGTGGTGACCACTGGTTCTTTGAGTTGGTGTTAAGTGGTGACCACTGGTTCTTGGAGTTGGTGTTAAGTGGTGACCACTGGTTCTTGGAGTTGGTGTTAAGTGGTGACCACTGGTTCTTGGAGTTGGTGTTAAGTGGTGACCACTGGTTCTTTGAGTTGGTGTTAAGTGGTGACCACTGGTTCTTGGAGTTGGTGCCAAGTGGTGACCACTGGTTCTTGGAGTTGGTGTTAAGTGGTGACCACTGGTTCTTGGAGTTGGTGTTAAGTGGTGACCACTGGTTCTTGGAGTTGGTGTTAAGTGGTGACCACTGGTTCTTTGAGTTGGTGCCAAGTGGTATGGTTACAATTCTATAGATCTTTGTGATTAAGGTCCAGTGGTGTGATTATTAATTCTTATACAGCAGTTTGAATGTTCAGTGTTTCAAAATAATAAAAAGATTAAGTGCCTAATTATTTTTACTTGGATAACTTATTATACTCCTCATGTTTTTTTTTTGAGGGGGGGGTACTTTTTTGTCTGAATGTCCACCTGTCCATCTGTGCACCTACTTGTCTGTCCATTCACTTGTCTGTCTGTCTACCTGTCTATTTGTCTCAGTGATGTTTATACATGTTGTATTAATATATAAATGAATGCTCTGATGATGATTGACATAAAATTATTTTAGATCGAGACTATGGTATGTATTAACACATGATTAATGATAATGTAGAGATCCCCTGTTACAATTTGGTTTTTAACATACCATGATATGTATAATTAGTTATCTTATATATAACGTCCATTTTCTAAAAAAATTGTGTCATATCCAGTGTATTCCTATTGGTGGCCACTATAGATTATATTTTATTTAGATGTGTCTTTATCTGTTACCTTGGTTATTGGGATAAAAATCTGTTGTTAAATAGAACTTAAAAATCCATCTCCATCTCTCTCTTTCTTTTAAGTTTTACTCCCCTCTTAACTCCTCTCTCTCTTTCTTTTAAGTTTTACTCCCCTCTTAACGCCTCTCTCTCTTTCTCTCTTCTCTTTCTGTGACTCTTGATCCATGATTGCATTTTTAAGTCAATTATAAATTTCAGCACTGGTTAACCACTTATAGGTCAGTGGTGGCCTCCATGACCAAATGAGTCTAAAGGGTTCATTCCGGGAATGCCAACATTTGAAAATTTAGGTAAAAAATGTATAATTTGTTTGTTGGCATTCCCGGAATAGGGTTCATTGTTGAATAAACAAGTTCTGAATAGTTTCATTAAAGTGTGAGATTACCGTACCTACCCTGGTAAACTGCTTATATCTTGCACTATATAATGAATGAAAAGAAACACTAAAATATAAATTAAATAAGATTTAATTTAATTTTGATTGAAGAAAGTTGTTCACTTCTAGTAAACTATGTAACTATATTTTAAAGATAATTGTTTTTCTTAATTGTACATACAGTGTCTCATAAGTCTTTTAGGCTGGATATCATAATATGTTTTAGAATGTTTATATATAGATATGTTTTATGATATGTGACACTTAAATAAAATATTTATTATTTTATCTTATCTTAGTAAAAATAATAAGGGAATGGAGATTTGTACTCGGTCAGATTTGAGTTATGCACTCAGTTCTGAGATGAGTGGTGGCATGTAACTTGGAGCTTGAATGATTTCAATAAGAACCAGCTTGGTGTATTCTCAAATGTCAAACCTTTTTCAAGAAAGAAAGAAAAAAACCTTAATAAAAAATGCGATAAAATAATATACACATTAACATTTTATAAAAAAAATTTTGCATTTTAATATAATTAAATGACAGAAAAATTGCAATAAAAAAATTAAACAATTTAAAAAAATAAAATTTTGAATTTTAAAGTAATAAAATGAAAGAAAAATTGCAATAAAAAATTAAACAATTTTTTAATTTCATGCAATAAAATAAAGTATACATTTTTCAAAAATTCTGTTTTTTTATTGTTTTATAATACAGTATATTTTTATTTAAAAATTAAAGGGGCATTTACAGTATATTTTTACTTAAAAATAAAAGGGGCATTTATCAGAATAACATCAAATTACCTGTTCTAAATCCCTTAAAGCAACAGATTAAATACTATCACAACACCTATTGTACTTTGCATGTTGGCATTCCCGGAATATGATTTTTCATAATGTTGGCATTCCTGGAAGACACCGTCTAAAGCACACACTTATGGGTGACATCATCTCTCACCACTTAGGTTAAAATCCCACTCACATTATGATAAAGTTTACTTGTAAACTTATCTTTAAAAATCTATCTTTCCTTGGGCCTCAGTGGCTGAACGGTTTCAACTTAGTGGATGCCTAGGTTCAAATCCCATTCGAGGTTAGACCCTAGTGTGAGAAAATTTCCCTGAATTCTACCATTTCCTCCACTATTCATGAATTGACCACCTGATATAAGTGAAAGAATCTTGACTGGAGTGTACAACTCCATTACTCCACTCCCGAAGCTGACTATAAGTTTCAGCATTAACTGATTATAAGTCACTTATAAATTTTATCTTTTTATGAAAACATATATGCATGTGTAGCAGAATTAACTAATGATCTGGTTGTGGTGTAAATTTTATTTCATAGTATATATATTGTAATACTAATTTTTGTTTTAGATCATATAGACTACTCATTATTATTAAGAATATTTTCCACCTCAGAACAAAAAAATACTATTTACTCATGTGTTATTATACCCCGCTTCAAAGAAGAGGGCATATACTGGTGTATCTCTGTCCTTCCGCCCTTCAAAACAAAATTTTTCTAAGCAACTACCGGTACTAAACACAGCCATTTGAGTTCAGTATGCCGTCCCATGCTGCAAGTACTGATTTCAAGTCAGCCAGATAACTGACTTAGTTTTAGAATTTAGAATTAATTGTTGAAGTTAAAAGTGGGGGTATACTAAAAAAGCAGTAGCTCTGTGACAGATTTATTGCTATGACATCACAATATAAATTTCACACCTGTTTGAGTGCTTTCTCATTAAAGTATAACAAGTCAATTCATTAGATCGTTGACTAATGAATTTAGGGAGGTTTTTAAAGAAAAAGTAAAACAAGAGAAAATTTAGGAATCAAAATACTCTTATATAACTGTTGTGATAGGTGACAACAGAATTATCAGGGAGCATATTCGTGATAATGATGAGCATTATTTGTTTTATTACTCGCTCAGCATTATTATGACAGTGCGTACCCAGAGAGGGAGTTTAAGGGGCAGTGCTCCCCTCTCCCTATTTATTTGCTGTCCATGATATTATGCATGTGTGTACCACTTGCTCAGATCCCAGGAAATTACAGAATTTTATGTTTTATTTCAAAGTTTTGGGTGAGTTTATCTCAACTCCCCCCCAGCTTGTTCTTCTTCATCTACAAAAATATAGAACCCCCCCCCCCTTTCAAAATTCATGGTTCCCTGTTGTGTGACAATGGTGATTTTTATGTCAACTCTAAGGCATGAATGTGATAATTTAAATGAATATAAAATTGCAATAATTCTGATTACAGAGTCAGATCAGTTTAAAGATGATGAAGAGGAACCAGAATTAGTTGGTTTGGTTCACACAGATGAAAGTGACAAGATGGAAGTGAGTCATTTGTATTTAAATTTACTATGCTATGCTATACTATACTACATTAGACACTTTAGTAAGCAAAGTAGGTTTGTATAGGTACATTTTAATCTTTTCACTCAATGTACTGTGGTGCAACAGGGCTCAAAGTGACTTTTTGATTCTAGGAGCCAGCCTGGCTACTTATATGAAAATATTAGGCACCAATTAAAACTTTTAGGTGCAAATTGAGACTTTTAGCAGTTGGGACACCAGCAAAAAAAATTAATGTGATTTTATCTTACAAATAATCTAAAAACACATTGTATACTGTATAATATCAGACATTTATTATCAATCAATCAGACAATGGATCTATTGTCTGCTTTTTGGGAGCATTACACATACTTGCCTTGAAAAAGCTATCAATACACATTGACAGCCACTTCCCACATGTCCCAGTTATGATTATTTTTCAATATGTAAAACATAATTAGAAAAACGGTCTCTGCCATGATCCAGAATTTTGAACCTCCGAAAAAGCAGTCGCCTAATTGGCGACTTATTAGTAATATTTGGTTGCCAATGAAAAAATTTGGTAGCCATGGCACCTAAGTTAGTCGCAACTTTGAGCCCTGTGCAAGTGTCAGCCAGATTACACTAGGCTACCCCAATGTTACTATGACTGTGTAAAATGGGTAGGAATATCTGCCTTGTACTAATGCACATTCAGGGAGACTTTTAGGTGATAGCTCAAAGAGACAGCATTTTCTGACGTTGTTGCCCCAACAGTCCATTATCCTGACGCTAGGTAAATCAGCAGTAATGTTGTCACACTAGTGCCATGGTCCTGATCAATGGGATCACCAATGTTGTCACACTAGTGCCATGGTCCTGATCAATGGGATCACCAATGTTGTCACACTAGTGCCATGGTCCTGATCAATGGGGTCACCAATGTTGTCACACTAGTGCCATGGTCCTGATCAATGGGATCACCAATGTTGTCACACTAGTGCCATGGTCCTGATCAATGGGATCACCAATGTTGTTACACTAGTGCCATGGTCCTGATCAATGGGATCACCAATGTTGTCACACTAGTGCCATGGTCCTGATCAATGGGATCACCAATGTTGTCACACTAGTGTCATGGTCCTGATCAATGGGATCACCAATGTTGTCACACTAGTGCCATGGTCCTGATCAATGGGATCACCAATGTTGTCACACTAGTGCCATGGTCCTGATCAATGGGATCACCAATGTTGTCACACTAGTGCCATGGTCCTGATCAATGGGATCACCAATGTTGTCACACTAGTGCCATGGTCCTGATCAATGGGATCACCAATGTTGTCACACTAGTGCCATGGTCCTGATCAATGGGATCACCAATGTTGTCACACTAGTGCCATGGTCCTGATCAATGGGATCACCAATGTGGTCACACTAGTGCCATGGTCCTGATCAATGGGATCACCAATGTGGTCACACTAGTGCCATGGTCCTGATCAATGGGATCACCAATGTTGTCACACTAGTGCCATGGTCCTGATCAATGGGATCACCAATGTGGTTACACTAGTGCCATGGTCCTGATCAATGGGATCACCAATGTTGTCACACTAGTGCCATGGTCCTGATCAATGGGATCACCAATGTTGTCACACTAGTGCCATGGTCCTGATCAATGGGATCACCAATGTGGTCACACTAGTGCCATGGTCCTGATCAATGGGATCACCAATGTTGTCACACTAGTGCCATGGTCCTGATCAATGGGATCACCAATGTTGTCACACTAGTGCCATGGTCTTGATCAATGGGATCACCAATGTGGTTACACTAGTGCCATGGTCCTGATCAATGGGATCACCAATGTTGTCACACTAGTGCCATGGTCCTGATCAATGGGATCACCAATGTTGTCACACTAGTGCCATGATCCTGATCAATGGGATCACCAATGTGGTCACACTAGTGCCATGGTCCTGATCAATGGGATCACCAATGTGGTTACACTAGTGCCATGGTCCTGATCAATGGGATCACCAATGTTGTCACACTAGTGCCATGGTCCTGATCAATGGGATCACCAATGTTGTCACACTAGTGCCATGATCCTGATCAATGGGATCACCAATGTTGTCACACTAGTGCCATGGTCCTGATCAATGGGATCACCAATGTGGTTACACTAGTGCCATGGTCCTGATCAATGGGATCACCAATGTTGTCACACTAGTGCCATGGTCCTGATCAATGGGATCACCAATGTGGTTACACTAGTGCCATGGTCCTGATCAATGGGATCACCAATGTTGTCACACTAGTGCCATGGTCCTGATCAATGGGATCACCAATGTTGTCACACTAGTGCCATGATCCTGATCAATGGGATCACCAATGTTGTCACACTAGTGCCATGGTCCTGATCAATGCGATCACCAATGTTGTCACACTAGTGCCATGATCCTGATCAATGGGATCACCAATGTGGTTACACTAGTGCCATGATCCTGATCAATGGGATCACCAATGTCGTCACACTAGTGTCATGGTCCTGATCAATGGGATCACCAATGTTGTCACACTAGTGCCATGGTCCTGATCAATGGGATCACCAATGTTGTCACACTAGTGCCATGATCCTGATCAATGGGATCACCAATGTTGTCACACTAGTGCCATGGTCCTGATCAATGGGATCACCAATGTGGTTACACTAGTGCCATGGTCCTGATCAATGGGATCACCAATGTTGTCACACTAGTGCCATGATCCTGATCAATGGGATCACCAATGTTGTCACACTAGTGCCATGGTCCTGATCAATGGGATCACCAATGTTGTCACACTAGTGCCATGATCCTGATCAATGGGATCACCAATGTTGTCACACTAGTGCCATGGTCCTGATCAATGGGATCACCAATGTTGTCACACTAGTGCCATGGTCCTGATCAATGGGATCACCAATGTTGTCACACTAGTGCCATGGTCCTGATCAATGGGATCACCAATGTGGTTACACTAGTGCCATGGTCCTGATCAATGGGATCACCAATGTGGTCACACTAGTGCCATGGTCCTGATCAATGTGATCACCAATGTTGCCGTGTTTTAACAATAGTATAGACACATCGGTATAGCTAATAAAGAAGTAACAAGAAGGTGTAACTATTACAACAAATATTAGTTATATTTTGTTAGGTTAAGGCTGGCACTTCACATGCATACATGAACTTTTTCATAGATTAATTTATAGAGATTAATAATTCAAAAGTAGTTCTTGTCGCAAATAGCTGAAAAATTGCTGATGCAACATTAAGCATAATTCAACAACAACAACATCTTGATTATTTTAAAAATGTTTACATTGCAAAAGTGTTGTTTCTATGGGAAAACATCAACTGATGGTATTCCATATCTAGTGAAAATAATTGTTTTGCTCAAATGTTGGGTGTATTGCATGATACACAGGCAAAATCTATTGTAATACCATGCAGCCTAGCTTATGCTCGAACTGATAATTCTTGACTGACATGACTGTGACGTTAAACACTTGGTCACATGTCTTTAATTATATAATTATTAAATTAAACTATTAATAATTTTTTCATAAAAAATTCACATGATGTTATTTTTTATTATTTGTTTTACAGCAAATTCGTGGTCCAACACCATGGCCAAAGGGTCAGTTGCCCCCACCACCAAGTAATCAGGACATTTTTGGTAAGTTTTTTAGTTTTCAATAATAAAAAGTCTGATACCCTACGGCCTAGTAATAAAGACATCTGTGCAATGATGCATCATATACACACCAAACAATGATGCACTTAGCTTAGCATCATAATCCATCATGAACCTGGTGATGCAATGAGGAATCATGATCATCCACTCTGAAATTGGTTTTACATATACATTGGAACTAATTCAATAATGTTCCTGATATACAGAACCTTATTATATATAGACTGTTACCATTCTTAATGAGAATGTCACCAAAATTCCATGATTTGAATATTCCATTGATTTCTACCAGATACTACTATGATAAAACATTATTTTTATAACAATTACTTTTAAAACATTTCTGCCTTGAATTCTGTTTACAGAGTGTTTCATAATTTTTTATAATTACAATGTATATACATGTGACCATCCATATGCAAAACGACCCCATAGGTAAATATGTGGTATATTTTTCAAGCAAGGACAGTGGACATCTGCAAAGATAATTATAAAAGTGAAATCAAGCCAGTAGTGGAGAAATTGTAAAAAAAAAAAAAAAAAAAACACAAAGCCTTTTTTTCATAACAGACTGAATTTATTTTCTTTATTTGCTGTTTTCTACATTATGTTTGATCTGTTCCAAGGGCCCTTTCCGCTTACAGAATGTCATGTATTTATTTGTATTGCTTACAATACAGTCTTAGCTTGAAATGCTAAGGACATCTAATCACTTTTTCTGGAATGTGCTTCAAGAAGGTTAAATCTGTATTGAAAATTTCACAGTGACTGACTAGATGAACGTCTCCAATCAAATCAGGGATAGGGTCACTTTAGTTAACATTTTTAGCTGTGGTTCATCAAGCCATTTTCAGGATGTTTCTTTGGTGCTTAACATTTCCAGTGTTTTGTACTTGCATACACTTAAACAGCATTTTTTGTCTTGAGCATTGGCAAGATTATATTAATGTTAATGACCTGGTCATGGTTTCACAATCATTCCTTAACCTATATTTTCCTTAACTTAAATTTTGCTAATTTTGCCAATTTTTTAAGTAACTCAAAATAATTTTTATTTTACAAAACTGCATACAAATGTTAAAAGCTTGAAACTATCTTGTAATTACACGATATATCTTGAATATTTTGAAAAATTACAAAATCATTGATATTTTAGATGTGCCCAATTTAAGGAAAATCTTTTTAAAAGAATGATTGTGAAAATGAGGCAGATGGCTTTCAGCTAATGAATCTGCTAGTTGTTGTTTGAAAATAATAATTTGGGGATAAAAAATGTGTTATTCTTGTTTAATTATTTAAAATGCAGGTAATGTTGAGGAGTTAAAACAACAGTTTGTTAAACAAGAATCAGAAAGCAAGAAGACCCATGAGTTCAACAGAGCAAGAATTCAACAAGGTCTGGAGGAAAAACTAACAGCAAGACGAAACCGACGCAACCGAAATAATCCTTGCGACTCGTAATAGGAGGAAAAAAATATATCTACAGTCAATGTTAAAAATAACAATATTTCGGGAACTGTGGTATAAATTTTTTATACCAGGAATTTTTTATTAACAAAATTACCTAAAAGAAAACTTCATTGTTTTTCATAATCACTGTCACATGTGTCAGTTCAAGAAACACCAGAGCTTGAGTTTTAGCTCATTATTACCGAATATTGGTTATTGCAACTTAGCTATTTTCAATGTTGACTGTTTATCATCTTTTAACAATCATTGAGCTTTGTCTTTGTAAAAATGTTTGGTGGTATACAATCTGGTCACAATCTTGATTGTGATTAATGATTAATGATTGTTAATCAGAGGCAAAATCAAAATTACTGTCAATCTCTTAAATATCAGGACACCAGTTTTTCATAAATTCAAAAAAAAAGATATTTTCAATATGATTTTTTGCAGTTATTTGCACCAAAAAAATTAATTTTCAATATGAATTTTTTCAATTTTTTGCACCAAAAAAAAAAAATTTTTAATATGAATTTTTTTCATAAATTTGCACAAAATTTAATATTCAAATTGAATATGATTTTTTTTTAATTTGCACAAAAATAATTTTTCGACATGAAATAACATGATTTCAAAACCATGATGCAATAAATTGTGTCTTATTATCAAGTTTATTGTCATTATTTATTTCATGCTGCATATAAGTTGATTTATTACATTTCAAATACAAAAAATTGAAAGTTTTTTACACAAACACAGGATAATTTACAATACTATCTTTTATTCAATCAGTGGTTTTAAATTGGTATTTACATGTATGTTTTTAAATGGATGTCAATTTGCTCAAACTAATGACATATCATTCTGTCACAATCAAGATTTTGACTTTTTGTTGACAAATTCTGTTTAATTGTGGTCAATCCGATCATACAATACCATCCATGAATTATTTTACAGGCTTAAAACTGGTCATACTTGTATCAGAAACAGAAGAAACAGAATATTTTCAAAAAATTAAATGTTTGAAAACATAATTCTGCTATTTAGTTTTTTTAGTGTTTTTAAGCTAAACAAGTGTTTTTATTTGGAAAAATTAATATTTTCAAAAATTTTGCCAATTTAAAAAAAACAAAACAACTTTATTGCAAACATTTAAATCGTTAAATTAACATGATGATTAAAATATCACTTTCAAATACACATACTTCTAAAACTTCAGTTTATTTTAATTCTATGAATGAAATTTGAAAAAATGATTTTACTATAAACCTATGGAAAAAAAGAAATCTGTATACTGATAGTCATTTATAGATGACAGTGTATGTAGATATATATATACATGTATACAGATACATGTATATATTGTGTATAAAAATGTGTGTAGTGTAAACAGGGGACATAATTCATATCGTAATCTTTATTTCTAGTCTTTCATTGTTTCAAGGGTCATTACAATAAGGTTTAACTGTACTTGAATTAGTTGTAATTTGAGTGTTAATCTAGGGGAAATGTGTGTTTAACAGACTGACCAATTCGACAGAGTTATCCGTTTTTGATGAATTTGTACCTTAAAAAACGGATAAACGGACAGATAAAATGAAAATGTCAAATTAGAGTGAATTTTCCAATTTTGACAGGTTTTTTAATTAAAAGTACTAAAAATTTGGACTTTTTGTATAGAATTTGTACCAAAATCAAAACACTTCACAATAAGAACGTACGTAAATGGCAACCTTGCACAATAAAATATACTGATCTGGACAAATATATAAATTTGATTGGTCAGCCTGGTTTAAACTTCTTCCATCTACAAATTTATATTCATTACTATAAATTGAGATATTTTTGCTGTGTTTTAATTTTTGGTGATTTTACAACCACTAAAATTTGTAAAATTGGCGAAAAATAATTCTGTAATTTTTCTTATCAATTTTATGAGATTTGATCCAATATAAGCATTTTTCTGATATCCCTGAAGTGCTAGTATTTCATAATAAAACTGAAATTTTACAAATTATATGAATTATCAGAAGTGTATTTCAAATGGGGTTTGCCGCTGTACCACGTGATACCCTCTAAAATTTGTGCGGAACAATTATTTCCAATGGATATGGAATAACATGAGATGACGTTTACCCGCGAAAACGACATCATTCCAGGAATCTCACAGTGACGTTGATGTCATTCCAGGAATCTGTGACGTTGATGTCATTCCAGGAATCTGTGACGTTGATGTCATTCATCAACGTCATTCCAGGAATCTGTGACGTTGATGTCATTCCAGGAATCTGTGACATTGATGTTTTCCAAAACATTTGGCACAAACGTTAAGAGGTATTGATCACATGGTACAGCGGCGAACCCCGTTAAAATTTGTAAATTATAACAGCTTACCTCTCCATAGAGCCAAATATTAGAATTAAGCTAGTCCTCAAAACACATATAACTTATGACATGTACCTCAAACATCCCTGTCTTAAAAATCGGGGTGCAGCTTTAATGATAGCATTAGTGTGACTTAAGTATTATCTATGCATAGTTTGTTAATTATTTAAGTTTGAATTATACTATCAATATACTCAACAAAAAATGTCCTGGTCAACTTTGAAAATGTAACCATGGTAACAGTACTCAATCAATGGTTTCCCTTTTTTAACAGGTCAGAGACATACATTGTACATGTTTAACGAATGTTATGATGTTAATGTATTTATAATTTCATGGGGTCAAATTTTCCCTTTTATTCATTCTTTTAGTGTGTAATTCAAGCATGCTGGGCCTTTGACAGAACATTGTAGGCTTGGCCAGCAATCTATCAATTGTACTGTCAGTAAAGTGGTAACTCAATGAAACTATCAAAATTCGCCAGGGTCATGGTCCATCACATTTTTTGTTGAGTATATATATACACATGTACTTATATATGTTTTGGTGTTTTTTCTATATTTATACATGTATTATACTGTTGATCTTTATCTTTACACTTTTATTTATCAGCCAATAAGTTTCCATGGTAACAGAATAGACTAAAACATTACAGAGCTGACAGACTTACCTAAAATTTTAACAATGTTTTGAAATTTAAAGCAAGTCAAATGCAACTTTCAAGAGTCAAAACATTTGTTGCTTCCCTTTGAAAGTAAAAAAAATCAAATTAAAGTTTATTAAAAAACATGTCTTCAACATCAAATATACCAAAAAGGTTGATAAACTCTTGTATTCATCTCTAATTGGACTTATTTTTGCATGAAAAACAAATTTAAATAAACTTTATTTTAATAACTGGTCTGTAGCATGCCATATGCAAGAAGTGGCTTGATTTGCATTTCCGCATTTTTTTTTCTATTTAAAATTATTATTTTAAAATCTCTTATATTTTTAAATATTGTTATTTAAATCTATAATAATTTATTTCAGTATATTTATACTTTATATACACATACATTTTGTATTGTTTAACATGATTATACATTTATCATCAACTGTCTGTTGTATTGTTAATGGGCCTGGGTTTGGCAAGTAACCACGCCATCAGCACACATCAACATTTGTGCAGGACGTTTTTTTAAATTTTTACATCGGAATTCTCAGAATAACACTGTTTTTTAAAATGGGAATTGATGATTCCATGACCAATGGAAATAATTGGTCCGATAAACATGGGGGGGGGGATTTGGGTCATCACCGCTTTATCTTCCTATTTTAATACCTAACATTTATTCTGTGAATGCATTCACAGTTTCTATTTTACCACTATGGCTACTCAGTTGGTAGAGCATCTTTTCCATATGTGGGAGATCTTGGAAAACCACAAAATTGTAGCACCATGCATGGAGAATTCGTGACTTCACAGTATAAATTTCTGGCATTTTATGAAGTGCATTGTTTTTTCTACGTGGTTATAAATGAACTTCTTTACACTATTATTATATTGTGATTGTTGCTCAACTCTTCATTTTTGTTTTCTATTGTCCATAAAAACCACAAAATTAGTGCACCATGCATGAAGGAAATTGTCTTCACAGTATACATTTCTGGAAGTTTATAAAGCTCACGTCTCTTCTATGTGATTTTAAATGGACTTTTTACACTATTATATTATTAAATTGTGAATGATGCTCATCTTTCAATTTTTTTTTTCTTATGCCAAAGAAATCCACATGGAGCACACCATACATGGAGGAATTACAGGCTACACAGTATAAATTTCAGGTGATTTATAAATAAACCTCATGTTATTTTTCTATGTAAGTTTAAAAGAATACACTACTATATTATTACCTTGTGAATGATGCTCAACTTTCCATTCTTGTTTTCTTATGCCAAAGAAATCCACAAAATTGGAGCACCATACATGGAGGAAATTAATGTCTTCACAGTATACATTTGTCATGTTTGTGGCAGTTTATAAAGCTCATGTTTTTCTATGTGATTTTAAATGAACTTTTTACACTATTATTATGTTGTGATACAAGTTTGTGATACAATCTACATGATCTTATAATTGTTAGTCAAAATAAAACGTTTTCTCTTATAGAGTTTATTGTCTTTATTGTTTATTTTTCCGTGTTCATTCTAGAAGGAGTTGAGTTAAGTAATGGTGTTTTATGTCCCCATCAAGAATATTTCACTCATATTCAGATGTTGCCATCTGTAAACAGAGATGTACTAATTTTGCCTGTGTGTTCCCCTGATAGCATTATATAGCAGGGTTCTTTATCGTGCCACCAGACCTAATTTTTTTAGTTCCCATCTGAAAGAACCATGACTCTCCTTTGTTATTGCTGAGTGCTTGGTAAAAGAACAGTCACTACCTACTTTCAAGTCTTAGGTCAGACCGAGTCAGGGTTCGAACTCATGACATACGGAGTGAGCACTCTACCAACTGAGCTTCTGCAGTGGTCATTCTAGAAGGATGCATTGGGATTTGACCCCTAATTTTGCCAAATGGCCCCATTGTTAAGGCACTAGTGGACCATATGTAACATGAATGCAAAAATATTGATCTTGTTGATTTTTGGAGTATTTTTGTTGAAAATGACCCCATCTGAAAAAAGTTTAGAATTTGCATGTACATGTATATATATGTATGCTTATAATTATGTAGTAGTAGTAGTAGTAATGGTGTTTAACGTCCCAGTCAAGAATATTTCACTTATATCGAGACATCGCCAGCTATAGGCAAAAGTGCAGAAATTTTGCCTGTGCATTGCACTGATGGCATTATACAGCAGGGTGTTTTTAGCGTGCCAAGACACGGGACCTCGTTTTTTTTTAAGTTCCCATCCAAAAGAACCGTGACTTTCATTTCATAATGCCGAGTGCTTGGCAAAAGAACAATCACTACCCACTTTCAAGTCTTGGGTCACACCCGGCCAGGGTTCGAACCCACTACCTCCCACTTACGGAGCGAGCACTCTACCAACTGAGCTACGGCAGTGGTTAATAATTATGTAGGTATCACTGGTAATACAATATGTGGGACAATTATACCCACCACAAACAAAGATTAGTGGGGGTGTATAGGAATCATTGTCTATCTGTTGATACTTCTAGCCAATGGTCCCAATATTGTGTCTACTCCATATCGGTCATATCTATGGATGGGTTTTTGATCACTTTCCACAAATGTAAACCAACATGAACAAGTAAGTTCTAAAAAATTTATTAAAAAAAAATATTTTAGATAAAAAATAAAAATGAGGTATAAATCAATATTCAATATATATCAAAATACTTCTATTTTGTGCAATACATATATAGGCAAACAAGAATGACCTGTCCACTTGACCTTTGATTTAGCAATTTTCATGGCTAAATGTAACAATGATTCATCCAAGGCATGGGTAATGTTGGGAAGTTAATACATCAACAATGCAAGATTTCTTCTATGTAGACAAAATAAATACCTGATTTCCCTATACAGTCCAACCTGCCTCAAAAGGCCACTTTATATATATATATATATATATATATATATATATATATATATATATATATATAAGGGTCACCTGCTTATAAAGACCAGTAGAATTGTATCCCAATTGTTTTTTATTCATATTATTTGAACCTGTATATAAAGTTCACCTGCCCATTAAGGCCACTTTTACTGGTTCCCTTAGGTGGCCTTTATAGACAGGTTTGACTGTACATAAAGATATTGGTTCATAATAAATATTTACAGGACAAGTGATCAGGTCATTATGTTTGTGCTTATATATATATTATATATATTAAGAAATTCATTAAAATACAACTACATGTATCATATAATTAATCATTTCCATCTTTATGATTGGCTAAAATGGTTACATGTGACTATTTGATCTCACATGATATACCACGGATATTGCCTCAGTCAATATTTATTGTCTGGTCAATATCACACCATATACAACCACGAAAAAGTCCATAATTGTATAATAAACATTGCAATCCATAAATAACAATACAATAGATTCATATCAAATTTCAATACTAGGAAAACTGTGAGTCACAAGCTCACAAAAAATACCCACCAGCTCCCAAAAATCCATTGGATCAAATTTTTAAATTGGAGGTGCACATCTACATTATATCACAAAGATTGTGTGAAAGTTTCATGAAAATCCATTGAAGGGTTTAGGAAGAGTTGCGGATAAGAGATAGGTACCCTAAGGTGTAATGGAAGTACAGTCAAACCTGTCTATAAAGGCAACCCAAGGGAACCAGTAAAAGTGACCTTTATGGGCAGGTGGCCTTTATATACATGTTCAATAATATAATAAAGAACAATTGGGATATAATCTACTGGCCGTTATAAGCAGGTGGCCCTTATATAGAGGCGGCCCTTAAGGCAGGTTGGACTGTACTTGAAAGTGATATTTAACATCATGTTTGACTATACAGTCAAACCTGTCGTATAGTCAAACCTGTCTACAAAGGCCACCCAAGGGAACCAGTAAAAGTGACCTTTATGGGCAGGTGGCCTTTATATACAGGTTCAATAATATAATAAAGAACAATTGGGATATAATCTACTGGCCGTTATAAGCAGGTGATCTTTATATAGAGGCGACCCTTAAGGCAGGTTGGACTGTACTTGAAAAAGATATTTAACATTGTGATCTGAATATAGTTTGACTAGACTAGATCCTCTGTAGTCAGTCAAGATGAAGTCTTCAATATATGGCACAAAATGCATTTGACCACAAATGACTAGACACCCCTAGCACTACAGTGTCCCTTATACAGGTTTAAATATCATTAATGAAGAGTAATTGGGGAAAGTTTTACTGTCCTTTAAAAGCAGGTGGCCCTTATACAGGTTTAAATATCATTAATGAAGAGTAATTGGGGAACGTTTTACTGTCCTTTAAAAGCAGGTGGCCCTTATACAGGTTTAAATATCATTAATGAAGAGTAATTGGGGAAAGTTTTACTGTCCTTTAAAAGCAGGTGGCCCTTATACAGGTTTAAATATCATTAATGAAGAGTAATTGGGGAAATTTTTACTGTCCTTTAAAAGCAGGTGGCCCTTATACAGGTTTAAATATCATTAATGAAGAGTAATTGAGGAAATTTTTACTGTCCTTTAAAAGCAGGTGGCCCTTATGTACGGGTTTAAATAAATGGATAAATTGAGATAAAATTTTACTGTTTTAAAAACAGGTGGCCCTTATATAGAGGTGGCCTTTAAGGCAGGTTTGACTGTATTATAAAGGATAAAACAAACATATTAACCCACATCTAGTGTATTTCTCTTCATTCATGTTATGTAAACCTGTATATAAGGGCCACCTCCCATAGAGGCCACTATTACTGGTTCCGCTAGTTGGACTTTATAGACAGGTTGTCGAGTCACTTTTATAAAGGATAGAATAAAATAAAATAAAGTTTACAGGTCTTCCAATGTTTTCTTAGCACCACCATAGACATGATTTAATCAACTGATGGCAAAATACACAATCTCAGAATAATGTGGACACAATATTGTTGTAAACTTTTAGATGAATGTTTTCCAAAGTGTTCTGCACAAACATACAGGTACCGCTCATGTGATATGCTTGTAAACCGAATTTTATATGCTCATGATGCTTGTAAACCCTACTATCATGAATATCAACCAATTCTATTGTATTCATGAGATCTTACTCTTTTGATACTCCTGAAGTAGCTGAATAGCCTCTGTGTCTTTTTCTCTTTCGACACAGCAAAGTAATTTGTCCACATATTCTGTATTCAAATCAGGCCATCTTGTGAGCAAAATACCGACAATGTCTGCGTCCATGTGCTCAAACTCATCATAGGTATCCAATACTTCTAAAACATATAACAATTCTGTGTTGGGATGTTTCAACATGACATCCAACTGTTCGAAATCTGCCCGAAATAACGAATCTGCTAAATTACTAAAATCAATTTTATGATCAAGAAGTAGTTTTAGGACTCCTGTACCGCTGCTGTAAGTGGCAAGCGACATGAAATCTTTACAGTCAAGGTCTTCAAAATTGTAGAGTTTAAACAGCAAACTTAGGAACTTGTGTTTGTCATAAACACATGTCTTTTGTAATACAGAATCTAGTTCCTTTAAAAATGTACTGGAATATTCAGGATTACTTTGTATGACATCACAAAATTTTTCTAGAAATTCAGAATCGTCAAAAGCTGAATGACTTATCCAGCGAAACTTTTCTTCGTGGTCTTCTTTTGTTGTAAGTTCGAACATGAATCGGTCTACCAAACAACCATACTCACTTATTTCAAGTGGTATTATAACTTCCCCATCCCTCTTTTCATATCCCTCTGTCCTGATGAATTCTCGAATCACATTCCATTTGCAATATTCCACTAAAAGCTCAACATTATATGACCCAAAAGAGACCGCCACAGCTTCCAGAATGGTCTCGTGTTTGAAGCTGTATGCGTTACACCGAGACACTTTTATAACATAAGTTTCAGATATATTCTTTATTGCTCCTTTGATTACAGTTTTATTTGGTAACGATGAAAGTTGGAAGGAATCTGTCACGTTTTGTAACACGTCATTATCCAACATATCTAAATCAATTGTTCCGCCCTTCAGTAACATATAAACAAGAATACAAACTATCAATTTTTTGTCTGTATTTCCATATAGAACTTTCATTTCATGTTCTAACTCGTGATGCGGGTGAAGGAAGAACTTCTCACCAAGCCGAGTATATTTTCTGATCGAGCAAAATAAAGACACAGCCTGTGGAAACCCCATCAATGGATCCGAATTCACTATTTCATCAACTCGTTTCTGTTTAATGGTGACTTTTTCATCTTTGTTCAAAATCTCTGTTGCTGCATAATTTTCTCTCTCATGGTTTCTTATGATAGAAATGTTATTTTTGTTACAATGAAGATTGAACATGTCCAGTTTTTCATCTACGGACAGTGTCCTTTCAGTAGAGGACAAGTCAATCACATGTGTTTTATAAAAAACGTGATTACTCTCCAAATATTTCAGGCTCTCCTCTAAAATGTGTACACGTACCGTCAGGATGACCTTCAGATGACCTTTATTTATACTATTATTTATAATTTTCCAGTATCGGCTTTTTGGATTTATAAGTGACTGGTATTGTTGAAGGTTTGTTCTTCCTAAAATGTCATCCATTAATAACACAATCCTATAACCTGGAATTACAATCCATTCCACATCCCTGATATCGGAACTCTCAAATACAGCATATTCTGGATTGGAACGGAGAAACAACTGCATAACTTCAATGGAATTAGTGGTTTTACCACTTCCAGCTTTTCCAGTGTAAATAAGAACACTTTTTCTTTGTAACAATTCCAAACCATCACCAATAGCTTTTGTCGGTAGAAAAATTCCCTCTTGTTTGTGATATTCAATCATGTCTTTTGTTCTTGCTGAAAAAAAGAAGAAAATAAATTTAACACTATTGTTCATTCTTATATAGACAGTCCTCAACTAAAAATGCTATCTTATCATTTTGTTCTTGAAAAAAAAACCACAATAAGTGTGTTTAAAAAAAAAAAAAAAAAAAAAAAAAAAAAAAAAAAAAAAACCACCAAAAGGAGAAAAATACATGAACATTTTTCATCATCTTATTGTATCAATTTCTGTTTTACCTTATGTTATAAATAATTGGTATTTACGCCCAAAACACACATATATCATAAACTAAAACAGTTTGCCCACTTTGTAACAGCTGTGTGTCTGTTTGTCCATTGGTCTGTCTGTCTGTTTTCCAATATTATTTAAGTCTGTTTGTCTACCGTCTGTATGTCTAATGTGTGTTTGTCCATTGGTCTTTCTATAATGTGTGTCTGTTTGTTTTATGTTTATATGTCTAATGTTATTGTGTTGTCTAAATGTTTGGCCTTTGGACTGTCTGTCTGTCCAATTATGTGTGTCTGTTTGTCCATTGTCTATGTGTTTGTCCTTTGGACTGTCTGTCTGTCTGATTGTCTCTGTGTTTGTCCATTGGTATGTGTTTTTTCACTGTTTTCTGTTTATTCTTCAGTCTGCCAATTGTGAACACCTCCTTTGGACCGTCTGTTTGTCTGTATCTCTTTATTTGTTCAATTAATGTTATGTGTCTGTTTGTCCTATGTATGTGTTCGTTCCTTGGATTGTGTGTGTATGTGTGTCTGTTTAACCATTGTCTAAGTGTCTATTCGTTGTGTTTGTCCATCTGTCCGCCCAATGGTATGTGTCTGTATACTATGTGTTTGTCCTTTGTTTGTGTATGTGTGTCTGTTTGTCCATTGTCTAAGTGTTTATTCATTGTGTTTGTCCATCTGTCCGCCCAATGGTATGTGTCTGTATACTATGTGTTTGTCCTTTGTTTGTGTATGTGTGTCTGTTTGTCCATTGTCTATTCATTGTGTTTGTCCATCTGTCCACCCAATGGTATGTGTCTGTATACTATGTTTGTCCTTTGTTTGTGTATGTGTGTCTGTTTGTCCATTGTCTAAGTGTCTATTCATTGTGTTTGTCCATCTGTCCACCCAATGGTATGTGTCTGTATACTATGTGTGTCCTTTGTTTGTGTATGTGTGTCTGTTTGTCCATTGTCTAAGTGTCTATTCATTGTGTTTGTCCATCTGTCCACCCAATGGTATGTGTCTGTATACTATGTTTGTCCTTTGTTTGTGTATGTGTGTCTGTTTGTCCATTGTCTAAGTGTCTATTCATTGTGTTTGTCCATCTGTCCACCCAATGGTATGTGTCTGTATACTATGTTTGTCCTTTGTTTGTGTATGTGTGTCTGTTTGTCCATTGTCTAAGTGTCTATTCATTGTGTTTGTCCATCTGTCCGCCCAATGGTATGTGTCTGTATACTATGTTTGTCCTTTGTTTGTGTATGTGTGTCTGTTTGTCCATTGTCTAAGTGTTTATTCATTGTGTTTGTCCATCTGTCCGCCCAATGGTATGTGTCTGTATACTATGTGTTTGTCCTTTGTTTGTGTATGTGTGTCTGTTTGTCCATTGTCTAAGTGTTTATTCATTGTGTTTGTCCATCTGTCCGCCCAATGGTATGTGTCTGTATACTATGTGTTTGTCCTTTGTTTGTGTATGTGTGTCTGTTTGTCCATTGTCTAAGTGTCTATTCATTGTGTTTGTCCATCTGTCCGCCCAATGGTATGTGTCTGTATACTATGTTTGTCCTTTGTTTGTGTATGTGTGTCTGTTTGTCCATTGTCTAAGTGTCTATTCATTGTGTTTGTCCATCTGTCCGCCCAATGGTATGTGTCTGTATACTATGTTTGTCCTTTGTTTGTGTATGTGTGTCTGTTTGTCCATTGTCTAAGTGTTTATTCATTGTGTTTGTCCATCTGTCTGCCCAATGGTATGTGTCTGTATACTATGTGTTTGTCCTTTGTTTGTGTATGTGTGTCTGTTTGTCCATTGTCTATTCATTGTGTTTGTCCATCTGTCCGCCCAATGGTATGTGTCTGTATACTATGTGTTTGTCCTTTGTTTGTGTATGTGTGTCTGTTTGTCCATTGTCTAAGTGTTTATTCATTGTGTTTGTCCATCTGTCCGCCCAATGGTATGTGTCTGTATACTATGTGTTTGTCCTTTGTTTGTGTATGTGTGTCTGTTTGTCCATTGTCTAAGTGTTTATTCATTGTGTTTGTCCATCTGTCCGCCCAATGGTATGTGTCTGTATACTATGTGTTTGTCCTTTGTTTATGTATGTGTGTCTGTTTGTCCATTGTCTACTCATTGTATTTGTCTATTGTACTGTCTGTTTGTCTGTCTCTGTCTGCCTAATGGTATGTGCCTGTATACTTTGCATTTGTCCTTTGTTTGTGTGTGTGTGTCTGACTGTCTGTCTGTCTGTCTGTCTGTCTATCTAACGATATGTGTATATTTTTACATTGTTCATATGGTATGTGTCCATTTGTCAATAGTTTGCTGTTGAGGTATAAGAATCTGTTAACCTTACTCAGAAAGCAAGTCATTATATGTATTACCTTGGTTTGCCTTTGCTCTTTTAGACCATTTGAAAACATCTGTACCTGAAACACAAAAAATCAGTCCATTTTAAGCCTTACAGCTAAAAATTACATTTTTCAATCTAATTTTAGGTAAAAATATGGATGTATACATGTATATTTCATTACTGGTACATCAAAACTGGGTTTTTTTTCAGTCATAATCAGACATGTGCCCTCTTATGACTTAATTTAAATGAAGCAATTTACAATATTTACTCACATCTGATATGTAGTAGTGAGTGGAGCAGGGCCCCACAAATCACCAAAATCGGCTAAAAATCACCGAATTGGCAAATAAAACGCTGAATTGAAATTCGGTCATTCGGTTTTTCCCCCTATAAACCTTCTAAATTTTGTCTTGTCAATTAAGATTAGTTCATGATCCAGAAATCACACAAGACTTTAAGATGAAGCCACGTGTCCCACAGGTGTACAATCAGTGTGGGGCCCTGGAGTGGAGTAATGAAGTTTTACACCTAAGTCTAAAGTCTTTCACTTATATTGAAATGGTAGAGGAAACCAAACTGCACAGAGAAAACTGCCGACCATTGACAAGCCAAATGACACATTTTCTCATGCTAGGATCTGCCCAAGCAAGATTCTTATCTAGTCATTGAAAGATGCTGTAATCCCTAACCATGTGCTTCAGACCACTTGGCCAATGAGGCTCTCTATCAACCCCAACAACCTAAATTAATAAGTTGGCAGCTGTACCACGTGATACCCACTAACGTTTATGCGGAACACTTATTTCCAATGGATATGGAATAACATGAGATGACGTTTTCCCGCGAAAACGACGTCATTCCGGGAATCTATGACGTTGATGTTTTCCAAAACATTCTGCACAAACGTTAAGAGGTACTGATCACGTGGTACAGCGGCGAACCCCATTCATGGATCTGAGATGTGGTACAAAATAGTTTATGGAAGTGGTTACTCACTTTTTCCACTATCAGAAATTTTTCTCTGGATAGAACCAGCTCTTTTTTCTTGTTGCTTAGTTTGAGTATTGAAAAATCCCTGAAACTGAAGATAATAAATGTACATAAGTGACTGATACATTTAACCCTCTTGCTGCCAAATTAAATCCCAAAACAGCATTGCAACAATTGCAAATTGAATTTAAACACAACGTTCGCAGTGCCAAATTGACATTCAAAATGACATCAACAATAGACCATGATGTCACCATTGTTTTGTATTCACATGGTGAGGTGGGAGGTGCTATGCTGCTTAAGCGTGAACATAAGCCAACTCAGTAAGGCTCTAATTTTTACAAGTGCACAAAGACTAAAGTGTTAAAGGTTTGACTGTCAAATATAAAAAAAAAATTCCTTTGTCTTCTCGTAGTCTAATTCATATCTTGAGAGACACACAAAAACTGCCTTTAAGTTTTGTCTATATTTCAATACAAGATTGTTTCAAAATGGCTGTCACAGATCAAAGTTTTTCTTTGCTAGTTACATTTCAAAAAATTTAACTCTGCAGCTTTTTTTAAATCTCTAGCAGAAATATGACTCTGGCGAAACATTATATTGGATATGACATATGAATTCTAAACATAAACGCCCAACTAAAGAAGATGGCAACTGCTACACTGGGACCAGCAATGTCAGATCAGAAAATAAGCATGTCTGTTAGTTACATCAAAAGACAAATTGTTCTTTGAACCCCAAAATTATGGGTGTTACCTCTTCCTCATAAGATTCCATCTGCTGTCCCATATCAGCTTCATCCTCTGGACCCTCTTGTCTTTGCTGAAATCCCTCCACATTATCAGGAGAACCAGGGTAATTTTTCACTATAATCTTACTTTTATCTCCAATAGCAACATGACTGGAATCTTTAACAATGGTCACAGGTCCATGGATGTGGATTTCTGTAATAAAAATCAAAGCACTGAAAGTACTGAGTACATTATTAAATACATAGAGCTTGATGAAGAAAAAAATTAAGTTAGAACTAGGACTTACTGTGTAATAGCACTGAAAAACTGAGCACATTATTAAACACAACCCTTGATAGGAAAAAATTAGGGTTGGACTGGTACTTCTTGTGAATATCAGGGTTAGCTCTGGTTCTCCAAAATTTGGAGCCAAAACATTAGTCAATTTTTAAATTTAGCAGCTGATCTATATTTGCTATGGAGCCAGTAAAACTAAGAAAAGCTGCAAAAATGTCTGAGATATAGTTCTTTCAACCTGTTGTATATAGATTTTCTTGATTACAAATAATCTGTATAACTTGTTATACTTTCACATACTTGTGTAAAACAAATAAACAAAGAAAATAATGATTGAATTTGGTTTGCATTCTAATGAGAGAGAGTGTGTGTGTTATACCTGATGGTTTATTTTGACGTTCAGCAATCTGCTGACTCTGTAAACTTAATTCTGATTTTATTTCTGACAAGTCTTCATCATCCCGATCCATCTTCTACAGTTTAACTAAAAAAACAAGCAAATTCAGTGAATTAGGATCCCCACCATCAGGTTCTTTTCTTTTTGTGATTTGCACTTATGTTCAAAGAGCAATAACTCCCAGGAAAACAAGCAAACCAACTTGGGTTAACAATATGTGCATATCCTATAAATGTTGATGCTTTGCGCCCGATTTAGTGAAATATTGCTTCATAGTTTTGGAGAATTAGCACAGACAAGAATTTCAGATGGAAACTAGAATTAAATATTCCCCTTCTTCTTCAAAAGGCAGGGGATATTAAAAGTTTTATTATGCGAGATTCGCCGATATCAAATGGCAAAAAAACTCATCTGACATGAGCAGGTTTGGAGGAAATAGTGTCAAGAGTTGAAACAAATATGGGTACAAAATAATTATTGAAAGAAAAAATTGTAAATATAAGAAATGAGATTTTGCTCATGGTATTTCAAGAGTAATGCAAGATAGTGTTGCACATTCCAATTCAAACTGAATTACTTTGCCCTTTATCAAATTTTTCATGTTCCACACTATCTTGCATTACCTCTTGAAATACCATGAGCAAAATGTCATTAATCTTACATAGAGAATAAAGCATGGTAAAATCCATATCACATGCCATATCTGCTTGAGATGTCAATATAAGACAGAGGGCTTTAGACAATCATTATACTTATGTGAAATTCTAAATTCTGGACAACATTAAACGATTAAGGTAGTGTATTATCAGGTGACATGAAATCACTCAAAATGAACACCTGTGAATCAATGGGGCTCGTCAGTGTACCAGATAATACCCCATAATGTTTCCAATGGCAATGGTTTCACTGCATTTGATAATTTCCCATAAAAAGAGGTTACAGTGGGGTATTTCACACAAATGTAAGGTGGTTTTGATCATTTGGTATGCTGGCGAATTCCATTTTGTTAATTGTTGAAAAATATGTTGATTAAAACAAAACATGTTTGAATTAAAGGAGTGTCTAATAAACAAACTTTTCATCAAGGTGGATTAATATTAGGGCTGTCATTGACAGATTGATTTATCGATATATCATCGATAAAAGCCATTGAAATGATATATGGATACTGTTTGAGTATCGATATCAACTAAATTGGCTGTCAGTTCATGACAAAGTTTGGAATAGTCAATGATACATAGGTTAAACAGGTTGTAAATATATATTCTAACATGACCTGCATTTTCCTTCATATCAAACATGAAGAGAGCCAGCCATGTTATAACAAACGATATACCCATCGCTGTTCCGTTTTAATGACATACTCCCTTGCTTATCTTATGATGTCATGCTATGTGTAACGAACATTGGTTGTGACGTAATTTTCATTCACAAAATCATTTATTTCAATGGAGGTAATCTCAACAGCCGAATTGTTCATGTTGTTTTAATGGACCTTTTTGCAAATAGATAGTAAAATATACTTCCAACGAAAGAGTTCGCAATGTTTATTTCAATTCATTTTTATCTTAGTCATGTAATTATATTCTAACATGACCTGCATTTTCCTTCATATCAAACATGAAGAGAGCCAGCCATGTTATAACAAAAGATATACCCATCGCTGTTCCGTTTTAATGACATACTCCCTTGCTTATCTTATGACATCATGCTATGTGTACCGAACTATGGTTGTGACGTAATTTTCATTCACAAAATCATTTATTTCAATGGACTCCCGAGGTAATCTCAACAGCCAAATTGTTTGAATGGACCTTTTTGCAAATAGATAGTAAAATCTACTTCCGACCAAAGAGTTTATGTTTATTTCAATTCATTTTTATCTTAGTCATGTTAGAATTGAAATGATCAACATTTACTCGTGGTATATGGTCGAATAATACATTAGCCGTCGTTAATATGCGCACGAATATATGTGAACTCCGGCCCGTGTATTATTTGACGATATACCACAAGTAAATGTTGATTATTTCTTAAGTATAATTACAACCCATCATTTTAAATCTGACATATAATACAGAGATAGAGTGCATATAATATTAGAAACATTTACGACAACACCAAAACATGCCAAATATTGGTGGAAAATAATCTGTCTATAAAAGATTCAACAAAAAACAAACTTTTTTAATCACTTTTCCGATATATCAATAATTTTTCAGTTGTTATGTTGATATTCAAATTCTCATCAATGACAGCTCTAATTAATATTAATTTCTTAATTATTGGTAGATGTCAATCAGATGTAAATTCTGTTAAACATAAATGAATTTATGTATTACAAATTTGCTGACATCTCCCTTATCATGATTGTTTTGGTTTATATTTTTATGAAATTTCACAATATGCCATGAAAATCAAATATTATTACAGTAGAATAAAAAAATCAATCAATAGGATGGAAAATCAATTGGACTTTGGACTGGACACTTACTTCAGTTATTCCATGTTTTGTGGGCTTTTATTATTATTATCATTAATGACATTATTATTATTATTATAATATGTATTATTATATTTTAATTTTTTCAAATTTCAGATATTTTTTAAAACCAACTAAGATTAATGATAAAATGTAAATAATTCATTGATCATTTTCTGTAAATTACCTAAGTTTGCGGTCGAAGTGTGTCATGTCATATGAAAAATTCTGGATATTCGGATTACAAAACGAAAGTAGACATTGTAGTAGAAAACCAAACAGTTTTCACACAATCTAATCACTGATAATCCACGATAAACAGACCTGATTGACCTTGACGAATTAAGAAGATTAACGAATAAATTAAGGGATACATTAATTAATTTAAACTAAGATGACAAATTAAGGAAAAGAAAAAAATCTTAACAGGAAGTATTACAAGCGAACCTGTGTTAAAACGTACCCATCAAATTGTACCCAAACTTGGGTAAAATAGAAAATAGTTATCTCGCTTTCATTGTACATTTCCTTCAATGATGATGATGATGATGATGATGATGATGATGATGATGATGATTATTATTATTATTATTATTAAGGTTTTGTTACTTGAAATTTTAAACAGTTTTACAAAGTCTCTCTCTCTCTCTCTCCCTCTCTCTCTGGACCAGTGCGCGTGTATTACACAAGATATTCTACTCAAACTAGCTAGTCCCTATCGTTATCTTTTACGTTTTGTTTTCTCCATAAAAATATAACAAATTTGTTTGTACACATTGAACTAAAAACTGCAAATGTATCTTCTTACCCTGTTACCAGGTAATGCATAATTACTTAAAAAGACAGTTTATTCATGCAATCTCGGTTTGGTATCATATTTATTGTCAGTGGATCTTACGTGTAAAGCTTTGAAAACAGGCATTGGTTTTACAATCATTTGATAATCTTACAATCTTAGCTAAGATTTTCTTTAACTTAAATCTGGCAAATTTGTAATCGGAATAACTTTATTAGTTTTCAAGATATTGATGTATTTAAGGTGTAATATTGAAGATCAACTCGAGCCTATAACATATACACATGTATATTTTAATTTTGTCGAAACTTTCTATTTTAGTACAATAAAAGATCGACAAAAAATAACTAGATTAAAGTTTAGACAAATCCAAGTTAAAGAATGATTGTGAAATTGGAACCTGAGCCCTTGTAACTAATACGCGGTCCATAAAGGCGTTCTTTTGGGCTGATATATAAAGAAAAGAGACCTTAAAACAGATGCTTGTCAAAAGTCGGGAATTTTTTAACAGTGATCTAAATATGTGTTTATCCTTTCTTGTCTTTCAGTTTAATTATTCTTTTACTGTTGTTTCATGTTCTGTATATATTGGCTTTTGGCAAATAAATGGTTTTTTCGGCTGCAAAACGAGAATTTAAACACACTTTCTTAAAACACTTAAACTTCCACTTATTGATAGGTTTAATAAAGCCATCTTTAATTTATGCCATCTTTACACCATCTTTATGCAAGTGTCATAAACCATGTAATGCAATTTTTTAAAAGTAATTTATGATTAAATTTTAAAAAAGGTTTATGTCACAAGCATGGATTGGGGTTTCGTGCTGTGTAGCCTATATAACACAGCTACTCCTAGGTCTAAAGCTCACTCCTAATGTAAACAGGTTTGCCCATACGCTTGCTGTAGGCTCCGAGCATTTTCAGAAAAGACGTCATTTTTAAGAGGAATAGGCAGTTTTTAGTAAAAGCAAACCATGTATCCTTCATACCTAATTTGTGTGTCCCGAGTGCGAAAATGGCGGATACTAAGCTGAAAAATTTCTCTAAGTAGGTCAAAATTTAAATACAAAATGGCCGCCAAAATCAAAATTTTTTTTTTTTTTGCGTGAAAGTTGATTTAGAAGTTGTTTTAGTAGCAAAAACAGCTATTAATCGAAAATTGTAATATTTCAAGGCTATCTTGGGTGTTCATGAGCAGAAAATTTAAAACAAAAGGCCTATTAGTCTTATTGCTCACCTGAAAATATTTAGATGTGTTGTTGCCGGATTCCGGTCCATACGTTTTCCGTTTCTGTTATTAGTGTTTTACGTCATGAAAAATTGTAATATTTCAACGCTATCTTGGGTGTTCATGAGCAGAAAATTTAAAACAAAAGGCCTATTAGTCTTATTGCTCACCTGAAAATATTTAGATGTGTTGTTGCCGGATTCCGGTCCATACGTTTTCCGTTTCTGTTATTAGTGTTTTACGTCATGAAAAAGTGTGTTGTGCAGCGTTATGCCTCCAGCTGAAGTTTTGATATTTTCCGGCAAGTTAGACGCCTCAACGAGTGAGTTTCTCGCTGTTTATTACAAGAACATACTGAACATTTATCTGATTGTGAAAATAACGGACTGAAATCGTGATT
>CM037868.1:100000-320048 GCA_021292105.1 Anadara kagoshimensis
TTCACGTTCCTTCATAATTTAATTACTGTTAATTGGACAGCTATTCAGGGACTATCGATGAGGAAAATTTCTATATGGCAAGTGAGTGGTTTTTATTTTTTTTTTTAAATAGAAACAATTACCAGTTCTTACTCTTAACTAATAACGGTTTTTACTCATTTATATACCACTTTATTTGACACACAGGAAAGATATATCAACTACAGATAAATTTACAAACGTAGACATCTTTTTTTTAACAGCCGTGTCAACCAGTCAACTTTCAGTTTCCTTTTTAGTTCACCTGGCCTAAAGGCCATGTGAGCTTTTGCCATCACTCGTCGTCCGTCGTCCGTCAGTCAGTCCGTCCGTCAGTCCGTCCGTCCGTCAGTCCGTCCGTCCGTCAGTCCGTCCGTCAGTCTGTCAGTCCGTCTGTAAACTTTTCACATTTTGGCTATCTCCTCTGAAACCCCTGAACCAATTTTAACCAAACTTTACAGGAATGATGTATGGAAGGTCCTTTACTTAGATTGCCGAAATTTTTTTGATCTGCCAAAAAACATGGCTGCCAGCGCAGAAGATAGTTTTACATTGGACCCTATGGGAAAAATGCATTTTTGACTATTTCCTCAGAAATGACTGAAGCAAATTTAACCAAACTTCACAGGAATGATGTATGGAAGGTCCTTTATTTAGATTGCCAAAATTTTTCTGATCTGTCAAAAAACATGGCCGCCAGCACAGAAGATAGTTTAACATTAGACCCTATGGGAAAAGCATATATTTGCTATCTTCTTTGAAACCGCTGAGCCAATTTGAACCAAACTTTACAGGAATAATGTATGCAAGGTCATTTACTAAGATTGCCCAAATTTTTCTGATCTGCCAAAAACAATGGCCGCCAGGGCCAAACAAAGTTTAACATTGGGCCCTATGGGAAAACGCACATTTTGGCTATCTCCCTGAAACGACTGAAGCGAATTCAATTACACTTTACAGGAATAATGCATGGAAGGTCTTTTGCAAAGATTGCCCAAATTTTTCTGATCCGCCTAAAAATATGGCTGCCAGCGGGGAACATAGTTTAACATTGGACCCTATGGGAAAAACACATTTTGGCTATCTCCTCTGAAACAATTGAAGCAAACTTAACCAAACTTTAGAGGAATGATGTATTGGAGGTCCTTTACATAGATTGCCAAAATTTTTCTGATTGGCCAAAAAACATGGCTGCCAGAGCAAAAGGTAGTTTAACATGGGACCCTATGGGAAAAAACGCATTTTTGCTATCTCCTCAGAAATGACAGAAGCAAATTTAACCAAACTTTACAGAAATGATGTATAGAAGGTCCTTTACTTAGATTGCGAAAATTTTTCTGATCCACCAAAAAACATGGCCGCCAGCGCAGAAGATAGTTTAACATTGGACCCAATGGGAAAAGCATATATATGCTATTTCCTCTGAAGCTTTAGAAGCAAATTGAACCAAACTTTACAGGAATGATGTATAGAAGGTCCTTTACATAGATTGCCAAAATTTTCCTGATTGGCCAAAAAACATGGCAGCCAGCGCAAAAGGTAGTTTAACATTGGACCCTATGGGAAAAACACATTTTTGACTATGTCCTCAGAAATGACTGAAGCAAATTGAACCAAACTTTACAGGAATGATGTATAGAAGGTCCTTTACTTAGATTGCCAAAATTTTTGATCCGCCGAAAAACATGGCCGCCAGGGCAGAAGATAGTTTAACATTGGACCCTATGGGAAAAACGCATTTTTGACTATGTCCTCAGAAATGACTGAAGCAAATTGAACCAAACTTTACAGGAATGATGTATAGAACGTCCTTTACATAGATTGTCAAAATTTTTCTGATCCGCCAAAAAACATGGCTGCCAGCGGAGAACATAATTTCACATTGGACCCTATGGGAAAAGCATATATATGCTATCTCCTCTGAAGCTAGTGAAGCAAATTGAACCAAACTTTACAGGAATGATGTATAGAAGGTCCTTTACATAGCTTGCCAAAAATTTTTTGATTTGCCAAAAAAAACATGGCTGTCAGCGCAAAAGATAGTTGGACTTTATGGGAAAAACACATTTTGGACTATGTCCTCAGAAATGACTGAAGCAAATTGAACCAAACTTTACAGGAATGATGTATAGAAGGTCCTTTACATAATTTGCCAAAATTTTCCTGATCTGCCATAAAACATGGCTGCCAGTGGAGAACATTGTTTCACATTGGACCCTATGGGAAAAGCATATATTTGCTATTATTTCCTTTGAAGCTACTAAAGCAAATTGAATCAAACTTTACAGGAATGATGTATGGATGGTTCTTTACTTAGATTGTGGAAATTTTTTTTGATCTGCCAAAAAAGATGGCTGCCAGCACAGAACATAGTTTAACCCTATGGGAATAGCATATATTTGCTATCTCCTCTAAAGCTACTGAAGCAAATTGAACCAAACTTTATGGGAATGATGTATGGAAGGTCCTTTATTAGATTGACAAATTCAAATTGCCCGTTTCATTTACAATTAAGGCAAAACACTTTTAAAATCTCGGAAGCTGAAATTTCATTGGACAATAAATGTTACAACAGTGGCTCATTCACATATGCCCCTAAACTGTGTTTCCTCAGATCTCCCACTCCGCGCCTATATCAAAAATGGGGGAGCAAGTGAGAGATGTGATTTTAATCAGATTGAAAAAAAAACTGTGAATGGTACATATAGTTCTACAGTGATTTCCTTAGCCATTCTGTCTGATATAAACAGTGCATTTTTTCATCACTGGAATACAAATTTGCTTTACAAGCATTTTAGTCAGGTGAGCGATACAGGCTCAGCCACACTGAGCCTCTGGTTGGTTGCTGTAATTTAAATAATTTCTACAAATAAATGATAAAAACACACTGTTTCACTTTCTGTATTATTTTATTTCTTTTGTTCGTCATAATTGTTGGTGAAAACGATAACGAAGAACTACTAATTCACAATTTTCAACAGGTAACCACATCTCAATGTAGTCTTTCTTCAGCAACCTGTTGGACTTTAAGAGGTACTGATCACGTGGTACAGCGGCAAACCCCATTCATGGATCTGAGATGTGGTACAAAATAGTTTATGGAAGTGGTTACTCACTTTTTCCACTATCAGAAATTTTTCTCTGGATAGAACCAGCTCTTTTTTCTTGTTGCTTAGTTTGAGTATTGAAAAATCCCTGAAACTGAAGATAATAAATGTACATAAGTGACTGATACATTTAACCCTCTTGCTGCCAAATTAAATCCCAAAACAGCATTGCAACAATTGCAAATTGAATTTAAACACAACGTTCGCAGTGCCAAATTGACATTCAAAATGACATCAACAATAGACCATGATGTCACCATTGTTTTGTATTCACATGGTGAGGTGGGAGGTGCTATGCTGCTTAAGCGTGAACATAAGCCAACTCAGTAAGGCTCTAATTTTTACAAGTGCACAAAGACTAAAGTGTTAAAGGTTTGACTGTCAAATATAAAAAAAAAATTCCTTTGTCTTCTCGTAGTCTAATTCATATCTTGAGAGACACACAAAAACTGCCTTTAAGTTTTGTCTATATTTCAATACAAGATTGTTTCAAAATGGCTGTCACAGATCAAAGTTTTTCTTTGCTAGTTACATTTCAAAAAATTTAACTCTGCAGCTTTTTTTAAATCTCTAGCAGAAATATGACTCTGGCGAAACATTATATTGGATATGACATATGAATTCTAAACATAAACGCCCAACTAAAGAAGATGGCAACTGCTACACTGGGACCAGCAATGTCAGATCAGAAAATAAGCATGTCTGTTAGTTACATCAAAAGACAAATTGTTCTTTGAACCCCAAAATTATGGGTGTTACCTCTTCCTCATAAGATTCCATCTGCTGTCCCATATCAGCTTCATCCTCTGGACCCTCTTGTCTTTGCTGAAATCCCTCCACATTATCAGGAGAACCAGGGTAATTTTTCACTATAATCTTACTTTTATCTCCAATAGCAACATGACTGGAATCTTTAACAATGGTCACAGGTCCATGGATGTGGATTTCTGTAATAAAAATCAAAGCACTGAAAGTACTGAGTACATTATTAAATACATAGAGCTTGATGAAGAAAAAAATTAAGTTAGAACTAGGACTTACTGTGTAATAGCACTGAAAAACTGAGCACATTATTAAACACAACCCTTGATAGGAAAAAATTAGGGTTGGACTGGTACTTCTTGTGAATATCAGGGTTAGCTCTGGTTCTCCAAAATTTGGAGCCAAAACATTAGTCAATTTTTAAATTTAGCAGCTGATCTATATTTGCTATGGAGCCAGTAAAACTAAGAAAAGCTGCAAAAATGTCTGAGATATAGTTCTTTCAACCTGTTGTATATAGATTTTCTTGATTACAAATAATCTGTATAACTTGTTATACTTTCACATACTTGTGTAAAACAAATAAACAAAGAAAATAATGATTGAATTTGGTTTGCATTCTAATGAGAGAGAGTGTGTGTGTTATACCTGATGGTTTATTTTGACGTTCAGCAATCTGCTGACTCTGTAAACTTAATTCTGATTTTATTTCTGACAAGTCTTCATCATCCCGATCCATCTTCTACAGTTTAACTAAAAAAAACAAGCAAATTCAGTGAATTAGGATCCCCACCATCAGGTTCTTTTCTTTTTGTGATTTGCACTTATGTTCAAAGAGCAATAACTCCCAGGAAAACAAGCAAACCAACTTGGGTTAACAATATGTGCATATCCTATAAATGTTGATGCTTTGCGCCCGATTTAGTGAAATATTGCTTCATAGTTTTGGAGAATTAGCACAGACAAGAATTTCAGATGGAAACTAGAATTAAATATTCCCCTTCTTCTTCAAAAGGCAGGGGATATTAAAAGTTTTATTATGCGAGATTCGCCGATATCAAATGGCAAAAAAACTCATCTGACATGAGCAGGTTTGGAGGAAATAGTGTCAAGAGTTGAAACAAATATGGGTACAAAATAATTATTGAAAGAAAAAATTGTAAATATAAGAAATGAGATTTTGCTCATGGTATTTCAAGAGTAATGCAAGATAGTGTTGCACATTCCAATTCAAACTGAATTACTTTGCCCTTTATCAAATTTTTCATGTTCCACACTATCTTGCATTACCTCTTGAAATACCATGAGCAAAATGTCATTAATCTTACATAGAGAATAAAGCATGGTAAAATCCATATCACATGCCATATCTGCTTGAGATGTCAATATAAGACAGAGGGCTTTAGACAATCATTATACTTATGTGAAATTCTAAATTCTGGACAACATTAAACGATTAAGGTAGTGTATTATCAGGTGACATGAAATCACTCAAAATGAACACCTGTGAATCAATGGGGCTCGTCAGTGTACCAGATAATACCCCATAATGTTTCCAATGGCAATGGTTTCACTGCATTTGATAATTTCCCATAAAAAGAGGTTACAGTGGGGTATTTCACACAAATGTAAGGTGGTTTTGATCATTTGGTATGCTGGCGAATTCCATTTTGTTAATTGTTGAAAAATATGTTGATTAAAACAAAACATGTTTGAATTAAAGGAGTGTCTAATAAACAAACTTTTCATCAAGGTGGATTAATATTAGGGCTGTCATTGACAGATTGATTTATCGATATATCATCGATAAAAGCCATTGAAATGATATATGGATACTGTTTGAGTATCGATATCAACTAAATTGGCTGTCAGTTCATGACAAAGTTTGGAATAGTCAATGATACATAGGTTAAACAGGTTGTAAATATATATTCTAACATGACCTGCATTTTCCTTCATATCAAACATGAAGAGAGCCAGCCATGTTATAACAAACGATATACCCATCGCTGTTCCGTTTTAATGACATACTCCCTTGCTTATCTTATGATGTCATGCTATGTGTAACGAACATTGGTTGTGACGTAATTTTCATTCACAAAATCATTTATTTCAATGGAGGTAATCTCAACAGCCGAATTGTTCATGTTGTTTTAATGGACCTTTTTGCAAATAGATAGTAAAATATACTTCCAACGAAAGAGTTCGCAATGTTTATTTCAATTCATTTTTATCTTAGTCATGTAATTATATTCTAACATGACCTGCATTTTCCTTCATATCAAACATGAAGAGAGCCAGCCATGTTATAACAAAAGATATACCCATCGCTGTTCCGTTTTAATGACATACTCCCTTGCTTATCTTATGACATCATGCTATGTGTACCGAACTATGGTTGTGACGTAATTTTCATTCACAAAATCATTTATTTCAATGGACTCCCGAGGTAATCTCAACAGCCAAATTGTTTGAATGGACCTTTTTGCAAATAGATAGTAAAATCTACTTCCGACCAAAGAGTTTATGTTTATTTCAATTCATTTTTATCTTAGTCATGTTAGAATTGAAATGATCAACATTTACTCGTGGTATATGGTCGAATAATACATTAGCCGTCGTTAATATGCGCACGAATATATGTGAACTCCGGCCCGTGTATTATTTGACGATATACCACAAGTAAATGTTGATTATTTCTTAAGTATAATTACAACCCATCATTTTAACGTATCTCAAAACCATCTGACATATAATACAGAGATAGAGTGCATATAATATTAGAAACATTTACGACAACACCAAAACATGCCAAATATTGGTGGAAAATAATCTGTCTATAAAAGATTCAACAAAAAACAAACTTTTTTAATCACTTTTCCGATATATCAATAATTTTTCAGTTGTTATGTTGATATTCAAATTCTCATCAATGACAGCTCTAATTAATATTAATTTCTTAATTATTGGTAGATGTCAATCAGATGTAAATTCTGTTAAACATAAAATGAATTTATGTATTACAAATTTGCTGACATCTCCCTTATCATGATTGTTTTGGTTTATATTTTTATGAAATTTCACAATATGCCATGAAAATCAAATATTATTACAGTAGAATAAAAAAATCAATCAATAGGATGGAAAATCAATTGGACTTTGGACTGGACACTTACTTCAGTTATTCCATGTTTTGTGGGCTTTTATTATTATTATCATTAATGACATTATTATTATTATAATATGTATTATTATATTTTAATTTTTTCAAATTTCAGATATTTTCTAAAACCAACTAAGATTAATGATAAAATGTAAATAATTCATTGATCTTTTCTGTAAATTACCTAAGTTTGCGGTCGAAGTGTGTCATGTCATATGAAAAATTCTGGATATCCGGATTACAAAACGAAAGTAGACATTGTAGTAGAAAACCAAACAGTTTTCACACAATCTAATCACTGATAATCTACGATAAACAGACCTGATTGACCTTGACGAATTAAGAAGATTAACGAATAAATTAAAGGATACATTAATTAATTTAAACTAAGATGACAAATTAAGGAAAAGAAAAAAATCTTGTTGTCAACTAGAAAACAGGAAGTATTACAAGCGAACCTGTGTTAAAACGTACCCATCAAATTGTACCCAAACTTGGGTAAAATAGAAAATAGTTATCTCGCTTTCATTGTACATTTCCTTCAATGATGATGATGATGATGATGATGGTGATGATGGTGATTATTATTATTATTATTATTATTATTATTATTATTATTATTAAGGTTTTGTTACTTGAAATTTTAAACAGTTTTACAAAGTCTCTCTCTCTCTCCCTCTCTCTCTGGACCAGTGCGCGTGTATTACACAAGATATACTACTCAAACTAGCTAGTCCCTATCGTTATCTTTTACGTTTTGTTTTCTCCATAAAAATATAACAAATTTGTTTGTACACATTGAACTACAAAAACTGCAAATGTATCTTCTTACCCTGTTACCAGGTAATGCATAATTACTTAAAAAGACAGTTTATTCATGCAATCTCGGTTTGGTATCATATTTATTGTCAGTGGATCTTACGTGTAAAGCTTTGAAAACAGGCATTGGTTTTACAATCATTTGATAATCTTACAATCTTAGCTAAGATTTTCTTTAACTTAAATCTTGCAAATTTGTAATCGGAATAACTTTATTAGTTTTCAAGATATTGATGCATTTAAGGTGTAATATTGAAGATCAACTCGAGCCTATAACATATACACATGTATATTTTAATTTTGTCGAAACTTTTCTATTTTTAGTACAATAAAAGATCGACAAAAAATAACTAGATTAAAGTTTAGAAAAATCCAAGTTAAAGAATGATTGTGAAATTGGAACCTGAGCCCTTGTAACTAATACGCGGTCCATAAAGGCGTTCTTTTGGGCTGATATATAAAGAAAAGAGACCTTAAAACAGATGCTTGTCAAAAGTCGGGAATTTTTTAACAGTGATCTAAATATGTGTTTATCCTTTCTTGTCTTTCAGTTTATTCTTTTACTGTTGTTTTATGTTCTGTATATATTGGCTTTTGGCAAATAAATGGTTTTTTCGGCTGCAAAACGAGAATTTAAACATACTTTCTTAAAACACTTAAACTTCCACTTATTGATAGGTTTAATAAAGCCATCTTTAATTTATGCCATCTTTACACCATCTTTATGCAAGTGTCATAAACCATGTAATGCAATTTTTTAAAAGTAATTTATGATTAAATTTTAAAAAAGGTTTATGTCACAAGCATGGATTGGGGTTTTGTGCTGTGTAGCCTATATAACACAGCTACTCCTAGGTCTAAAGCTCACTCCTAATGTAAACAGGTTTGCCCATACGCTTGCTGTATGCTCCGAGCATTTTCAGAAAAGACGTCATTTTTAAGAGGAATAGGCAGTTTTTAGTAAAAGCAAACCATGTATCCTTCATACCTAATTTGTGTGTCCCGAGTGCGAAAATGGCGGATACCAAGCTGAAAAATTTCTCTAAGTAGGTCAAAATTTAAATACAAAATGGCCGCCAAAATCATTCCCTGGACGCCAATTTTTGTTCCCTGAGTGACGTCAACGTTTGTTCCACAACGTCAGGTTTTGTTTCCTGACGACAACGTGTAACATCAACGCTTTTTCTGACGTTAATATTTATGTTTGTGTACATGTACATTCGAACACAAAATCAAACATACGGGCTTGTGGGACCCCTATATGTAGTAACTACCACAAATGTAGTAACGGTCACAAATGTAATAAAATTGTGTCACATATGTAGTAACGAACCACAAATGTAGGAACGACCGTTACCACAAATGTAGTAACAATTTTTGTTACCACAAATGTAGTAAATGAAAAACGCTATATGTAGTAACGAAAATTCTGAAATCTGAACATTAGAAGCCAACATTTAACGTGCGTTCTAACCCGATAGAAGCGACTGTTGTTCCGATAGAAGTGACTTTTAACGCGTTAAAAGTGACTTTTAACCCGATAGAAGGGAATTCTATCCCGATAGAAGTGGCTCTGATTCCGATATAAATGACTTTATCAAATACCAAAGAAAAATATATGCATAAATTGTTAATTTTGCTAGTTTTTTCTATTTACTTGAAAACAATTAGTGTCACATAAATCGACACATTACAAAATGATTAGCATAACATGTAATAAAAATGTAATAAATAACTACAAGTATCTGATAATCCTTGTTAGGGTGTTACCCCTGTACCTATGTTATTTATTATGCGATGAGCGACTTATTTTCATTATACTTCGGTTTGTAAAGTACGAAAGCCTATTAAGCTCATGAATAAAAAAAATTAAAAGGCGTAATAACGCGAAATAAAGGCGTTATAATGCGAAAAAAGGCGTTATAACGCCTTTAGAAAGGCGTAATAACGCGAATTGAAAGGCGTTATAACGCGAAAAAAGGCGTAATAACGCGAATCGAAAGGCGTAATAACGCGAATTGAAAGGCATAATAACGCGAATTAAAAGGCGTAATAACGCGAAGTGAAAGGCGTTATAATGCCTTTTTGTCTATATATAGAGCAGTCACTTCCCTGGAGAATGTTAACAACCCTCACCACAAACAGATTGGTTTTAGTTTGAATAGCTTAAGGCAACTGCAGATCTATTCATACTAAGATGTCACAAATGTCATTTAATCATTGTTAAAAGTTAGCGATTGACAATATTGGACAGGAACTTTTTAATAAATAGCCATGTGTACATTGCCAATGTTTATATTTCAGATTACTTAAAAGATTTCCACCCCTTATATAAAATGATACTCTTTATGAAAAAAAAATCAACACTTTAACATTGAAAAGAAACCTTTATTTCTGTTTTACTGAAATAGTATGTTCATTTCAGCGCAGGATCGGATGATGTGCAGTTTTTTTTAAATTTTCATAGAATAAATACATTTATCATTTTTCAGATAATTTCTTTACGATCTGATTGGATAATAAGGTCCTTGTAAATACCGATATTACAATTTTACAAGGGTGATAAATAATTTACTCGGGTAATAAATAAAAATTACACGGGTAATAAGAAAGAGTGAATAGAGCGGTAATGGCCGCCACCATACAGTTCAATTGGGCAATAAACAGAGTAAAATTTACGCTTAGTTTGTAAGTATCAATCAAATTGACACATGATGTATATTTTATTGTGTATTATCTTAATATTCTAGTTAAATTTTGCGCTCTCAATTTCCAATATTATCAATAAATTAAGGGTCATCTAAGTAGGAAAATTCAAGTGAAAACCATTTGGTTGAAAAGCGTGAAAGAGGGGTATAATTATGAAATTACCTACACAAGCGTGAAGATTTATAAATAAAAATACAGCAGAAATTGATAATTTAAGAAATTTTAAAATATTTGTTGCATGTTTTTATGAAAATAGTGCAAAAATACACGTGTTGGGGAAAATAGTTTACACCTTGTATAACCAATTAATTTTAAAAAATGAAAAGATATTAATATAGTCAACGTCATAGAGCAGTGCAAAGGGGCCAGAGTTTGTTAAAGAAATACGAGGTTTTTAAAAACTCGACGATTTACGGTTGATGTTATCTACAATTTATTTTCCTATTAAAAATGCGTGTACCAGGCGTGATATTTATATTCTAAGGCCACATAATCCAAAATACAACAAGTCACTAAAATTGCACGTTCACACAATACTGTTATTTGAATTGAGGTGAATATATGTTTGGTTTTCAACAATGTTGAACTATAAAAGCCGAATATGCTCAACAATAATCAAGTAATAATATACAAACGTAGCTTTTATAATCTTCCTTTGGATCGTTGGTAGCCTTAGAATATTAACTATCACGCCTGTACACGCATTTTTAAAAGGTAAACAAATCATAGAAAACCTCAACCGTAAATTGTCGAGTTTTCAAAAACCTCGTATTTCTTTAACAAACTCTGGCCCCTTTGCACTACTCTATGACGTTGACTATATTAATATCTTTTCATTTTTTAAAATTAATTCGTTATACAAGGTGTAAACTATTTTCCCCAACACGTGTATTTTTGCACAATTTCCTTTAAAATGCAACAAATATTTTACAAACTCTTAATTTATCAATTCCTACTTTATTTTTATTTATAAATCTTCACACTTGTGGTAATTAATTTCATAATTATACCCTTTTTCACGCTTTTCAACCAAATGGTTTTCACTTGAATTTTCCTACTTAAATGACCCTTAAACTCGACATCGCTTACTCCTGGTAACGATACACGGCGAAAGGGAAGTAACTCTCACTAAATTTACATTCTAATTTTAGTCCGACCTGTACATGTGGAGGGCCTCCAAGTGCTTTAAATGCCGACACCGATGATGGTAGTTGCTATGTGTGGTGACACTTCAACCGAACCAAACTCATCTTGAAAAAGCTTGAAAATTGATGTTTTTTAAAGATATTCCATGTCATATTCCTTCAAATTGAATATTGTTTCCACATCCCCAAGTTAAAATCGCCGATAACGGACATGTACATATGCATGCTGATCAATGTTGTATCACCCATGTAAACAAAATATTAAAAAACACTTTGGCAATTGTTTTCATATTATATTTTTAATCATGATTCATTCCATTGTGAAAAAACGAACTTTAAAAAAATTAAATAACACAGTACAAATAATTGATGTGAGACGTTCTGACCCCTGAAACCAGCTGATGGGAGTAAAGGTAGTTCACGGTCGGCGTTGCTATGGTTGCGTTATTTTATTGGAGTATAACATGAAAAACGAGCGCGTACACTTGCACTGTGTTTGTATCACAGCCTGATGTAACAGAATTTAGAAATTAAATTATTCGTTGTTAATTTTTCATTAAAATTGTTATTTTATGTTCATTGATAAAGAAAACATAAACTTTATTTTACAAATATACGGTTTTCGGGTTTCTTTTTATTGTAATCTTTTTTCATCTACAAAAATTTGAAAAAATAAGTCTGAATAAAATGATAAATTCGTTATCTGGTTTTTAGGCAGGTGATATGGAATTTTACAACCTTTCTGAATTTCTTATTTCCTTTGGCTGCGCCTCAGGAAATAAGAAATTCAGAAAGGTTGTAAAATTCCATATCACCTGCCTAAAAACCAGATAACTAATAATAAAAGCTTATTACAACATTACATATAGTTGTGCAGGAAACACACACACACACACACACACACACACCACACACACACTTTTAATATGTATGTAAAGTTGGGGGGGGGGGGGGTTAAAGATTAAACCCCAGGGTCTCCACATCATTATGGAAGTCATCTTAACTTCGCGTTATTACGCCTTTCTAAAGGCGTTATAACGCCTTTATTTCGCGTTATAACGCCTTTCAATTCGCGTTATTACGCCTTTCTAAAGGCGTTATAACGCCCTTTTTCGCATTATAACGCCTTTATTTCGCGTTATTATGCCTTTTAATTTTTTTTATTCATGAGCTTAATAGGCTTTCGTAGTAAAGTACATGTAAAATTAAGTTTTTAAATTTAAGTTTCTTGGTTTTCTGTATTTTGGCAGATTTTAGTAGGGCACATGTATTTATTATTATACTCCACAGCACTTAAGATGTAGGAAGTATAATGCTGTTGGTAGGTCCGTCCGTCCGTCCGTCCGTCCGTCCGTCCATCCGTCCATCAGTCAATTATAAGTTTTCCGCATTGTTTCCTAAACACTTTCAGATACTAGAGTTTTGAATGGGAGTCAGCCACAATGAGTTGCAGATCAAGTTAACGTTTTGTTTTACTACGAATCCGATCCTTCGCAATTGTCTTTGATAAATTGATTGAAATACTAGTAACAGTTTTCTGCAGTTTTTTCGTAATAGCTTGCACATATTGAACTGATTTGGCATGTAGGTCTACCATAATGTGTTACAGATCAAGTTCACGTTTCATTTTGCTTCGCTGAAATTTATGTTTTTACGATGACTACACTTGATTTGGTCTAATATGTAGGAGCAACCTCACAAAGGTTTTTTGTAATATTTGCTGATTTTTATGATCTCTCTCTCTCTCTCTCTCTCTCTCTCTCTCTCTCTCTGTTGCATTTACAATACTTCGTCAATATCGTTATTGGAGTATATGAACTGCATTTTATAAGATGTGTTAGTCTGTAAAATAGAACGTCTGTAATCATATATGGTGTATCTTGTTCTTTCGCCAAGCACTCATTACGAATGAAAGTCACGGTTCTTTCGGATGGGTACTTAAAAAATGAGGTCCCGTGTCACGGTGGGCTTGGCACGCTAAAGAACCCTGTTGTATAATGCCATCAGCGCAACGCACATGCAAAATTTCTGCACCTTCGCCTATAGCTGGCGACGTCTCGATATAAGTGAAATATTTTTGACTGGGACGTTAAACACGATTACTCAACTCTTGTACCCTGCTTAGTGTTTAAGTGCACTTCTCACAGGCTAGTTAGGTACCCAATCCGCTAGAAACAGATAAAAGTGTGGTACTTCTTTAAGGTTTATTCTTTTGTCTGCGGTTTAAATTAAACGGAAGTGTTAAAATCAGATTGTTTTATTTTGTTACTAAATTCTTAGCTTATTATTTTTAATTTGCATTTCTATGAGTGGGTGTCCAGTTGCCTGCTGAATATTGCAATTTGACCAACTAGATGAACAATGAATCCCCCTTCCCCCCCCCCCCCCCCCCCCAAAAAAAAAAAAAACCTGACATAATAAGTAATTTGGCGTTTTCTACGTTTTAAATGACGTTTCTCATACTTTAGCTATTATCAGAATTTTTTATTTTGTATTTTGTTTTTGTCTAGTTATGTACCCATCTAATATCTAACCCCACCACACACACACACACACACACACACACACACACACCTTCACCCCGCCAACACACGCACACGAAGTCATCTGATCACTCTGTATTAATTGAAGCACTAGAAACTGTCTATTTTGATTTGTACAAAAGTTACACGTTTTTAGGACTTTTGATAAATATACAAACCTTAATGTCAATCCGACGTCATGTAATTTGCAGGAGTATCGATCTGGTAATTGGATGAATGTTACACTTATATCAAAGCTTCACCAGCTATTAGCGAAGTGGCAGAAAGTTTTACCCGTGGAGTGCAATGGAATGCGCTAGGGTTCTTTAACGCGTCACACCTGGTTTTAGGGTCTTTTCCAAATTACCCTAATGGCTTTCATTTTTAAAAACCATTTTTAAGTCTTGGTCAGACCCTGCCCGGGTTGCGAACCCACGAACCTTCCTGGAAGTGGAATAATAAACAAACCATAACAAATAAATAGAACTCAACCCGTCAAAGAAGGGGGTGTGACCAAAAAAATCTCTTCGAAGCGGCGACTAATAAATGTACTGGGGACGTGAACTTCATCTGGGGACTTCCTTGTAGTAGCCTTGTCAGAGCTGAAAATGACTGTTAACATAAACATGAACCGTGACATTCCACATCGTTTTGAGTAGCTTAGAACTGAAAAATCGACTTGCATTTGACTCTGGCTAAACATGGTTGAAACCGAGGCATAATATGGGTTTGGGGTCATTCCTTAAATTACCCGACAGATATACCTTAAATTACCTGGCAGAGAAACCACAGTGCCTGTCATTAATTAACACTAGCCTAGATATTACACATTTTGAAAAAAAAATAATATATATATATATATATCATTTTTTAATTTTACTACATTTGTGGTAAAATTAATTTGTTACATTTGTGGTAAAATTTTGTTGCTACATTTGTGGTAAAATTTTGCTACATTTGTGACCAACATTTACTACATATGTGGCAAACCTTACTACATTTGTGGTTCGTTACTACATATGTGACACAATTTTATTACATTTGTGACGGTTACTACATTTGTGGTAGTTACTACATATAGGGGTCCCACAGGGCTTCTATTACTTATTTTGGAACAAACCTTTTTGATTTAATTTTATTTAATTTTATTTGTGGGGAAAGGGATTTGATTAATTTTGGATTTACATGAATGGTTCTGTCAATAATTTCAACTCACTATGAATTATATATATATATGATTATCAAAAATTAGAAATCCCATTGTTAAAATGCATTAATGTTATATCACTTTTAGTAAACAAAGACTATTGTTTTCACGCACTAGTTAAAAAGGAATTCATTTTGTTTCACACACACACACACACACACACACACACACACACACACACATATATATATTTCAAAATATCATCAAAATAATTATAAATATTTTGTCTTCACAGTGAAAGTCAGTTTTTCTTACCTGTTTTGTGTGAAATAGTTTTTCCCCCAAAAACCACGTGGTCCGGATAACATGCATGTGCTTGATACTCGATCTCTGGGAAACACCGTGATTTTTAAATAGTAACACTCCACAAAAAGGGGATTGTACATATATATTATTATAATAAGGGTTTGAAGAACATGAAAAATGGATTTCACTTTAGAATTTTTTTCTTTTCTATGTGTATGAGTTTTTAAATTTATCAAATATATTTTATTTTTTCTTTGTTTCACCTATGCCTAACAGTCAAACTCCCTCATGCATGCCAATGATATTTATTAATCCGTTAATTAATTAGACGGAAAACACTAATTTATTTCATAAATTTTAAGGATCAATATGACCAAGAGACTACGAAAGAATGTTTTTATGATTATTTATTTTTTTCTTTTGGACTATAATTGTGCCATTTTATTGGTACGTCATTAGGCCTATTGCTGAATAACAGAGCAAATCAGCACGAAAATTATATCATACAGATAATTGTAATATTTAAATTTTCTCTTAATTTTAACGTATTTGTGGTTATAACTTCTTCTATATCTAGATCTTTACGAAATAATAATAATAATAATAATAATAATAATAATAATAATAACAATGATAATAATAATAAACAATAATAGATCGATTTTCCATAGCCAAAGCACGTGTTATTAATTATTTATTATTTACTGGTTGTCTCCCTTTGATTGTTGTTTAGAATGATTAGCTGTGCCTATTTATATAACATCAACAGCGACTATTATATTTTAAAAATCTAGGTCGCTGATGTCAACACTGGGAGAGAAAAAAATACATACACAAATTGAATTTTAAATTATAAAGTATGGATCTTTATGAATCGATTACCGTAAACAATCTTTATTTCAAAGAAAAACCCGAAAATGATAAATTACAGTACGTAGTCTATAAACTTACCACATAAAAATGGTTTTAAACTGAACTTGTCCAATTCAGAAATTATCCTTTTAAAACAAGTTATGAAGGTCATATTTCTGCTACAACTACTAAATGTCTTTTCATTAAATTAATTGTTATTAATAAAAAACGATGCTCAGCTAAACTCTGCCTGCATTTTCCAAAGTGTAAACACACATGTGATTAAAATACAACGCAAAATATTGCATCAGTTCTACGCAGTTGTGTTTAAGTTCCTTCCATGGTTGCAGACGTCCTGGATTAGGGAATTCCCCTTTTTACCCGGTTATTATTTATAATGTTCATTGCCAACTGAAAACAATATTAGCATTGACAATAATTAATATGAAACAAACATTGTTTTACTTTCACTTTGATGGAATTATAAAGCTTGCTTACAAGATAGACTGGGGCCAGTTTTTATTTGTGCATCAGCCAATTATGAACTACTATTTTGCAAAAGCGATGTTGTGTTGGATGCATATATCGATATATATTATAGTATCGGCGATTTTATGAGATGAGGTCAATGGGCCTTAACCGCTCACCTGAGAACAACAACATGGGCGTAGGAGGGTTTTTAATATTGGGGGGGGGGGGGGCCAAACCGAAGCTATGTCTTATGTCGTGCCGCAGGTACGTATGAGAGTATGAGAGGGGTGTTAAACCCCTCGCATAGGTGGGGGTCCGGGGGGCCTCCCCCGGAAAATTTTCAAAACTAAGTCCTGTCTAGACGCATTTTCAATGTATTGTGCATCGTTTTGATAGGTTTAAAATACTGTGATATCAAGGCAAGATTATATAAAATAACCGTATGACACAAGTTCCATAACCACCCTCTCATTGGCAAAATGTTTTTGTTTTTTTTTGCGTGAAAGTTGATTTAGAAGTTGTTTTAGTAGCAAAAACAGCTATTAATCGAAAATTGTAATATTTCAAGGCTATCTTGGGTGTTCATGAGCAGAAAATTTAAAACAAAAGGCCTATTAGTCTTATTGCTCACCTGAAAATATTTAGATGTGTTGTTGCCGGATTCCGGTCCATACGTTTTCCGTTTCTGTTATTAGTGTTTTACGTCATGAAAAAGTGTGTTGTGCAGCGTTATGCCTCCAGCTGAAGTTTTGATATTTTCCGGCAAGTTAGACGCCTCAACGAGTGAGTTTATCGCTGTTTATTACAAGAACATACTGAACATTTATCTGATTGTGAAAATAACGGACTGAAATCGTGATTTTGTAAATAATCGTTTATTCTTTTTAAAAGTACGTTTGTTTGTTTACATTTTATTTCCGGGGGGGGGGGGGGGCAAGCTACATCCGTCCAGTATAGTAGCAGCGTAGAATATGACGATTGAACGGGGAAAAAAGACTTTTGTTGTACCCCAGGTTGTACAAAAGTCTTAAGTATATCACAATCTTCACAATTTATAATCCAAAAATATTTGTCAGAGTTTTGATTATTAAAGCATTTATTTGATGTATTTATTACAGCCGAAAATAGTTTATTTCTATCATCTGTCAAAATTACTGGACAGCCTATCAAGAAATGAATTTCATCTTCTATAGAATTACTATTACATTTAGTGCATATTAAATCAGATAATTTATCTTTCTTTTCTATTTTTTTTAATAACGTCCAATTTCAATTTTTAGTCTGTGATGTAATACTCTTAATCTGGTTATATTTAGATAATCAGTTTTGTTTTCCTTATATCTGTGTATGGCCAATGTAAAATTTAATATTTTATAATGTATTAAAATCAGTTTGGCAGTCTTTTATAAGGTAAAATAAACAAAAATTTTCGAAAGATTGAAACTTTACTTTAAAAATCTTCATCATAGTATTTAATTTGATCAACGTCCGTGACATTTAATAGAGTCTTTAAAGTATTCTGTGTTCAACGGCGCTGATTATATATATATCACACATCGCCTTCCTTATTTAACTTTTTTTTCATTACTAGAGGTTCTCAATATATTTAACAAATTTAAACCGCACAAACATTTTTAACTTCATTTTGAAAATTTTATATTTCTCGAAATAATAGAAAATTACTGGAATCGAGAATCATTCAGTCATTTATTTATTTTAAAAGTGATAGTTTTGACTTGTTAGTACAACTTTATCAACTGTAAATTACATATTTTACCCACAGGTAAAGGTTGCTAATTAATGCTGATAATCTGCATACCTTATCAACAGACGCGGTAACTTATTGATAACCGAAGCAAATTCCAAATTCCCATTGGATCAGATGATAGTATATTATACGTATAAAATGTACCTACATGGTGTTAATCTCATTAACAGATTAATTACCTTGATTTATTCTGAATATTATGATTCTGAATTACTAGTACCCACACCAGTTTTGAAACTGCCGTGAATTAATACTTCTAATTTCATGACTTCGTATAGTTAATGACTGTGTATTCAAATAAATAAATAAATAAATAAATAAATTCATTCATTCGTTCGTTCGTTCGTTCGTTCGTTCATTCATTCATTCATTCATTCATTCATTCATTCATTCATTCATTCTAAACTTACCGTTGAAGAGCACATGAAATAAAATTCTGTGACGTTGAACCAGCTACAATTATAGGTTTGAACTATATTCTCAAAATGATTTTTAATTTTAATTTTTATTACTATTATTATTTTTAAAAAAAAAAAAAAAAAAAGACTTTATAATGAAATGAAATTCAAATTATTTAATTTCTAAAACGGAAAACTTAAGGTGTAAATATCTATACAGGTATTCTGTATCGATATGCCGGTTACCTGTGAAATACCAGTTAAAAACATAGAATTTTGTCAATCTTTTAACGCAAATTGGAAGCAAAAAGTCGTTTATAAAAAAAAAATGTAAAAATATCCTGAGAAACAACAAATGTAAAAAAATGTAACCATAATCAAGATTTTGGATACTATAAGGGAAAAAGGGTGAAATAAAGGCAATTTTTTAAACAAAAATAGAAGAAAAGACATCAGATATAAAAATAATTTTTACACCATAACTGATGATAACAAATTGATGGTTTAATGGTAAAAATGACTTTTTCAACGATTTTATTCACGTTCCTTCATAATTTAATTACTGTTAATCGGACAGCTATTCGGGGACTATCGATGAGGAAAATTTCTATATGGCAAGTGAGTGGTTTATTTATTTTTTTTTAAATAGAAACAATTACCAGTTCTTACTCTTAACTAATAACGGTTTTTACTCATTTATATACCACTTTATTTGACACACAGGAAAGATATATCAACTACAGATAAATTTACAAATGTAGACATCTTTTTTTTAACAGCCTTGTCAACCAGTCAACTTTCGGTTTCCTTTTTGGTTGCTGTAATTTAAATAATTTCTACAAATAAATGATAAAAACACACTGTTTCACTTTTTGTATTATTTTATTTCTTTTATTCGTCATAATTGTTGGTGAAAACGATAACGAAGAACTACTAATTCACAATTTTCAACAGGTAACCACATCTCAATGTAGTCTTTCTTCAGCAACCTGTTGGACTTGCCCCCCATGAGACTTAAACGAGACTTCGGTAGACGCGAGACTTTGTGTTTTCGAAATGGTGAATGTCTCCGATTTCAGGTTGTATTTTATACTACTGTACATGTATTTCAGGTTGTAATTTATTGTATTTTCTGTGATTTTTGTATGGCGTTTCACGACAGTGAAAGCGTACTTTGCTATCACTTTCTGCCAAGATCAGGCTTCTTTGCTACGAAATTGTAAGATATGAGTACGCATGGAAATAGTGCGCCTGGTAAATGAACATGGAAGAAATATATCTGTTTTATCGTGAGATATGTATTCTGAGACGGGTAATGCATTTGGTTACATATGCACATTTGGAATAAATTTTCGAAATCATTTCGGAATTTAGTAAAATATTGCGACGGGATGCATCTAAAATTTCTCCAATCTGGCGAACTGATCTCGTGTTTACAATAAAAAGTAGTCCAGGAATTTTGCATCCTACGATGTAAAATCATAACTTTTTATGAAATAAACAGGAATGGCAGGCAGATTTAATTAATTCTTTATGAAATCTATGGTAATTTGAATTTATTTTGAAGGGTATGATAACGTATTTTGGTGTTGAGGTAATTGTGTCATATTTTAAAACTGTTTATCGATTAGATTTCACTTTTGCGAAAGGAACATAAAACGTACAGTGTCGTGTGTAAATGAGCACATATAAATACTTCACCGATTTGGAAGTAAAATGAACATGAAACGGGAATATTGTGAGTGATAATCAGCTGTTAATTAAAACCCAGACTTAACAGCAAATGATCCAGTTACATACAACCGCTAGAATGTACCCCTCATAGCGACGTTGGGTCTGCAAAACTACTTTCTCTCTATCCGAAATGACAAAACGATCGGATACGAGTTTACAAAACTAAATTTTAATTACTGATTGTCTTTTTCATATATGTATGAAATTATTATTTTCTACCATTTTACTTAGCAATACATGGTTTGGTACATTGTTTCTTTTTCCAAAAAACATGCATAGATCAAACCCTTTCTCGGGGTGATTTTCAGTTATATTCTGTCTTGCCACAACACTATTTTCCCAACTACGCCGTACAGCAGCACGACAGTGCTATGTTTGTATTTGTAGTTTCTCACCCTCTGAATTACCCGCAGATTTACAATCTGTTCGAGGAGGCAACAAAACAATTTTAAATCTAAACTTTGTTCGACTGCATAGTGAGAAATCTTGGTGTCCAGCTCTAGACCAATGAGATATCTTGATGTCCAGCTCCAGCCCAGTGATAAATATCGACGTCCAGCTTCAGCCTGTGTAATGATGCCCAGTTTAGTCCACAGTAATTTATCCTAGAAGTTCAGCTGCTTTTCATGATGAGTGTCCATTCATCTCCCAAACCTGAAGTTAGGCGGTCTTCCAGACAACGCATACTGACCAGTCCAGAAGAAGCAGCCCACAAGTTGATTAAGGAAACAGTGGATTGTAAAGTCAACATGGCCTTTAAAAAAATTGAACTTATTGCTGAAACCGCAACCTAAAAGCAGAGATGGTCACTCAACAAAATCTTGATCATCTAGATCAAAATTATCCAGTGCTGTGAACGTAAACAAAACCGAGTTAGATGCCATTGTTATTAGGAAAAAAATTTTGAATGAAGAAGCTGACAATATCAGACAGAATGTGGATCTTGAAACCAAGTTGAAGGCTCTTAAGATTGAACAGGACATTGAAATTAAACAAGCAGAAAACATGCCATCCAGAATACTGCAGTGAAATTAGAACTCGGTTCAGTGACTTCTAGTAAACGACATGCCAGAACCCAAGAATATGTCAACAGTCTGCCTGATGCAATTTCACACCTGAGAGATCCTGAGCTAGAATTAACTGAGAGTATGGAGGATTTCACTGATGACCCTGTTGTGACAACTGAACTAAAGACAGTTTTACCTTTTTCGAGTGCTGATGTCAACATACCTACTCAACAACAGCCAGCAATAGCTCAGCCATTTTCAGTCCAGACACCCAGTAAACATACTGTTAACTTGCAACCTGTTATTACACACACCTATGTATCTGAACAACATGAGTTCCCTCGTCAACATTGTCAGACACAGACTACTGCTGCTCGCTCTACTTTCAAGCCACATTTTACGTCATCTCAACTGCAGTTGCCTAAGCCACACTTCCAGTTAAATTCAAAACCTCCAGGTCTAACAGAAGTGTGGTCTCAATTGAATCCATATGCTTCACCTTTCCTGTCTGAAAAGCCTGCTCTACGTTCTAATGCTGCCAGATCGTCACATCTTGACAACAATCCATATTGTTCCAACAGCCATTATGACAACAGACAGTCTTCAGATGACAAAAAGAGCGAACCTATTGCAGACATCACTAAGTTCCTTTTGAAGAAAGACCTCATTTTATCGAGGATTACCAAATATGATGACAATCCTACTTTTTATCTAGTGTGGAAATTAACGTTCCAGTCGGTAATGTCAGAACTAGATGCTACACCCTCAGAAGAGCTTGATCTACTTATACGTTGGCTTGGTACAGACTCCTCAAGGCAAGCAGCCAGGATACAGAAATGTTTTATGCTGCAGATCCAGTGACAGCACTTAAGTTTGTTTGGGAACAACTTGAAGAACGGTTTGGATCCCCAGAGCTGATTGAGAGTAGCCTCAAGCCGAATATAGCTACCTTCCCTAGGATTACCAACCAAGAATACAAACCGCTGTATAATCATGCAGACTTGGCTGCTGAGATTGATTCTGTAAAAAGGCAACCCCAGTATGCAGTTATGTTTGGATATTTTGATTCGCCCACTGGTATCAACTCACTTGTTGCTAAGCTACCACCTAACATACAAGAGAAATGGACCGTTGAAGCTACCAAGTACAAGAACGTGAAACTGCGGTGTATCCACCATTCACTTTCTTTGTTAAATTCATCAAGGACCTCGCCAAGATAAAAAATGACCCAAGTTTCAACTATGACAACACAGAGAGAGTACAGCAACCACGCACATACCGTATGTTTCGTCAACCACACCTGTTGTATCCAAGAAGACAAAATCACAACTGACTGGTGAATCTGAACCTGCTAGGTGTCCATTCCATCACACAAGACATTTATTGAATGAATGTAATGGTTTTCGTCCGAAATCGATCCAGGATAGGAAGAAGTTTATTATTGCTAATGTCATTTGTATTAGATGTTGTGGTCCGAAGAAACATCACGCTAGAAATTGTAAAGTCACTGTCCAATGCAGTGTTTGTAAAGCGTCGTCACACCCTACAGTTCTCCATGACAGTACAAGAGTCCATGAAAGAGAGGTACTAACAAAGAAAATTCCATCATCGCCACATTCTACAGCTCTTAATGATAGTATACAAACCCATGAAGGGGAGGCTGCTACAAAAGAAATTTCATCTACATGCACCCAAGTTTGTGGAAGTACCACTGGAACCAGCAAGTCATGTGCCAAGATAGTTCCTGCTGGAGTGTATCCAGAAGGTTTGCAACAACAATCTAGAGTAGTATATGCTATAATTGACCACCAAAGCAACCACTGCCTGGCATCCAGTTCATTTTTTGATGCATTTAACCAGAATGGACCTTCATATGCGTATACTTTAGCTTCCTGTTCCGGTAAAGTTGTTACAAGTTGAAGGCAAGCTCCGGGATTTGTCATTGAATCTATCGACAGGAACTGTGTCTTCAGGCTACCTACTCTTATAGAATGTGTCAAATTGCCAATTAACAGAAACGAGATCCCGTCACCTCATATTGCTGGGCAATATACTCACCTGCATGATATTGTAGATGCCATTCCTGAGCTTATTAATGATGCTGATATTGAAATCCTTATCGAGAGAGACCTGATTGCTGCACATGTTGTCGAAGATCAGCGTTATTGTAGTGGTGGAGTTCCTTATGCACAGAAGCTTCCACTTGGCTGGGTTATCATTGGTTCAGTTTGTCTAGATGAGCTTCATGTACCTGAGCATATTTCAGTCAACAAAACCTGCTTATTGGGAAATTGCCGTCCTTCCTTGTTTGAGCCTTGTGACAGTAAATTTATCGTTAAAGATAACATCTTTGTAAAGAACTAGCCGAGAAGACTGCAATTTCAATTGATGACCAGAGATTTTTAGATGTCATGGATTCAGGTTTCACAAAAGATCCAGATGGAAGATGGACAGCACCATTACCATTTCGTTACTACAGACATCCATTGCCCAACAACAAACAGCAAGCCGTGAACCGTGTTGTATCTCTCGACCGTAGCTTACGTCGTAATCCAGTCCAGTCAAGAAGGAACATGCATCACAGTTCATGACTAAAATCTTTGAACGAGGACATGCAGAGATAGCACTTCATATTCCAGCATCCAGTGAGAGATGGTACTTACCTATGTTCGGAGTTTACCACCGTAAGAAGAAAGACTTCATCTGCATGGTTTTTGATTCATCTGCATGTATTAAAGGAGTATCGCTAAATGAAGTACTACTCAAGGGGCCAGATGTTTACAACAATCTCCAAGGTATCCTGTTAAGATTTTGCCGTGAACAAGTTGCATTAACAGCGGATATAGAGCAAATGTTCCACAATTTTAGAGTGCATGCAGAACACCGAGACTATCTTCGTTTTCTTTGGCATCCAAAGAATGATCTTTCCAGACCTTTAGTTGAGTACCGAATGACCGTCCATGTTTTGGTAATCGCCCATCTCCAGCTGTGGCTACATATGGACTTCGTCACTCTGTAGAAGATAGTGATCCAGATGTTAAAGATTTTGTTTGCAACAACTTCTATGTTGATGATGAATTAATTAGCTGCCCTAGTGATGATAAAGCTGAAGATCTGATGAAAAGGACGCAAAGAGACTTGAAGGAAGGCTGACAACTTTGATTGCATAAGATAGCTTCCAATTCTAAAGCGGTCATGTTGCAGTTTGAAAAGGATGATCTTGCTACTGATTTGAAGAATCTGGACATCGGACAAGATGACCTGCCAATCCAAAGAAGTCTTGGTTTATCTTGGAACATCAACGATGACGTCTTTGTCTTTAAGATCAATCTCGATTCTAAACCATCCACCCACAGAGGAGTCCTTTCCACAATTAACAGTTTTTTCGATCCACTTTGTATGTCCAGTTATAATACAAGGAAAGATGCTGCTTCGAGAGATGATGTTGGATAAGAAAATGGATTGGGATGAACCGCTGGACAGCACATTTCTGCATAGATGGACTACCTGGGTAGAGTCACTTCACTTCCTTGAAGAACTTAATATTTCTTGTATGTATAGCAAGTTCTCTGTTATGAAAGCTGCTAGAGTCCAAGTCCACATATTTTCGGATGCCTCCAAAGATGCCATAGCAGCTGTAGCTTACTTAAAAGTGTGGAGCAGCGAGATATCCAGTGATGCCATTTTCCTGTTTGGAAGGGCTAAAGTAGCTCCATCGCACGGGCACACCATACCATGTTTGGAGTTATGTTCTGCTGTAATTGCCGTTGAGATTGCAGAGTTTATGAAGGAGCAACTTGGATTAAATAGAGGCAATTTCTGGTTCTACACAGATAGCCTAATTGCCCTAGGTTATATAGCTAATGATGTCAGAAGATTTCATGTTAACGTCGCTAATCGAGTCAATCGAATCAGATCTTTTAACGGACCAGACCACTGACGCCAAATATAAACCGATCATAATCCAGCAGATTCAGCTACTCGTTCTTTCGATGCTCAGACCCTCTCAAACATCATGTGAATCACCAGACCAAGTTTACTCCGTCAGAAGACTCAGAATACATCTGTTAGCCCAGTCGATGAGTATTTGGAGTTTCCTTTGATGTCACCAGACACGGATAAAGAAGTCGGGTCCACTGTAAACGTCAACAAGATCAATTCTTCAGATAAGCAAACAGGATCCATAGTGCCGCGCTTTGAGAAATTTTTGAAATGGTTAAGTCTTGTGAATGCTATATCCACACTACAGTACATAGTGAAATCAAAGAAGGTTCCATGCAAGCACTCCAACAGTTGTTGGCATTACTGCACCAAGTCCATGAATGCAGATTCCTCAGATCGAGCTAAAACCTTGATATTGAAGGTTGTACATGAGGATTCTTTTGCAGCAGAAATCAGTTGTATCTCCAGAGGACTTCCTATTCCTAAGAATAGCAGTATCATTTCTCTGTCACCATTCCTAGACTCAAATGGTTTACTACGTGTTGGTGGAAGGCTTGTAGCAGCTAAGAAGTTAATTGACTTGAATGTTCACCCTATTATCTTACCGAAGAAGTAGCACATTGCAGTATTACTTATACGTCATTGCCACAACGCCGTGTACCATCAAGGCCGCCATCTGACAGAAGGCAAAGTATGCACAGCAGGGTACTGGATAATTGGTGCTTAAGACGTCTTATGTCCTCCGAAATCCATTATTGTGTGATATGTCGCAAGCTACGAGGCTTATTTTGTGGACAAAAGATGGCTAGTCTGCCCGAAGATCGACTCACGCCAGGACAGCCTTTCACATTTGTAGGCGTTGATACTTTTGGTCCATGGGAAGTAACTGCCAGACGCACACGTGGAGGAGTTGCTTGAAATAAATGTTGGGCCATCTTATTCACTTGCTTGGTGTCAAGAGGAATCCACATAGAGGTCGTAGAGGAACTCAGCACTTCATCCTTCATAAATGCGCTCAGACGATTCCTTTCCATCAGAGGTCCTGTGCGCCAGTTTCGCTCTGACCGAGGTACCAGTTTTGTAATGCTGTAAATGAATTAAGATGTTGCACCAGTTCGTTGAAGGTCAACCAGTACAAAAGTTTCTTCAGGACAACAATTTCATGTGGCTGTTCAATCCACCTTATGCCTCCCATTTTGGTGGATCCTGGGAGCGTATGATTGGTATTGTTCGCAGGATATTGGATGGTGTTCTTCTTCAAAACAGTGTTAAGACTTTGACTCATGAGACACTCACAACATTTCTTGCAGAAGTATGTGCTATTGTCAATTCTCGACCATTGACGCCTATAACAGAAGATTCTGAGAATCCTGTCATCTTGTCACCAAATATGATACTTACCCATAAGACACAGTAGCTGCCAGAAACCATTCCGTTGTTAGAGCATAAGGAGATGTTAAGGTCACAGTGGAGACATGTCCAGGTTCTAGCGAACATGTTTTGGAAGAGATGGGAAAAAGAGTTCATATCTTCACTCCAACCGAGACGCAAGTGGATGTCAGATCAGCCAGATTTAAAAGTAGGTGACATTGTTTTGATGAAAGATATTGATTTACATAGGAATATGTGGGCTATCGCTGTTGTTAATAGGACTTTTCCCTCAAGTGATGGACATGTTCGAGAAGTTGAGATTCGTGTAAATAGAGACAATAACAATGTACATTATGTCAGACCTGTTCATAAACTTGTTCCCTTGATTTACCAGTGATTACCGTATTGTGTTTAGAAATCAGACTTCAAATTCAGTGAACATTTGTATTCAGTGAACGTTTTGTGAACATTCAAGGACATTTTGTTAACATTTGTATTTAGTGAACATTCAAGGACATTTAGTGAACATTTGTATTCAGTGAACGTTTCGTGAACATTTAAGGACTTGTGTATATATTCAGACAAAGTGAACATTTAGGGACTTTTGAAATTATACAGAGACTGTTATATGTGTGATCATTCAAGGGATTTACTTCAAAGGATTATTGTGTATTAGAGACTTTAACTTTGTAATTTATTGTGATCTGAAAGCAAGTTCTGTGAAAATTAGAGACTGTTTATTTTTGAGGATTCGAAAGACTGTGTTACTATTCGTCGGAGTTGGTGCCATAACGTAAGATATTAGTATGGACTTTAATTCATGTGTTTTAGTGATTGGACTTTTATCATCGACTATGTAATATGTAAATAGTGATTTCCATAAGAAATCAGAAGGGGAGTGTGATGTTGCCGGATTCCAGTCCATACGTTTTCCGTTTCTGTTATTAGTGTTTTACGTCATGAAAAAGTGTGTTGTGCCGCGTTATGCCTCCAGCTGAAGTTTTGAAATTTTCCGGCTAGTTAGTCGCCTCAAAGAGTGAGTTTATCGCTGTATATTACAAAAACATACTGAACATTTATCTGATTTTGAAAATAACGGACTGAAATCGTGATTTTGTAAATAATCGTTTATTCTTTTTAAAAGTACATGTTTGTTTACATTTTATTTCCCGTGTAATTTGGCATGAACATTTATCGCATATAAACAGTTGAATTTCTATGGGATATTTTTATGGGCTACACTACTGTTTTGAATATGACATTCTATAATTTGTTGATTTGTTTTCTCTTGTAATTTTTGCATTATTAACGGAAATGTGTATTTCATGTGCATTTTATATGTCTCCGATTTCAGGTTGTATTTTATACTACTGTACATGTATTTCATGTTGTATTTTATTGTATTTTCTGTGATTTTTGTATTTGTAGTTTCTCACCCTCTGAATTATCCACAGATTTACAATCTGTTCGAGGAGGCAATAAAACAATTTTAAATCTAAACTTTGTTTGCATATTAGAAGATACTGAAATTTCAGGGGCAACGACCTTCGTTGATTTTCATATACAAAATTTGCTACGGAGTTAGATTTTAGCATATTAATTGTTTTTTGCAACTTGGTGTTTTTATCTATTTGTAATATTTTTTAAAAATATGGTCAAAAACATAGTTCGCAAGTTCGCAAAAAAAATATGCTCCAGGGGTAACAACACCTCTAAGGGTCATCATATTGTTACAAACATTGCTACTTAGCTTGTCATGTTCATTATTTTTCTATGCATTGCGTTTATATAACACTAATAGGTTTTAAGTAGTTAGTCATAAAACCACTTTTGCAAAAAATATTATTTTTCAGGGGCAATAACTCTGAAAAAGGTGGTTTGATATTTATGAAATCAAAAGATCTGGCATGCTGGTCAGCCTTCGTCGCAGGTGGCCTAGCGACAGAGCTCATTATGAAAAATATATATATATATTTGACTCCTGGACGAAGTTCACATATTTACCTTAAACCGGTTTTAAAAGTTTTCGTGTTTGTTTTTGGATTGTAATTTGAACATGGGACTGTATGTGTCTATTAAATTAAATGAATTGAGTATGTCACATAACGTGCTGAAACACTGATTTATGTAGATCAGAATGTGAATGAAATAGCTTACAAAACCGAAACCTGTGTTTGCACCAAATGCTTACGATATTTTCTTTTTAACAGAGGAAAAGCCAAGTAAATGTAACCACACTAACCTTCAAAACCTATTTAGAGGTGCTTAGTCATCACCGAGCTGACTCTAAGCTACTTTTTTCTTAAAAATGTGACCTTGCATTAGAAAATGTTGTTGTAAAGATATTTAACTATAGCAAAAGCAACACCACATTTGGTTTTATTAAACTGGTAAGAAGTACGAGAACTGAATGATATGTCGTGAGCCTTCTTTTAAAAGGGAGATTAGCACCGATGTCCCTTTTCAACTTTTATTTCCTGACTATTTAAATAGGTGTATTCGAAGACCAGTGTCATTTTGTAAGTTAATATCAACAAGGTATTGCTCCAAAGTAAATAAGGCTTGTGACTTGGCAAATGTTAAAAAATGTGAAAGAGCAGGATCCAATTTTTGCACAAGAACGGTTAAGCATCTAAGGTTATCCATACTGATATAAAAAATCATATCCTTTTCTTTCAAAAACAAAATTGTTTTTGCAACTCCTCTGTAAAAAAACTTTTTTAAAAAGTGAACATTTTCATAAATTTTGGAAGTTTGACCGCTAATCATCTTAAAATTGTGAAAACAGATAAAAATCGTGATATTGTTATGACTGATAGGCGAGTTACATAAAATGTAAGGGCGATGGGTTGGCATTTCACAAAGAAGAGTACACTCCATTCTGAATCCTTCAATGAGAAAGCTTTGAGTCCGTTCGGCTTCTTGCTATTAATCAAAAGCACACAAGATGCACTTTGTCGCATGTTAATCTAAAACTCTCTGTGGCACCATAAGAACTTTGTTACTATTGAGGCAAAGTGGGTCCATTATTTCATCCAAGAGCCCAAACAACAGTCTAAACAATGGAACCACCCTGGTTCACCTCCGCCAAAGAAGGCAGAGAATGATGGTTACATCATCTGGAAAGGTTATGACATAGTTAACTTAGATACTGATGGTAGATTATTCCCAAAAGGGACAAAAACTAAAAGTCACATAATATGTATAACTTGTGAGGCTGTTCAACTCAAGGGCTGTGGAAAACTCAGTAAAGGTGTCTTGGTCCACTAGCACAATTCTACCATTGCCTTGACTGCAACTAACGATTGTGGCTTTAGATTTTAAATTGATTTAGTGGCCAACTTATTGCTTAAGCTTGCACATCAGTCTTTAGTCTATTTCCAACACTGAAAACGGCCATTTACTTTACCCAGTTTTATAGTCAGATGATGATGTCATATATTCATTGGAGGAATTTCTGACTTTTTAAGAAAAAGAATTCTTTAAAAATTGCAAAACTGTATAGAGACCGATACTATGTTGAAAAATAATGTAATGATTACCGGCAAAGTTCAAACCATTACAATTTGGTATTTTGACATTTACAATCACGGTTCTACATACTATTTTGCAAGAACATATGAAAGACTGGAATAGGTTTTTTTTTGCATTTCAAACACAAGTTTCGATTTTGACTATTAATTCCACGTCATGATCTGAAAAAAAAGCAGTATTTCATGATGGTTTTGGTTATGAACTTAATTTAATCGTGTAGATTTCATCAGTGTACCATGCATAAGGCACACATAATGAACAAACACTTAATTATAGCCACCACTTTATTTTTAGAAATTGTTTTAAATTGGGTTTAATAATTTAAACCTCAGTTTAGTCTCTTCCATTACCTTCTAAATTACCTTTGCAAGTTTTGAATTTACCATTCCAAATTTATATTTAAAAAGCATGTTATCAACTTTTGCTAAAATTTGCCACCCCAAGTAACATTTTTTGCATTGGTACACTATAGATTTAAGTCGCCATTTTGTTTTTGGAATTATGGGTTCCAAAACTTAAAATTTAGCTTGGTATCTGCCATTTGTGAATTCATCACCCTCGAATTATGTTGAATAAAGCATGATACCAACTTTTACCAAAATTTGTCAACCCAAGTAACAATTTTTGCATTGGTACACCATCAATTTTATTCCCCATTTTGGTTTTGGAATTATGGGTTAAAAAACTCAAAATTCAGCTTGCTATCCGTCATTTTTGAAATTCAGCAAACTCGAATTATGTTAAATTAAGCATTTTACCAACTTTTACTCAAATTTGCAACCTTCGAATTATGTCGAATAAAGCATGATACCAACTTTTACCAAAATTTGTCAACCCAAGTAACAATTTTTGCATTGGTGCACTATAAATTTAAGTCGCTATTTTGATTTTTGAATTATGGGTTAAAAAACTCAAAATTTAGCTTGGTATCCGCCATTTTTGAATTCAGTGCCCTCAAATCATAGTTATGTTAGAAAAAGCATGTTATCAACTTTTACTATGCCGCTTTAAGTCACATTTTCTGAATTTGTTTCTAGTCTTCTGTAGACAGATGGTTTTCTCAACCATTTCAGAACTGACAACCAACGATTCTTTTTAAGCGTTAACTTGAACATTAGTATCATCCATCCATCCACCTTTATCGATTTACATTTTGATGCATGTAAATTCACAACAAAGGCGTTTGTTTTTTGCATTTGTTTATTTTTAATTTATATTTTTTTTAAATTTCATTTTAACACTGTGTAACGCCTGCTACATCACCCAAACCGTACATGCCCATTACATAATCCACAACAGAAGTACAGTTGTCCTCGTCTAAAATCCCCGCGGCGGAATTTAAATCCTTCGCTATATACATTTTAATTATGCTTAATGCTTTGTTTTTATTCAAATTTTCTATTGATCATTTTAACAAAATATGTTATGCCTGCTACATCACCCACACTGTTTATGCCCATTACATAATCCGCAACAAAAGTACCACCGTCCTCTAAAATCCCCGCGGCGGAATTTTAATCCTTGGCTATATACATTTTAAATATGCTTTATGCTTTGTGATTAAATTTTCCATTGATCATTTTACAAAATGTGTAACGCTTGCTTCATCATTACAAACAATACATGTCCATTACATTACAGGTTTAATAGCTACAGTACAGACCTGTCGGAAAATTTAACACTTAAGATAACGAATTAGTTGTGAATTATCAGCTCAGTAGACCATCTCGACTCCTCGATAGCTATCTTGGTATAGCTACTATTTATTTTTCAGTAAGTAGCTATCCACTCGATATCCATATCTCAGGAACTCAAAAGCCGTGGATCGACTCTTTTCCGGTTAGCTCGATGTTAAACTTTCGACAGGTCTGTAGCCTACTGTATCTCGGCAGCTTATTGGCAGTTGCTATCTATCTCTTGATAGGAATTTGACCCCTAGCTATCCGTGCCTCATCAACTCGGAAAGCGAGCTTCGACTTTATATTCGTTAGCTCGATGTTAAACTTTCGACAGGTCTGTACCGTATCTAGGTAGTTGCTACATTGTATATTGTCGACCACTGAACTATCCATATCTCAGCAATTCGGTATTGAGCTTCGACTCTTTTTTTATCAGCTCGATGTTAAACTTTCGACAGGGCTGTACTGTACCTCGGCAGTTGCTACATTGTATATTGTCGACCACTGAACTATCCATATCTCAGCAATTCGGTATTGAGCTTCGACTCTTTTTTTATCAGCTCGATGTTAAACTTTCGACAGGGTTGTACTGTACCTCGGCAGTTGCTACATTGTATATTGTCGACCACTGAACTATCCATATCTCAGCAATTCGGTATTGAGCTTCGACTCTTTTTTTATCAGCTCGATGTTAAACTTTCGACAGGTCTGTAATGTAGCTAGCAGTCCAAATTCAAAATAAATGTACGTTAGTATTTATTTGCGGTTTTGTGGACGTTTGTTAGTCATCTCTCATAAATTTCACAAATAAAGAACAGATTCTCTATTTAATTACTTATTCTCCATTCTATCAAAATTACTCTTTAAAATCTTCGTGGTTGATGGATTTTCCCTCACATCTATACCTGTTGCTCGATGTCTTGTTTACATGTATGTATTATGTGCTAATACAGTCAGGCCTGCCTCAAAGGCCACCTCTATACAAGGACCACCTGTTTGCAATGACCAGTACAATTGTATCCTAATTGCCCTTTATTCATGTTATTTGAACTGCAAACATTATAAGGACCACCTAACCATAAGGCAACTCTTAATTACTGGTTACCTTGAGTGGTCTTTATGGACAGGTTTGACTGTATTTTTTAATTTGTATTGTAATTTTGCCTATAGACCGATTTTTTCCTATCGTCAATTGCAACTACCATTTAACAATTGATAGGGGATCCCTCCATTATAAATAGACAACCCCTATAGCCTATGTTCCGTTGATAAGCGGCAACAAATATTTTGGTCTATTTTTGCTTATTGCTTGCCAAACTCAAATTGCAAAGGCCACAAGAGTTTGTATAGTTATGATGTGAATAAGCTCTATCAATCATATTTGCAGTTTCCAAGGACTGGTTGTTAAAAGCTCCGTTACCTGAAACATTTGTTAAGTGAAAATTCAAAATATTAATTTAAAAAATACAGTATTCATTTTCAAATTTTAAAATTATTTTTATTCGATAATAACAATTGTATGCATTAACTTTTAAACAGAGCTTTTAAACGCAGCTTTGCGGATCCAGAAGTTTAGATGGAGTTTTGGATTGAAGTTGGAGTTTTGATTGATTTAGGGTTTAGTAATGGTGTTAAACGTCCCAGTCAAGAATATTTCACTTATACATCAGGGTTCTTTATCGTGCCACGCCTACCGCGATACTGGATCTCGTTTTTTAAGTTACTGTCTTAAAGAACCGTGATTTTCATTTCGTAATGCCTAATGCTTGACGAAAGAACAGTCAATACCCACTATCAAGTATTGTGTCAGATTGGTCGGGGTTCGAACCCACGATCTCCCACTTACGGAGCGAGCACTCTACCAACTGAGCTATCGCAGTGGTCGATTGATTAAGAACTTCTTGTAATGTCATAAAGCTGTGGTAAGTTCTGGGAACGAGGTTGTGACGTCACAGAGCGAGAGGGAGAATGGCGACTGTGTGACAGCTACGACTGACCGGAGAGTACGAAGACGTGATTGAGAGTGTATTGCAATCCAGTGAAGCTATCTAACCGTTGAACCTGCGATAACTAGGTAAGTAACCAATAAACTTACTACAATGGCGTCACGAGCAGGGTTTAATAGTTAAATGCAATGTTTATATAGTGACCTCGTGTTTTTTGATTTGACAGTTTGGCGCGAAAAAATGTCGTAGTTGTTTTGGAAGATTAACAGTTGAAATCGTGGATGCAATGAATATTGTAAATTTTTGTGATTGCCTTGTGATGTAGTTAGTATTAACCGGCTTGGATTCAATTGTGATTTCGCAAAATTGGTGCATTTTATGTTGATTATGATTTCGTCCGTCAAGTACTAGCTTTTCAAAAAAGCCAACGACAATAGCAGTGATGGATTATTTTCAAAATGAGTGGTTAGCAAGTGCAATATTGATTTTTTTAAATATCAGAAGCAAAATTGAAGCATTTTTAGAAAATTACAGTGTAAATTTGAAATAAATTTGTGAATTAAATGTTTGTGTGTTGTGTCATTTGAAATGGTGATCAAAGTGGTAGGGAATTAAAACCGTTAATTTGGTCTAGATCTAGATCCAGGTAAATTTTCTGAGTATTAATGGGATAAAAAATTAGCAATTGAAGAAAATTAAGAAATAATCAAAGTACTGCAAGCACTTAGGATGTCGCACACAGATGAAGTTGAGGGAAAGAAAGTGTACATTAATTTCTGTGGATATGATGATTTATTAACCCTAGCTACGGTGGGTAAAGTGACGGCAGATAGAATTTGGGAATTGCGAAAAGAGGGAAATATCACACCAGAAATTTTGGCACAGGTTCCATTCATTCGTATGCATGCAATACAGAAGTATATCGATTACACACCATTAGATGAATTTCAGTTTCAAGAGGTAGATGACCTTAAGGACTTTGATGATCAATATACACTGGAATCCAACTCAGAGGAGGAAGAACATAGGTTCGAGACACAGGAAGGGTTGCTGGGCCCTGACGTATTTAGAAAGTCGTTAACTGGTAGTGCAGACAGAAAGTCAACAGAATTTTCTACAGGCATTAAGTACAGTAAGCTCACAGCTAATCTGCCATATCAGGATTTGAACAAGGTTCTATTCAATGCAAGTAAGACTGTGGAACCGGGGACAAAATGGCCTGGGATAGATTCTGACAAGCGTAAGCCACAATTAAATCAAGTGTCAATTTCACCACCTACTCAAAGTATCGGGATACCACATAAAAAGCGAAAAATTGCAAAAGCACATTTGAATAAGTGGACCCCCTCTCAGGAAGAAGGAAAAAGAACACCTGTCACTTGGCAACAAGAGCAAGATCTGTGGAATGTTACATCTGCCAATTCAAACAAGTTCGAGTGTTTTACTCCAACCCGTAGCATATATCCACCTGAGTCCATGCCCCGATGCAAACCACCAATGATGTCTTCGGTTAGCACACCCCAGATGCCTTTCGAATCGCAGACACACAGTGCAGTTGCACCTACGCATCATGGATTGGGTTACAAGACAACAGTAGGTCCAACAGCTATGACAACTCAAACACCTTTGCTTAAGGCCTTGAAATTTGACGGAACCGATAAAGGTGATGATGGTTTCCTTTATTGGGAAATTCGAAATGTATGCTGAAATGGCCGGGTTGAGTGATCAACAGAAACGGGCACAATTGTGTTGGTCGGTCACTGGTACGGCTGCACGTTATTGCTTGGGTAGAGTCCGCCGTGATAAAAATATACAGTATCGGATTTAGTGAGGTGCATGGAAAAACGTTTTAATTTAAAGAAACTACCAGAGACGATACGAATTCAGTTCCAGAGTGCAAGGCAGTTCCCTGGTGAAGACTTGGATGAATGGGCCGAACGACTGTTGAATTTGGCAGACAAGGCATTCACCGATTTGCCCGAAGATTATGTAGTTGTGAGGTGATTACTAAACTGTGCCATGGATGTTCAGAAAGAATGCTGGAAGTGTAGCTGCTTCATTCAAACCAAAAACTGTTGACGAAGCTTTGGAACGTATCAAGTGGCAACAGTATAATAATAGGCTGTTTTGGTAGTACGGTAAGAACACGGGAATTGCGGGATACTGTAGAGGCAAGTGGTGACACAATGGAGACGATTCTGAGTAAACATTGTGGCGACCGACAGTAAAGATCAATTGAGTAAAAGTATAGATAAATTGTCGGAAACTATGGATAAGAGTTTGAAAAATTATGCAGGACAAATGTCCAAAATGGAAAAACGTTGGCATTCCGAACTTGATGTAGTTAAAGAAACAATGTCGGGGTGGAAGAGAAGAAGTCCGGGAAACCGAGTATATCAAGACCCAAAGAATCTTCAGTGCTACAAGTGCAAAGAATTGGGGGCATATCGCACGCGATTGTGGCAAAACGCAAAATCAAGAACCAAAAGATGAAGGACACCTTTAAACAGGAAGGGGCCGGATCCGTAGGCGTGGTTCCGACCGCACATTTAAAAATCGCCAGGACATTAGTGATTTAAAAGTATATAATCAAGAAACGGCATGTGATGAAAATCAGATGGTGGAAATCAATAGAAGTGATATCGAAATAGGTAACAAGAGCAGTGGTAAAAGCAGACATAGAAAATGCGGAACCATCAAGAGAGAAAAAGCATTGCGTTATCTCATTACAACGAGAAGGTAGTCGGTGTGGCTCAGAAGTTGGACGGGACATCTGAGAGTGGTGGTGAAACTAGGCCGGTGGAACTACCGTGTCTTACGGTCACACCCCATGATGCAAGAGGTAGTGACGACTTGCAGGAACATAACACTGTTGCAGACAAGAGGGATCATGTCTTCACAACGATGCAATTAGGCAAAACCTCATTACTACGGTTAAGTTTATTAGTCGGAGATAGACCAGTAGTTGCCGCCGTGGATACAGCAGCGGAAGTGAGTATCATCTCTGATAAGCTGTATGACTCGCTTAAGGATAAACCACCTACTTTACGGGAAACTTTCATGCACGCAGCAGGACGAGGCATGCGTATGAAGACTTTCGTAGTGGGACCGGTCAACTTAACGCTGGGTTCAAAAAGCTACAAGATGGAGGTGTATGTGGCACCCATTCAGGATGATATGCTGCTAGGGCTGAATTTCATGGTTACGTATGGTGTAACAGTTGATTTGGAGAAATTCACTTTTAATATTGGTGGCGAGAAGTTGGAGATGTCTCCAGGACCTAAGAAGACTATACCGGTAGTATCGAAGGTGTGGATTGATCGGCGTGTTGTTGTCCCACCGCATTCGGCTGTGCATGTAACTGCAAAATTAGAGGAAACTTTAGATAATTACATTATAGAAGCTTGTAATGAAGACTTGCCTATTTTGATACCACGATGTTTATACCATAAACAGGAACGGCCAACCCTTTGTTTGGTGAATGCGAGTGACCGATATTTCACCATAAAGAAAAACACAGTTGTAGCTAGAGCCGAAACTATTCAGAACATGGAAAGTGATGTTGCAGTGGATTCGATTACTGAAGACCAAGAAGAACAGGGAGAACTTTCTAATGAATGGACAGACTTGTTAGAGAGGTCAAGTGGTAAGCTGTCAGCTGAACAAAAGCAGAAGTTAAAAGAGCTGTTAATTGAGTTTAATGATATCTTTTCCAAGGATGAGTTTGATATAGGAACTTTAAAAGGAGTTGAACATTGTATTGATACTGGACAAGCAGCCCCGATAAAGCTAAGAATGAGAAGAACTCCTTTGCAATTCGTGGATGAAGAAAAGGAACAACTTACTAGAATGCTAAAAGCCGGAGTGATACAGCCTAGTGTTTCAGAATGGGCAGCGGCACCAGTGCTGATAAGGAAGTCCGACGGAAAAGTTCGTTACGCAATAGATTATAGGAAATTAAATGCAGTGACCAAGAAAGATGTGTATCCATTACCGCTTATTGAGGAATGCCTTGACACACTAGCTGGGAATGAGTGGTTCTCAAAGTTAGATGCAAACAGTGCATACTGGCAGGTTAATGTTAAAGAAGAAGATCAGCCCAAGACAGCATTCATCACTAAATACGGATCATTTATGTTTACGCGGATGAGTTTTGGTCTCTGCAATGCGCCTTCGACTTATGCAAGAGCGATGGATCTGGTATTACGTGGATTGACCTGGCAAGTAGTATTATGTTTCCTAGATGATATTCTGGTGATGGGGAAAGCTTTTTCGGACCATTTGAAAAATTTAAGATCAGTGTTTGAACGTTTCCGTCAACACGGAATAAAATTAAAACCGAAAAAATGTGATTTGTGCAAATCGGAAGTTACTTTCTTGGGCCGAAAAGTAGATAAAGACGGAATGGCGATAGGTAGGGAGTATGTCGAAGCCATTAATAAGTGGTCAGTTCCAACCAATACCAAAGAGGTAGAAAAGTTTTTAGGTTTCGTGAATTATCATCGGAATTTTATTAAAGGTTATTCCAAAATTGCAAAGCCATTAACGGGTATTACCGGGAAAAATACCTTTAAGTGGGGGCAAGACCAACAGGAAGCCTACGATATACTGAAAACAGCACTGCAAACAGCACCAGTACTAACCTTGCCGAATGCCACAGATCAATTTATATTAGATACGGATGCGTCGGATCTGGCGATAGGGGCGGAGTTGATACAGGTTCAGAATGGCAAAGAACGTGTGGTAGCGTATGGTAGTTTTACATTGTCCCCAGCTCAGCGTCGTTACTGTACAACTCGAAAGGAACTTCTGGCTGTAGTTCGGTTTGTGCAGCATTTTAGACACTACCTCCTAGGCCGAGAATTTGTAGTACGTACCGACCACAGTAGCCTCCAGTGGTTAATAAATTTTAAGGAACCCCAGGGGCAGTTAGCGAGGTGGTTAGAGGTGTTAAGCCAATATCATGTGAAAGTCCAACACCGTGCAGGAAAACATCATGTTAATGCGGATATTCTGTCGAGATTAGTAGCCGATAAACCTTGTCAAGAGATGTCGATTCATGTGGAACCGGAAATGCTGCCATGTGGAGGATGTAAGCACTGTCTGAGGGTTCATCGGATGTGGCAGGACTTTGTCAGTGTGGATAATGTGATACCGTTGTCTACGGTCCCAAAACTATCCAGCACGGTACTAAAAGGAAAGATGGATGCTGTTGGACATGATACATTAGTCTGTCTTTCTAGACTTTTTGAAGGTGAAGGTGATTTGGTAGATGCTGATAGAGAAATTGAAGTTCAAGTCCTCACTCAGGAGAATAATTCACTGGGAATTCAGTATACAAAGGAACAATTGTCAACTGAACAACAGAAGGATCCAGATCTGCAGTTAATCTTGTATTGGTTAGAACACAAGACTGAACCACCAGAGGCTGATATGTTTATAGCAGGACCAGCAGCTAAAAAGTATTTAGTTAATAAAGAACAGTTCCATCTGGACAACCAGCATGTGTTGTGGAATCTCTCCAAAAGTGGCGACCAGCGATTAGTTGTTCCTAAGCCATTTGTTTCGGAGGTAACCCAGTTAAACCACAATCTTCCAATAACTGGTCACCAGGGGATAGACAGGACAAGGGAGAGAATTCGAAAGAAATTCTATTGGTATAGAATGAATGAATCTGTCAAACGGTTTGTGCAGTCATGTGGAACCTGTAACAAACATAAGAAGGCTACCCGAAAGGCAAGATGTCCTCTGACAAAGTATCATGCTGGAGCGCCCATGGAACGCGTCCATATTGACTTTCTGGGACCACTTCCTGAGTCATCCAAAGGAAATGCTCATATCTTGGTTATGGTCGACCAGTTCACGAAGTGGGTGGAGATAATTCCGTTACCATCACAAACAGCGGAAATGACAGCTAAAGCTGCGGTGAATGAATTTTTCACACGGTTTGGTTGCCCATTTCAGATCCACAGCGATCAAGGCCGAAATTTTGAAAGTCGTCTGTTTAAGTCGCTCTGTGAAACTCTCCATATTGAGAAAACCAAAACCACCCCGTATAGACCATCCGCTAATGGCCAGGTAGAGCGCTTCAATCGAACACTTATGGATGCTGTACGCTGCTTCGTTAGCAAGTCACAAACCGATTGGGATGAGTATTTGCCTCAACTGGCTAGTGCAATTCGTTCTTCCGTCAATAGGATGACTGGTCTAACACCTAACCACATGATGCTTGGAAGAGAAATCAACTTACCATCTGATCTAGTGTTTCGATCACCAGAGACTAAAAATTCAGAAAATGAAGAAGATTATGTGACAAAACTCAAGGAGGAAATTTTTAGGGCTCATGATATCGCTCGTAGGCGGATAAAAGTAACACAGTCGTACATGAAACGCGATTACGATTTAAAGATCCGAAAGCATGAATACAAACCGGGTGACGCGGTATATGTACTAGATACAGCAACTATAAAGGGGCGAAACAAGAAATTAGATCCACCATGGAAAGGACCAGGTGTGGTCGCAAAGAAAATATCATCCTATGTGTACAAAGTCAAACTAGACAAGATGATTTTAACTATTAATCATGACAGAATGAAGAAGTGTTTGGATAGAAATCTTCCAACGTGGCTAAGACGGGCCCAAAATTTAATCAAGACTGGGGAAGATATCCTAGCATCTGACAGTGCTAATTTGTATTGTTTGTGCCGGAAAGGTGACCACGGTGGATTTATGATAGAATGTGATCTGTGTGACGAGTGGTACCATGGCGAATGTGTGGGAGTCACAGCAGAATTAGCGGGAACATTTACTTGGTACCATTGTCCTACCTGTCAACGTAGCGAAATTAGTAATTCGGGGTAGAGGTAAGGTAAACTTACCATGTAAATATGTTAGTAGTTGAATATGTTTGTGTTTGCTTTCTATTTTCAGTGAAAGTGTATAAAAGATATTGTGGTACCGAGTACACGGTAAAAATTACTAAAAGTAGTGAGGTGATTCTGCAGCAGGATGGCTGAGTCAGGTGTGATGGACGTTGTTGAGATGAAAGATGATGATCGGTATGTTTATTTTGATGAGGCAACTGGGGAATTGGTGATAAGGGAAAGTTCACCGGAGAAGATACCACCATGTTCTGTGCCGAGGACATTGCCAATAATGAGCCAGGCTCAAAGGGAACAGATTTTGGACAGAGTCGTTTACATTGATGATACTTCACCCTTCATTAGGGAGATGATGCAGGCACAGGAATGGGAGGCAGTTGCGAGTGACTCGGATTGGGGCAATAATAGTAATGACATAAAGTTGGAGTATGAGAGTATATCGGAAAGAAGCAGTGTGGTTCTGGAACCGGTGGTAAAGGAGGAATTGGCATGTGAATCTGTGTCGAGTGAGGATGAGTTCCTACCTCCGTTAAATACGGAACCGCCCGCAGCTAAATCATATTCGTTGGATGATCCTAGGAATTCGCCTTGCCCAGCTTTTACATGTAACTTCGTAGGTCGGAAATTGAAGTTTCATGTTCAGCATAGCCATTTGCCAAGAGTGATGTGGGATAATCCACAGCCTCCAGTTCGAGATGATAAAGTTCGTGACTGGGATAGAATTCGGGGAGAAATTTTGTTATATTTGGCAGAGTGTATTACAGGGTGCAGGAGTGTATGGGAGTTAGTGAACTGGGTAAATGGAATGCCACACTCTAAGATACCTCGGAGGAGTCAGATTTTGGGAAAAGCTCGTAACCAGATGACTAGACTTTGTGATTTATATCAGTGGGAGGTACCTAATACCTTTGTATTAAGACCCGTCATATCTCCGTGTATCTTGATCCATTGGAGATATCAGGTGGTGTTCAGTTACTATCTCCAGCCAAATCAGCTGCGTGATTATCTCCAGATGGGAACTGATTTCATGACGAACATTGACAACTTAAAAGAATCGCCTTATGCATATGCACAGACATATTCATTGTTGGCCAGAGTGTTGGCTATTAGAGCGTCAGAAACAGTGATAGATCCTGATTCAGAGATTACAGATGTTCAAGTTGTTCGTTCACCAAGACGAGTTGTTTTGTGCGAGGAATCGTCAGTTCCATGCAATCTGATTGACTCTCACTGTCATTTGGACAGATCCAGTAAAAAGTTGTTGGGAACAGGTTTGCTCACCATGGAAAGATGGACCAGTGAACAGTTAGAACGCCCACCATGTGTCCCTAATGTAAACCTGATTGGGGCAGTGATTATATATTGCGATCCAGAATCGTACCCAGACATGATGCCTGTAGCGGAAAAGTGGCGAGTAGCTGTGGGACTACATCCAAAGAAGGTTGGTGACATTACTTCGAAGCAGTTAGATAGGCTTAAGCAGCTCATTCAGAACAACAGAGTCTCTGCAGTGGGGGAAGTTGGATTAGACACCAGTCCTGGGAGTTGTAGTGTGGAGAGCCAGATTCATTTTCTCCGTGATCTTGTTACTTGGGTGAAACCATATATGCCCATTATTCTCCATATCCGCTCAGCTCAGAGACATTCTTCAGATTTATACAAAGTGGCTTTAGATATTCTACAGGATTCGTGTCATCGTTCTCAAAATTTTGTGTTGCATTGTTTCACCGGAAATACCACATCAGCTAAGAAATGGTTGCAGATTTTTCCCAATACTTACTTTGGTTTTACTCATTTGGTGACACAGTTTGATAATACACAGTTAGAAGCTTTGAGATTTATCCCGGAGAACAGGTTACTGGTGGAAACTGACTCCCCATACATGCCGCCTTCTGGAATTTTTTGTAATAGTCCAATGTACATTGGTGAAGTTGCTGAAAAAGTTGCTGCGTTGCGTTATACTACCTTGGCACTGCTGGCAGAATGCACAACGAAGAATGCAAAACGTTTATTCTATATATAGACTCGGGTTGGTTGCTACAGAGTTGCATTCAGTATCATAAAGTAGTGCATTTGACCAAAAAGTATTTGGATAATGCTAGATTCCAATCAGTGTAAATGAGATGATTCGAAAATTTTGGAGACTGTAAATAGTTATTGTTTTGTGTACATCCCGTTTATGCGGGGCGGGCGTAATGCCTTAGTGCAAATAGTGTTTTCATTCAGATAGAATTGGAAGAACTGCTCAGTGACTGATAAACATAGAATTGTAGATATAAAAAAAAAAAATTGTTTTCCTTCCTGATTTGAATGGAGTAAAGACTTTCATCCAGATTCTGTCGGTGCAGGGGCACCTATTTTTAAAAGGGGGGAGGAATGTGGTAAGTTCTGGGAACGAGGTTGTGACGTCACAGAGCGAGAGGGAGAATGGCGACTGTGTGACAGCTACGACTGACCGGAGAGTACGAAGACGTGATTGAGAGTGTATTGCAATCCAGTGAAGCTATCTAACCGTTGAACCTGCGATAACTAGGTAAGTAACCAATAAACTTACTACAAAGCAATAAAATAAAGTTCCGTCAGTGAAGTGAAGCCGTGTGCTCCGGAAGGGCCTTCTGTCTTGCCACGCGGTGAATGAAAGATTCATTGTATCAATCAAAAACAAACATACGTGTACCAATCTATGTCCAAATCACAATCACCAAATATACTTATATTTGTCCAAATCACAATCACTAAGCAAAGTGAACTAAGCAAACATTTACCATGGAAGCGAGACTGGGTGATACTACTACTAGTAACTAAGAGCCATTGAATTGTCAACCTCTAAATCGAAGTTTAGATTTGAATAAAATTTCTTAACATCGCTGTCATCAATATTACCGAGTTGTTATTTCTAAGATTAAACTTTGTGACATTGAAATACCTAAATTCCATATGCTACACACCAACATAAGTTAGTTAACGTTTGTTCCAAGTTTGACCAAATTACGGAGCGGATACGATATTTGGACAGTCAGTCGGCCACAGTGATTCTCATATAGAAGTATCCCTAAACTTCGTACATGCGAAGGGGTAAGATCTAATAATCCTAACAGTACGTCCGTATTTAATTATTATAACGCTCTTTACTTGCTTACTTGCTTCATCGCCTTTTGAAAATGGACGAAAAAGGCTACCGGTGCTTGAATAAAGACAAATACATAATGTGTCTCTTTTTGTAAACACACTAAAGAGTACCTATGGTATTTGCAAATTTCTTTTGCGTTGTTTTTAAGGTTGTTTTCTTATAAATTATAAATAAAGATGGATGACACAATGACATGCTTTTATTTTGAAGAACCAGGTGACACGATCATACACATACATCCAGGTGTTACCGTCCCTATTCTGTCTAGATATTTAATTAACAACAGAGCTAAAGGACATTCCAATACACATCCATTATGTTAAATACAGGCCTGTCGAAAAGTTTGAAGCTAAGCTAGCAAATTTGTGCCGAATCGACTGCTCGTCTTCTTAGCTACAGCACTGTCATATACCATTTTTTGAATTTAATCATAAAATACATTCAAAAAATGGTATATGACAATATAATGGTAATGAGTGGTGTTTACCGTCGGCGTGATCTGACGCGTTGACACGTTGTTTCGCGTTGACATTAAAACTGAGTTCCTTTGTTTGTAGGGTTTCTCAGTGGCTTAGCCCTCTGTGGTAATCTGCATGTGTGATAATTATTATGTAAGAAAAAAAGTATTTACTTGTTTTATATAATACAACTTGTAAGTTTCTAAAAATTTCTCTTTTGTGAAGTAAAAATAAAGTTATATAACGAACTCATCAAGCTGAGTTAATCTACTTGTTTATGTGATAAACAAGAATTATTCTCGTAAAAACATGTTAAAATTGATATCCAAATTTTATCAATTAAGATTACTTTTGGAAATTTTGACTAATTTTTATAATAAAAATAATAAAATAAAGTTAAATTTGAAAATAATTAGTAAATGTAATAAAATAAAATTATAAAATAAATCTTATTCACATATTGTATGTGATTACTGATTTTGTTTCTAATTTTGAATGAAATTTCTAAATTTGGGGTTTTGAATTTAATCATAAAATACATTCAAAAAATGGTATATGACAGCACAGACATGTCGAAAGTTTAACACTGAGCTAACGATAAGTAGTGGAAGCTCGGCTGAAGAGTGACCGAGATATAGATACCTAGTTACAGATAAAGCTGCCCAGTGATAGAAACAGCTGCCAAATAGCTGTCGTGATATAGCTAAGGAGAGACAGATAAACTGTCGATTCATTAGCTCGATTCCGACAGCTTCTCGACATCTATTGTCTATCTTTTGACAGTTTTTCAGTCACTAGCTATCTAAAACTCGGTCAGTGGCTTGGCAGCCGAGCTTCGACTCCTTTTCGTGACTCAGTGTTAAATTTTCTACAGGTCTGTACGGTATACATTGCAATCTTGACAGCTTCTTGACAGCTATCATCTATCTATCGACAATTTTCCAGTCATTAGCTATCTATATCTCGGCCACTTGATAGCCAAACTTCGACTTCTTTTCATTAACTAAATGTTTAACTTTCGACAGGTCTGTATTTCTATCTCGACAGCTACTATATATCTATCGACCGTTTTCCAATCAATAGTTATCACTATCTCGGTGACTTCACAGTCGAGCTTTGACCTCGTTTCGTTAACTCAGTTTAATATTTTCGGCAGGTCTGTAGGTCTGTACTTCTTTCGGCAGCTATTGATTTTCCAGCCACTAGCTATCCATACCTGACCTACTCGGCAGTCGAGTTTCGTTGAGTTAGTGTTTAACTTTCGACAGATCTGTACAGTAATTCTCGACAGTTTCTTGACATCTATTGACTATTGACAGTTTTCCAGCCACTAGCTATCCATACCTGACCTACTCGGCAGTCGAGTTTCGTTGAGTTAGTGTTTAACTTTCGACAGATCTGTACAGTAATTCTCGACAGTTTCTTGACATCTATTGACTATTGACAGTTTTCCAGCCACTAGCTATCCATACCTGACCTACTCGGCAGTCGAGTTTCGTTGAGTTAGTGTTTAACTTTCGACAGATCTGTACAGTAATTCTCGACAGTTTCTTGACATCTATTGACTATCTATTGACAGTTTTCCAGTCACTATCTATCCATATCTGAGCAACTCGGCAGTCGAGATTTGTTAACTTCGGTGTTTAACTTTCGTCAGGTCTGTACTGTATATCTCGACAGCTTCTTGGCAGCTATTGTCTATCTATTGACAGTTTTCCAGTCACTAGTTATCTAGATATATGACCTACTCGACAGTCGAGTTTCATTAAGTTAGTGTTTAACTTTCGTCAGGTCTGTACAGTAATTATCGACAGCTTCTTGACATCTATTGTATATTTATCCACAGTCACTAGCCATCTATATTTCGTCAACTGGACAGTCGTGCTTCGACTCCTTTCATTAGTTCAGTGTTTAATTTTCGACAGGTCTGTACTGTATATATCAGTCTATATAACCACTTCGTCATCCACATGGTTCATTAGTTTGATCGATTGTTAATGGTATAATGCGCATTGCGCATGTGCTGTCTATCAAAAATGTATCGAAAAAAACTCTAAAAAATGTTGAGTCCTTTCTTTCTTTTTTACATAATATAAAAATGAGTCAAAAGAAATAATTCAGCCGGGAAACACAATAAGAACACTGAATGAACTCTGTTCCAATTTTCATTTGATACTATAGTTATGAGAATTGTAATACAAAAAAAGTTTCGGAAATAGTGTTAATTTAATCATCGTTTCCTGAACTTATCGGTGGCTGTTGCCGCTAACTGCTGCTGATAGAAACAACCAGATCAAGATGACATCTTTATAACGGCAAAGAGAATATAAGAATTTCCGGACTTTATTTTCCGAAATATCGGAAGTAAAATCATGCGGATTTGAAAGATGATAAACACGGTATAGGTAAGTAAAACTAATTGTAACAATTTATTTATTTATTTATTTATTTATTTTATAACAATTTATTTAATGGAATTTTAAAAATTAATTAATTAATTAAATTATTTATCTATTTATTTTTAAAAAATCTTCCTTTTGACAAAGTCACATTCTATTTAAAACTTGTTTACAAACGCGTTATTTTTTTAGTTTTTATTATTATTATTTTTTATTTTGAAGAATTTCGACTGAGATGTTTAAACCATATGTTAAAGTTAGGCTCCTATTTACACCTAGCCATATAAAGATTCCTGTCCATTTCACTTCTGTAACATGCTTTTGAACCACGACCGGGTTTAAGTTTTGCGCTTTGTTGGTAAAGTAAGGCTCTTTTAAATCACGCCTAGCTTCTTATAAGCATACTTCCATATTTAGTTTTACGGATCGGCCCCCAATACGTGGTTTTTTTTTTTTTTTTTTTTTTTGATTGCTTATGTTAAACACAAGTACCCGTAGTTCTGTTCTGCAATATACGAAGCTTTGTTGTATGACCGTTCTAGTTGGTGCCAGGTACATTGGTACCACATGTATTCATCAGTTTCTGTGGGTTCATTCCGGGAATGCCAACATTTGAAAATTTAGGTAAAAAATGTATAATTTGTTTGTTGGCATTCCCGGAATAGGGTTCATTGTTGTATAAACAAGTTCTGAATAAGTTCATTAAAGTGTGAGATTACCGTACCTACCCTGGTAAACTACTTATATCTTGCACTATATAATGCATGAAAAGAAATTGTTGCTGTACATGTTGCTACAGAACATTTCCAATAACATTGTTCACCACGTTGAAATTTTACTCTAAACTTATAACTATTATGCACTAAATTATGATTACCTAATCTGTTCGTTATAAACTTTTAAAACACATAGGCGTATTAAAGTATTTATAGTGACTGACTAAATAAACATCTCCAATCAAACGGGAGACTGTAACCTATAAATAGGTTTTCATTAATAGTCCTAGTTAATCAGACATTCTTTGTTTTCTTTATGGCATGAAACATATAACAGTGACATGTTGCAGATCAACATTTTAATAAATTTTAAAATTAAAATAAAATTTTGGTTTCAAAATTTTGATCCAGGTACTACTGATGAGGTATTGTATTCCAAAAAGACCGTCTAGTGCTGTAAACTACACTGGTATAATAATATGTAATTACAAGAACCTGTCAAACATAAAGCTAACCAATAACATATACATATATTATAGAGTCCGACTAATCAGCCACTAAACCCCATTTTAATTTTTTACTTGTTGGGGACGGTAATATAAAATTAGCTCATAGTCGATATTTCGGCTTTTCAGCCTTTATTGAGACACTAGATAATTTAGAAATTATCTAAATCTAAATTACCTAGTGTCTTGATAAAAGTTGTAAAGCCGAAATATCGACTATGTACGGAAGCGTATTAGGGCCACATTTTTAATTTACTTTTTTTATTTTTTACACTTTAATCTGTAATATTTACACTTTAATCTGTAAATTTTACACTTTATTCTGTAAAATTTACACTTTAATGTGTAAAATTTACACTTTAATGTGTAAATTTTACACTTTAATCTGTAAAATTTACACTTTAATCTGTAAATTTTACACTTTAATCTGTAAAATTTACACTTTAATGTGTAAAATTTACACTTTAATGTGTAAAATTTACACTTTATAATGTGTAAAATTTACACTTTAATGTGTAAAATTTACACTTTAATGTGTAAATTTTACACTTTAATCTGTAAAATTTACACTTTAATCTGTAAATTTTACACTTTAATCTGTAAAATTTACACTTTATTCTGTAAAATTAACACTTTAATCTGTAAATTTTACACTTTAATCTGTAAATTTTACACTTTAATGTGTAAAATTTACACTTTATTCTGTAAATTTTACACTTTAATGTGTAAAATTTACACTTTAATGTGTAAAATTTACACTTTAATCTGTAAATTTTACACTTTAATCTGTAAATTTTACACTTTAATCTGTAAAATTTACACTTTAATCTGAAAAAATCCCGGCGATTTTTAGTTTAGATTCCATTATTAGGTCATGGATCGGGAGTATTTAATCGGGGAGTATTTCAAACGGGGACTTAGATATAGTGAAATAATAAAATGTTTGGAAGAAATACATGGTCCCCATATACAGGTTTAACTTTATTTCTAAGGTCCCATAGTTGGTCTTTATATAAAGGTTTTACTATATTTTGTAGGTTCAATGGTCCTCATATACAGGTTTAACTTTATTTCTAAGGTCCCATAGTTGGTCTTTATATAAAGGTTTTACTATATTTTGTAGGTTCAATGGTCCTCATATATACAGGTTTAACTTTATTTCTAAGGTCCCATAGTTGGTCTTTATATAAAGGTTTTACTATATTTTGTAGGTTCAATGGTCCTCATATATACAGGTTTTACTTTATTTCTAAGGTCCCATAGTTGGTCTTTATATAAAGGTTGAGAACTCTTAAGGTGTCTTCGTGAACGCCTCTTCTACTTAGGAATGAATCCATGCTTCTTTCTACAAGATGTCAAAATAAAGTGTAAAATTTACAGATTAAAGTGTAAATTTTACAGATTAAAGTGTAAATTTTACAGATTAAAGTGTAAATTTTACAGATTAGATTAAAGTGTAAAATTTACAGATTAAAGTGTAAAATTTACAGATTAAAGTGTAAAATTTACACATTAAAGTGTAAAATTTACAGATTAAAGTGTAAAATTTACAGATTAAAGTGTAAAATTTACACATTAAAGTGTAAAATTTACAGATTAAAGTGTAAATTTTACAGATTAAAGTGTAAAATTTACAGATTAAAGTGTAAATTTTACAGATTAAAGTGTAAATTTTACAGATTAAAGTGTAAAATTTACAGATTAAAGTGTAAATTTTACACATTAAAGTGTAAATTTTACAGATTAAAGTGTAAATTTTACAGATTAAAGTGTAAATTTTACACATAAAGTGTAAAATTTACAGATTAAAGTGTAAAATTTACACATTAAAGTGTAAAATTTACAGATTAAAGTGTAAAATTTACAGATTAAAGTGTAAATTTTACAGATTAAAGTGTAAAATTTACAGATTAAAGTGTAAAATTTACAGATTAAAGTGTAAAATTTACAGATTAAAGTGTAAATTTTACAGATTAAAGTGTAAAATTTACAGATTAAAGTGTAAAATTTACACATTAAAGTGTAAATTTTACACATAAAGTGTAAAATTTACAGATTAAAGTGTAAAATTTACACATAAAAGTGTAAATTTTACACATTAAAGTGTAAATTTTACAGAATAAAGTGTAAAATTTACAGATTAAAGTGTGAAAAATAAAAAAAGTAAATTAAAAATGTGGCCCTAATACGCTTCCGTAACTATGAGCTAATTTTATATTATCGTTTACAAAAAGATTTTCCCTCAGAGAAAAATGTTAAGAAAGTTACACTTGTTAGGGGTTGTGCCAACAAATAAAAAATTAAAATGGAGGTTTAGTGGGCTGATTAGTCGGACAATGTCGTAGCTATATTTCGGCTAATGCTATATACATGAATTTTTCGACGGTTTTTTTGGACATCAGCTACAACATGACAGCCAAGCTTCGACTCGTGTTTGTTAGCTTATTGTTAAACTTTCTATTTTCTATACCGTCATTGTTCCCATTTGTCAAAACAATTGCATTTTGTTTTTTTGTGTTTGACTGATTGTATGGATTGGGCTGTTTCTAGCATGTATTTGTATCATGCTTCCCTGTTCGTGATATTATTGTCAGTTGTCAAGTAAGTGCGATGGTTGGGTTACTTCAATAGTACTATAAACGCACCGCTGGATGTTTGATCCAGTGCAAATCCAAAGTAGGGATTTTTATAATTAGTGACCCCAATATCGTTTGTCTGCCTGTTTCTGTCATCAACTTGTATTTTGTCGTGTTCTTGATTTCGTTGTCTGTTGATAATAACAGCTACATATTTGTTTCTTCTATTGTAAAAATATCATATAAATTCAATGCAATGTCTATATTGCAAAATGCTTTTTGTCATTAACATTGTATATATAACTGGTGACAATGGGTTGATACAAATTATATATGATAAAGTGCGTCAAGTTTGACCTGGCTGTTTGACGTTTAATTTGAATATTAGATTGGGCTAATAGACAGTGTGATTTAGGTAAGATAGCATGAATGTTACTCGGTACTCAGTACCTAGTATTACTATCATCTGCCCTTATATATCAACTACTAATATGTATAGCCTCTTAATTACACAGTGTATTATGTTTGTTTAAAGGTCAAACCGCCAAATTAAACTTAACACACTATACAAAGACAGTCCGAACAGAGCATCATAGAGCAATGAGAATGAATACATACTAGTAAATATTTATTGTTTCAATATGCATCTTGCTGTAGCTGGTGGACTGTACTGTGTGCCCTCTCTCTTAAATATTTCTTCAATTCCGGGACTTGGGGGTTGATGAAATGCCATGGTAAAATGATAATTTGGAGAAAGCTAGCAAAATTGTGTAAACACATAAGTTAACCGGAAGTACGAATGCCCAAAATTGTGATCACGTGACCCGATATTACACTACATAAATGGGATTTTGGACTTTCCTGGAAATGGGCTTTTAACAAACAGTATATTATCTACAGTACGGTCATGTGGTACGTTGAATTTAAATGGAGACTATGCGTTTAAAAGTACATGTAGCGCATGGTAACGTAGATCTGTCGAATGTTTCACACGAGGCTCACTGTGGTATTGAAAAGGATCCGAAGCTCGGCTGCTTCAATAAACTTCAATATCCAAAGCGGATACCTAGTGGCCGAAACGTTGTCGAGATTTAGCTAACTAGAGCCGAGTTGGGCTGCCGTTTTGACATCAATTCGTTCGTTTACTGTTAAACTTTGGACAGGTCTGTACTTTATGTTTGTACAAAATGTATTACATGCATATGTATTTGGTTGTATTTTATCTAACCAAATGTGTATTATCAAACCAAAGATCACAATATTAATGTTGTTCTCGTTATATTATATAATTACTATAACTGTACTTTAGTATCGCTGGCATTGCAAAAAAATGTCCAAATATTCGGCAAATAATTAAACATACATTAAATAATTGAATGTGATACATTCTTAATGGCGACAGCTAATCCTGATTTTCATCCGGAATCATTCCAGTACAGTCGAACCCGCCTGAAGGTTACCCGCTTTAAAGGCCAATAAAATTCTTATTCAGTTTTTCTATATTCATGTTACTTGAACCTTGATAGGGGTCATCTGCAAATAAAAGCCACTTTTACTGGTTCCCTTGATGGGTTCATTATAAGCAAGACTGGTTTGAATGTATTTTGCATAAATGATAGCAACAGTTATGTCATGTGCTACTTTTGAATTTTTATGAAATAATACATTCAAAAGTAGCACATGACAGTAAGATACAAATTACTAGTTTAAATAGAGAAAAAAAACCACATGTTAAAAGCAATATTTAAAATTCAACATACACCATTTCACAATACAAATGTAGTAAAAACAAACAGCATAGACATGCCAACTTGACCTTAGATTTAAATATTTACTATTGAGGAGTACAATTATGTGTAGGGGATACAAGTACATTTTGGGAGCTGTCATTACTGTGAGTAAGTTCCTGCATTATTTAAATATTAACTGTACATCCCAACACTACCAATACATTGATTAGATCCTCCTATATGAATATTCCCAAATGAAAGGTCAATCAGACAGGTCAATGTTGTTTGACTATACTACAAACCAAAGAATTCAATGAAATTCGGCGGCAAATGAACGCTACGCTTGATTGAGTTTGTGTATCAATACATGCATTGATTAATTGAATGTTATGCATACTTAATGTCGACAATTAATGCTCATTTTTATGAGAAATGGGTTTATTGACAAGGCATGTACAACACAGACCTATCAAAAATTAAACACTGAGCTAACGAAAAGGAATCGAAGATCGACTGTCGTGTGGCCGAGATATGGAAGCTAGTGGCCGAAAACCTGCCGAGACATTTATGTAAATAACTACTTTCGAAAAGCTTAGGGAATATAGATAATAAGAGGCCGAGATGGGCAGTCGATTCGGCACCAATGTCCTGGCTAAGTGTTAAAGTTTCGACAGGTATGTTCTAGACACAAACTGACTTGGTTTTATCAGGTCAGGTCAACATCTCCTTGCGCCATAACCTCCCCAGGGTCGATGACCATTGGTGTGTCATAGGCGTAGGAGCAGGGGGGGGGGGGGGCCAGCGGGGGCCGGGCCCCCCAATGTCAGAGAAGGGGGGGGGGGCCAGGCCCCCCCAATATATTGTGTGAAATTTTGTATAATGCTAAAAAAATAGAAAAAAACCAAGAGCTTTAACAGGAAATGTCCATCTGGTAACCAATCAATTTCATCATTATACTTGTAAAAGGGCGTCAAAATTTTCCGGGGTACCCCCATATCCAGTGGCGGATTCAGCGGGGGGCGTACCCCCCCCCCCCCCCCATTTTGTCGCTAATAATACATATTGTTCAGCTCAGATTGCACCAGAATGCAGGATTTGCTCCACTTTTTCAAAATTTTTCGGAGGAGCATGCCCCCGAACCCCCCTAGAAGGTTCGCGCCTTCGGCTTTCGCATTATACGCCCCCTTTTTAAAATTCTTGATCATCTCCGAGGAGAGAGATTGATTATTGATCTTGTGTCATACGGTTATTTTATATGATCTTGCCTTGATATCACAGTATTTTTACCTATCAAAACGATGCACAATACATTGAAAATGCGTCTAGACAGGACTTAGTTTTGAAAAGTTTCCGGGGGAGGCCCCCCGGACCCCCACTTATGCGAGAGGTTTAGCACCCCTCTCATACTCTCCCCGCCTCGTGCCATAGGCACGACATAGACATAGCTTCGGTTTGGCCCCCCCAATATTAAAAACCCTCCTACGCCTATGTGTGTGTGTGTGTTTGTTGTTTCAATACCACATAATGGCTCGAGATATTTGACTCTTTCCAGTAAATTGCGAATGGCTGGTGTTATATTGCCCTTTATTTTGAACAATAATAATCAAAAACAAAAATACCAATCAATCAATGTCTATTTTAAAATGGTAATGGTAATAGAGCAGGTTACTATGGGATTTAGAGGAGTTACCATTCTCACATGTAGTTTGCCAAAAGGAGTTGTATTACAATGTACATTGTATTTCTGGTAAGACAAAATTTTTAATTATTATATTAAGCTATCCAAGAGCCACTTATATATAGATATATAGATATACATGTACATTTTGTATTTGACATCACATATCATTCTCAATTGAGATGTCACACTGAACGGGTATAGCTAGGTAGCTGGACAGGAGATGATTATACTTCCTCAGCACCCGGTCTCACTTTTGTGGAAATACACATGTTTAACTTAATTGGCATGTTTACGAAGTTTTTAATTTGATTTAGGGATTGTGATTTGAACATAGACTGGCTGCTGTATGCTTGTTTTAGATCGGACAAATTCATATTATAAGTCTTGAAAACATTTAAGAAATGACATTCTGATCATGGTATTTCAAGGGGTAATGCGCCACACTATCTTGCATTATAACCCCTTGAAATACCATAAGCAGATATTTACAATTCTTTCTTTTAATAAATATTTTGTAACCATATTTGTTTCAACCCTTGGCGCTATTTCTTCCATACCTGTTCGTTCGAGATAGGGTTTTTAGCCATGCGAGATCGGCGTATCTCACATAACTACGTGAATCCATGTGTGGGACATAACGTAATATTGCTGGAAAATAGATACACATCAAGGGTCATGGCCCAAATTGTAGTTCAACGGGAATTGCAATAAAATTGCTTCTGCATGTTTCATCGAAGAGAAATGCAGTCATGTTGTAAATATTAGTATTTGTTTTTAGCTTCATGTGGTACCAAGCTACATAGTAAAATAACAACCTATATAGTAAAATATTTAATTTTGTAATGTCAAAATGATCAGGTCCAAGTTCCACAATCATTGATTATCTAAATGTTTGCTCAACTTACAATCTTGCATACATTACATTCAAAACTTGATAGTGTTCCGGATATGTAATGCTGTACAACCATTTACTGCCGCTATGACCACATTTTCGTTGTCATCAGAACTAAATACTATTTCGCGGGTTGATAAATTCGTGGTATGTGGTTACTGTTTAAGATAGGGTTGTAAGATATTCCACTTCGTTGACATGTAAATTCGTGGGGTCATTTTGTCAACAAAACGACGAAAATAGGGGCAGCACGAAATTAATTACTTCACGTTTGTAGGGCCTTAAACATCTTCCAACGATTTCGCAAATCAAGTCAAAGAATATATAATTAATTGAAATGCAGTTATGCCTAATACAGGGGTCCTACCAGTTTTGGGGTTAAAAATATAGAAAAAATAGGAATATCGGGTCAAAATTATAGGAGTTTTATAGGAAATTATAGGAGTTTTCATAAAAATTAGGAGTTTTCACTAAAATTATAGGAATAATTTTTAATAGTTTACACATAAAATACACATCCATGGACTCCTTTCCTCCCATTCAGCTATTCTCTTTCCTCCTTTTACTAACAAACATAAAATATTGGCAACTGTGACAGGCAGTTTTATCTCTAATTCTGCTTATTGGTAATCTTGCTTCAGATATGTACTTAATGCGTGGAAAATGTCCCCATTCTGAATTCCTAACAAAATATACGAAATATAGGAGGTTTTTTCCCAATTATTTAGGAAAATATAGGAAAGGGTCAAAATTATAAGAAATATAGGAATGGTAGGACCCCTGCTAATAATGAATCAACACCTTATACGTGTAAGAATGTAGAAAAACTAACAATACATAATTGTGGTCATAAACAATGTAATCTAAAAATGGAAATTCGGACAAAACACAAAAAATGAAGAATTCCATACCGGACAGTCAATGAGTAATATAGTGTGTTAAGTTTTTATGGGGTTTTCTGGTACGTACAAAGCTTGTCAACAACCTAAACGGTACTAAGCTTAAGGTGCTAGTACGGAAAACTTATTTGATCTTAAAAATACGGTTGTAATTTCTACTAAAAGACAATCACTTGGTCTTAAAAGCCAGATTGGCTTTATGTGAAGAGATTTCGTAATTTTTCAAATTGCATTTTTCTTACTTTATGCATCAAGGAATTGTATACAAACCGGTTACTAATGCAATATCTGTCATTCAAGAAAGTCACTATACCTATTTTCGAGTCTCAGTGGTCGGACCCTGCCCGGTGTTCAAACCCTCGCTTGCTGAAATTATAAAAAAGGAGGTTCGGGGTTCGATTCTTGGACTTTAAAATAGGCATCGATCGAATTTAACTATTCACTTTCTAGTCGCGAGGGCCTTAAAAACCATGTCTCCTGCAAAGCCGTGGCACGAAAAAACTACCAATGCTAAACAATTATTGACTTATTTCAGCATCTTTGTCAATATCGGGCGATGTCTCGATATAATGGTATTGTAAAATCACTCTTCATCATGCAAAATCAGTGGCGTGGATATATTTTATACGTATAGTAAAGACCTGTCGAAAGTTTAACACTAAGGTAACGATTAAGTGCCAAATCGACAGTTTTTTTTCGGCATCTCGTTAGGTATTTGTCGACAGCAGCTGTATCTATCTCTCGCTAGGTTTTCGGTCACTATCTATCGATATCCAAGTCACTCGGCTACCGAGCTTCGACTTTTTCGTTAGTTCAATCTTAAACTTTCGACATGTATTTATTTTCACCACTTTAAACAAATATAATCAATCTTAATTCGTTGAACAGACATTACAAAAACTCGGTAACTCTTCGCCCTCTTTTCTTTGATGATTTTATCGTTACAAAACCATAAAATTTATTTTATTTCCTTTGAAATCAATCTCAATAAAATAACAACATATTCATAGAAAATGCCGTTTATTTTTACCATTTCGTGTCTAAATGCGGATGTTAAATTGAAACTATGTTTTAAAGTTATATTAAGTATAGTCAAGCCTGTCTATAAAGGCCACCAAAGGGAACCTGTAAACTGAGTGGCCTTTATTGACAGGTGGCCTTTATATCATGTGACAAGTTCTACTAATATGAATAAAGAACAAATGGGATACAATAATGAATTCTACTGGCCTTTATGGGCAGGTGGCCTTATATAGAAATGGTTTTTAAGGCAGGGTGGACTGTAAAGAATGTAAAAATTAAGTCACTGTGTTAACGCAGTACATTTGTAAGTATTTTGTCCGTTGTCTTTAGAAGAAAGAGTGGGATATTAAATTTGATGTTAAATTCGAACTCCAGTCCGTCCGTCCGTCCGTCCAGACACTTCTTGCCCAAAGTAATTCCGGGTCCAAAACCATGAAGCATTATTTGCTTAGTATCAAGTATCAACATTGATAGGAGATACGCAAATCATTTACTAGAGTTGGTTTGAGTAATGCATCTTTGAACAAAAGTGCAAACCACAAAAAATGGGCGGGGGATTCCAATGCACTAAAATCGCTTGTTTACTTTATAACTATTAAGGCGTTACCATGATCTGGACGGATGTTATTTATCAAACCTAGGTGTTGAGACAATTGATCTTTCGATGCTTCAAAAGTTAACAGTTTAATTTAATGAGAGAGAGAGAGAGAGAGAGAGAGAGAGAGAGAGAGAGAGAGAGAGATTTAAATCACTCATTGAAACCTCTTTATCTAAAATGAGTAAATGTTTTCATGTAGAGTCTAACTTTAATTGACTGTCAATATCCTTATCCCCTTATGATAATGTCGATCGAGTCATAAGGTACTACTAGTATCTCTTTGAAATCACTGTCATCTAAAGTAATCCCAACTGTCATGTGCTGATTTTGAATGCATTACATGTATATTATAACAATAATTCAAAATCAACAAATTACAAACATAGCCACGATAATATTTGTCAGGGCGCGTTTCACGAAGCGTACATGCTCTGTGCCAAGTTTGACTTGGGAACAAAAATCTTAAAATCCTTAGTCTGTTTCACGAACCCGTCCTAAGTTTAAGAATGTTCGTAACTTAGGACTTAGGAAACGTACGTGGAATGCGGTCCTGGTCCCAAAGTGTAAAGCACTTTTGCCTTTCTATCACACTACTAAATTTAATATCAAATCTGGCATACCAACTTAATTGATTACCAGTGATATTTACGATAACGGATCGATTTACAATGCTCTGTTGCCCTGGATAAAACGGATATATGTAACCATAAATTGAGGTTAATTTAGTGTCCTCTGTTACCCTTTCAGACATTTTAATAGGATTCGGTGTCTGGTCATCCAAGTTTTTGCATATTTAACACAATTTTGTCTTAGTATTACAAAATTTAAAATTAAAAACATCCGCATGCCTAGGTTATAATTCAGCAGTTATTTCATATTTCATTCCGATATGCATTCTAGAATCTTGCGACGAAAAACACTGTTAATCTTAATTCAAAAATCTAAATTTATAATGTTTTTTGTTCCATAAAACTTTTTGAGACCGCATGTAATCACATCTGTTACAGTGACGTCACATCCAGTGATTTTACCAAACCGTCCGGAAATCTTGCAACACACAAGTACTTAATACCAAATTCCCAAATATCTTTTGCACTCACTTTAACTGGCGTCTCTGCACATGGCTAACGAGGAGCCGATTCGGCACAATTCGTAATTTAGCTAAGAATTAATCTTTTGACAGGCTCTCGCTGTACGTTGAAAACTTAATTATTTGACGTAGTTCTTGATTTTTAAAGATGATTCTTGTACTGTAAACGTATTAATTTTCGCGGTGTACTAATTTTCTCTTATTTCGCTGTCGTTTGTTCAGAGCGAAAATTATATTATGCCTATTATGTTATAATGCATATTTTAAAAACGCGAAAATTTTACTGCGCGGACATGTCTAAATTTCCTTCATTGCGAAAATAAATACATGCGAAATTAAATACATACACAGTATTTTGTTCATAAAAGTATATATTGGCTAACAACATTGGCCTGGCAGCTTGATCTTAATTTAAATATTGATTATGAACTAGTAATTTTATGTATAGGGAACACAGGTGTTTATTTCGTCTACGGAAACATGCATTATTTATGTACAAACTGCCATGGATCAAGCAAACAGGTCCAAATGATTGTCGTTTAACATATACATGCAACCTAGCTATCAGCCAATGTGCAGACCAGACAGGCCAATGTTTTAAATGGAAAAGGGGAGATCACTCATGGCATCTTTAAGAATTTGACCAAAGTGTGACCTGTAGCGTTTCCGCGTTGGCGGTAAATATTTACATAGATGTCATGTTTTATGATTAACGTGTAAGGTCAAAGGTCAACAGGTAGAATGTGTTTTTATTAATGAATCATTTTCTAATTTTGTAGACGTGTATTTAAATTATTGCAAAAAACTTAGTCCGCAAACCACTAACAACACAACGGTCACACAAACTCCAGAGTATATTATCAGCGACGTTAAATGCAGAATTAAATGCATTTCCATTTTAAAATCGTTACTTATATTCATACAAGTGTCATATTATATAATTAAAAAAATCTGAATGAAATACTAGTATTCATAAATTTATAATATAACAACTTATTATAACTTTTTGAATATTTAATTCAGAAAATTCCAAAATTTATTATATGACACAGAAACTCTAACAATGACCTTTCGATATACATGCATCTTGACTGTGGCGAATAACTATAAAATCAAATAAAAGTTCTAATGTTTGGAGGCAACATGGGTCAGAAGTTTGAAGCGCCGCCTCTCAACGCTTAGGTTCGAATCCCACCAGTCCAGACCTAGTAACCGCCTCGATAAGTGAAAATTACTGCCAGCGTAAACACCATTACTCTCCAATCTAAAAAAAGTAAAAAGAGTAGTCACAACAGAAGGTTTATGGCGCCAGTTTCAGCACTGATTCAAGTTGCCACTATTGCCTACACATTGAAGTTAAAACCGCAATGAGGTTATTGCAGTACAGGCCTGTCGAAAGTGTAACACTGGGCGAACGAAAAGGAGTCGATGCTTGGTGGCAGAAAGATGGATAGCCAGTAACCGATAATCGGAGTCGATGTTTGGTGGCAGAGAGATGGATAGCCAGTGACCAATAATCGGAGTCGATGTTTGGTGGCAGAAAGATGGATAGCCGATAATCGGAGTCGATGTTTGGTGGCAGAAAGATGGATAGCCAGTGACCGATAATCGGAGTCGATGTTTGGTGGCAGAAAGATGAATAGCCAGTGACCGATAATCGGAGTCGATGTTTGGTGGCAGAGAGATGGATAGCCAGTGACCAATAATCGGAGTCGATGTTTGGTGGCAGAAAGATGGATAGCCGATAATCGGAGTCGACGTTTGGTGGCAGAAAGATGGATAGCCAGTGACCGATAATCGGAGTCGATGTTTGGTGGCAGAAAGATGAATAGCCAGTGACCGATAATCGGAGTCGATGTTTGGTGGCAGAGAGATGGATAGCCAGTGACCAATAATCGGAGTCGATGTTTGGTGGCAGAAAGATGGATAGCCAGTGACCGATAATCGGAGTCGATGCTTGGTGGCAGAAAGATGAATAGCCAGTGACCGATAATCGGAGTCGATGTTTGGTGGCAGAGAGATGGATAGCCAGTGACCAATAATCGGAGTCGATGTTTGGTGGCAGAAAGATGGATAGCCGATAATCGGAGTCGACGTTTGGTGGCAGAAAGATGGATAGCCAGTGACCGATAATCGGAGTCGATGTTTGGTGGCAGAAAGATGAATAGCCAGTGACCGATAATCGGAGTCGATGTTTGGTGGCAGAGAGATGGATAGCCAGTGACCAATAATCGGAGTCGATGTTTGGTGGCAGAAAGATGGATAGCCGATAATCGGAGTCGACGTTTGGTGGCAGAAAGATGGATAGCCAGTGACCGATAATCGGAGTCGATGTTTGGTGGCAGAAAGATGAATAGCCAGTGACCGATAATCGGAGTCGATGTTTGGTGGCAGAGAGATGGATAGCCGATAATCGGAGTCGATGTTTGGTGGCAGAAAGATGGATAGCCAGTGACCGATAATCGGAGTCGATGTTTGGTGGCAGAGAGATGGATAGCCGATAATCGGAGTCGATGTTTGGTGGCAGAAAGATGGATAGCCAGTGACCGATAATCGGAGTCGATGTTTGGTGGCAGAAAGATGGATAGCCAGTGACCGATAATCGGAGTCGATGTTTGGTGGCAGAGAGATGGATAGCCAGTGACCGATAATCGGAGTCGATGTTTGGTGGCAGAGAGATGAATAGCCAGAGACCGATAATCGGAGTCGATGTTTGGTGGCAGAGAGATGGATAGCCAGTGACCGATAATCGGAGTCGATGTTTGGTGGCAGAAAGATGGATAGCCAGTGACCGATAATCGGAGTCGATGTTTGGTGGCAGAAAGATGGATAGCCAGTGACCGATAATCGGAGTCGATGTTTGGTGGCAGAGAGATGGATAGCCAGTGACCGATAATCGGAGTCGATGTTTGGTGGCAGAGAGATGAATAGCCAGAGACCGATAATCGGAGTCGATGTTTGGTGGCAGAGAGATGGATAGCCAGTGACCGATAATCGGAGTCGATGTTTGGTGGCAGAGAGATGAATAGCCAGTGACCGATAATCATCCGAGCAATAGATAGCAGCTACTACAAAGTTGTCAAGATATATAGCTAAACACTAAGAGCCGAGATGGGCTGCTCGATTTAATCGGTAATAATTCGTTAGCTACGTATTACTGAAACTTTCGATTGCTCGAATAAATGGGGTCTTACGTCCCAGTCAAGAATATTACACTTATATCGAGACGTCATCGGCTATAGGTCAAGTGGCAGAATTTTGTTACCTTTGCAGTGCTCTCGGGGCAACGTGCAGGATCTTTAACGTGCCACACCTGTCGTGACACGTCACATCATTTTTATGGTCTCTTCCGAAGGACCTCGTGGCTTTCATATCGAACTCTTTGCAAAAGTCGGTACCTATATTCAAGTCTAGGTCAGACCACTGACGGAGTTCGAACCCATGGCATCCCACATACGAAGCGAGCATTCTATCAATTGAGCTACCGTAGTTAAACCTTCGACAGACCTGTTATGTATAGATACCGTGGATAGATACAGTACAAGCCTTTCGAAAGTTTTAACACCAAGCTTTCTAGTGTTGAATCGGCAGCTCGTCTCGGTCTATCGTTAGCCATGTCTCGGGCAGTAGCTATCCGTCTATATCTTTTCGGCCACAAGCTATCCATACAAGTATCTCGGTCACACGACAGCCGAGCTTCGACTCAGTTTTCGTTAGCACAGTGATAAGCTTTCAACAGGTCTGTACCGTATAGAACAAACAATGTCTTAAGTACAGTAATCATTAAGTTATTTCGGTCGTTAAACTTTTGACATGCCTGTACTGTAGACCCTCTCAGTGTTACATACCAATAGTGTCTTTAGTACAATAATCATTAAGATATTTCGGTACGTCCGCCCATGTTGTCTTTAGTATTGTTTTACATCAAATCATAATGTGTCATACTATTGTTCTACTATAAAAAACTTAAAAGGTGTAAAATATTGCGTCGGTGATCCTACTGCATAAAAATTACTTATATTTTTATGTATATATCGATATAAATTAATAAATAAATTGGTTGGAGTGATAACAGTCGTTTAGTTCTAGTAATATAGAGCAATAGTAGTTCAGTTGTAGTAATTTGGAACGTAGGAGTTTAAGTTTCAAGTTTATTGTAAGAACATAACAGAAATTTACGAGGTATGATTTTACGATTTTAATTTTGTCGATGTTAAAAATTACATAATTAGTTTGACGCCCATAGTTCCATGTTTTTCATTCTTAAATTTGCTTGAAAACGAGGGACATAGAGGTACATACATTTTTTTAAAATTATGCCAACAAGGATTAACAAACATATCCACTTTCACAATTACTATGTTAAAATCTTAATCTCAAAAACACCGACAATTTAAGATAGATAGGTGAACTTCCACTAGAAATTCGAGTTCTTCCACCATGGGAGTGAGACCGTGTGTTCCTGAAGGTTAAGCAACTGTTTAGCTAGCTACACTGACCGAGTGCAAAATCTATCATTCTACCTTCCTTATTTTCACTTTCAAAACTATTTATCAATTACTGTCATGATGCATGTAAAAGATTTTTAAGTACTAAAAATCAAAATGCAAAAATTCTACAAAAAACGTGTTTTTATACATTTTATAAATGTAAATGTACTGGTTAAAACAGAAATAAAAATAAAAACCTTGGCTTTAATACATCAAACTTTGTATGGTGTTGGTATAATTGTTTGTTTTGATGTACTTAGTGTTGTTAATTAACATATCAACACAGACATTGACATTTTTTGTAACGTTTTCAGATAAATACACATAGTTTGTTTAATCTGATTATTGGGTAATTTGTCAAATTCTTTGTTATACTTCTGCTTCAAGGTTGGGATACAATTAGTGCTCCTATACCTTGTATATGGTGTAAACTGAACTTACTTCCACAATCCCAGAACTACAGACATTTACATTTTTGTAACGATTACAGATAAATTCATGCTTCTTTTATTAATTAACCTGGCCCCGGTTTCACAATCATTCCTTAGCTAAGATTTTCCTTAACTTAAACCTTGCAAAATTTAAAATCTTCATAATTTTGTTAATTGTCAAGATATTCAGGAATTTAAGGTGTTATTTTTAAGATCACATCAAGATTAACACATTTGCATTTAGTTTTGACAAAAATATTCATCAATAGTTCCAAAAAGAAAATATTAAAATTTGCTAAATTTAAGTTAAGGAAAATCTTAGCTAAGGAATGATTGTGAAACCGGGGCCTGTCTTGTAATGGGGCAATTTCTTAAATGTTTAGTTATGGTGGTGCTTCAAGGTTAATGTACAATTAGTACTCGTACACCTTGTATACATGACGTAAACTAAAGGTTTACATTTTTGCAGTTTTTACAAATCATGGTTTATTATCTGTAGAACCATTATGGAGTAATTTCTCAAATGTTAAATTACATTCTGCTGCTTTAAGGTTGAGGTCCAATGAGTACTCTTTCAACTTGTGTATATGGTTAGCTTAATGCAAAGTATTTTCTTATCTAAATTTTGGTCCTTTTGTATATATATTTTCAACCCCTTGGGAAAAAAATGGTTTCGCAATTTTGGTCCTAGAACTATGAAAAATTATATTCGAAATGGTCGTGTAGTGCTGTAAAATAAATTTAGAATTGCAGACATTTTTATTTTTTGTAACATTTACAGATGAATTCATGTCTCTTTTATAATGTCTTATATTTGGGTAATTTCCCTAATGTTAAGTTATGCTGATGGTTCAAGGTTAATGTCCAATTAGTACTCGTACACCTTGTATACATGATGTAAAACTAAGATTTAATTTTTGAAGTTTTTACAAATTAAGTCATGCTTTTTAAGTCTGTGTGATCATTATAGGGTAATTTCTCAAATGGTAAGCTAAATACTTGTGCTTCAAGGTTGAGATTCAAAAAATACTCTTAGACCTTGTATATGAGGTAAAATAAGCTCATTACCACCATTCCAGAACTAAAGATGTTTACATTTTTGTAGATTTTACAGATACATTCAATACATTTTAGTCCATGTTATGATTGGGTAATTTATCAAATGTTTTTAAAGCTATGGTGATGCTTCAAGGCCAATGGGGTCAATCAGTACTCGTGCAACTTGTATATATGGGTATAAATAAGCTTAATGCAAAGTATTTTCTTAACTAAATTTGGCTAAGTATATTTTTTCCTCTGGAAAAAAATGGATTCGCAAATATAAGCACTACTAGTACTGATGAGGAATTGAATTCCGAACGGCCGTCTAGTGCTGCAAAATTAACACTAGTATATATAATTCAATCAACCCAGAAGTGTAGACATTTTCAGTTTTTGTGCGTTTCATGCTTCTATTATTATGTCTTATGTTTGGGTAACTTCTCAAATAGTTATGGCTGTGCTTCAAGGTTAATGTTCAATTAGTACTCGTGCACCTTGCATACATGATGTAAACTAAGGGTTACTTCTACCATCCCAGAATTTTAGACATTTACATTTTTTAACTTTTACAGATTAATTAATGCCTCTTTTAATCTGTCTTGTACTTGGGTAATTGTTAAGTTATGGTGCTTCAAGGTTAATGTCCAATCAGTGCTTGTACACCTTGTATGCAGTTTTTACAAATCATGCTTTATTATCTGTAGAATCATTATAGAGTAAATTCTCAAATGTTAAGTTACATTCTGGTTGAGATCCAATAAATACTCATTCAACTTATTTTTTAATGAATAGTCCATGTCTTTAAACAGTTTTTTGATAGGGTTTTAAATGGGAAGATGTGCGGAAAATCATTTATTGTTTACAATAGCCTTAGATTTAGGTAACTGCCAAAATCAAAGTAATAATAATCATGATAATAATAATTTATTTTATTCAAGTGTCACATTTAATAAGCATAAAACTTTAAAATTCTCTAGATCTTAAACACGTCAAATATTAGCACCCAGTCAAACTGGCTTATGAGACACCAAGGTCCATTAAGAAACATTACTATATACACTATATTATTTAGATGTACAAGTTTTAAATTACGAAATGAAATGACATATAATGTGTATAACAGCGTTTTTTTGACGGACGTTACTCACCCATAACATGACGTTATTAAAATGTAAAATTTTGAACGTCGTTAATTATCGACTATACTTTAAACGTAAATTAAAATAGGTTCTAGGTAAAGTATTTTCAAAAAGTTTGTATTTTTGGAAACTACAATAAATACACTATAAGAATATGTATTTATCTCAAAATCGAAAATTTTGACCATAAGCCTGGTTTTCGCTTGGCGCACCTCAATTATATGAGATTAAAAACAGATACGTCGTCTATACATTTAAAAACTGTTGAGGCTGAAAGTCCTTGAAGTGATGTTTCATTAAAAAACGATACTTTATCACATGAAAAGACATTTAAAAAGTCTGGTAAAATCTCATTGTTGAATAAAACAAATAAAAACGTAAATCTGAATAAAAAAGTTCTAGTTACTATCAGTTTGTTTGTTCAGTTTTTGTGTTTGTTTAAGTTGTTGTTATGCCCTCTTTTTCTTTCGAATATATTTTTGATCTTTTAATGTTCCATCATTATGAACCAGAACAGCAATAAATAAACAAGTTATATACATGTATATGTACAAATGTAACAAATTTTCCAGTGATACATGTTTGTTGCTGGGAAGTTTCATAAAGATATATTAAATAATTTTTGTGAAAAGTGTCGAACAAAATGTTGGTGGTAAAAATGGAGTCAACATTATTATTATTATTATTATTATTTATTATTATTATTAATATCCACCGGAACTCCTCTAGACATGTATCCTAGCAGTTATACCGGTATTTTTACCTAAAGTGTAGGAGTTTCACTTCCGATTTTACAGTTCCGTGTTTAGGAAGGTGTTGTAGTAGTAAATATAATAAAATGTGACACAATTTTATGACAGGTGTACATTTCCATGTCACTTATTAAAAGAATTTAGTAATTGGGATTGTATGAAAACAATTAAAGAGAAAACAACTGTTTTTATAGATACAAAAGAAAAAAATGAAGTTACCAAGAATATCCAAGAACCATAAAAATTCCAGACGAATTGCTCATTTATTTTGATAAAACGTTAAATAAAAAACAAACATACTAATCCATGTCCGAATCATAATCCAGAAGCAAAGTAAAAACTTTGGAACTAACAAGTTAGGTTTAGACACGTGAACTTCCACCAGGGAAGTGAGGCCGGGTGCTCCGGAAGGGTAAGCACCTCCTGTTTAGCTAGCTACACCCGCCACGTGTATAATCAAAATTGTGTGAAAGTAAATCTTATACGTTTGATATAAAATATTTGAATTGATTTACAGTTAAAAAGTCAAAAGATTTTTTTGTCTTGAAAAATCAATCTATAAACATCCGTGATAAATTCATAATTAAAACTGGCTCCATTGAATAAAATAGGGCGCAATTGTATTTTATTGAGAGAGAGAGAGAGAGAGAGAGAGAGAGAGAGAGAGGTGCAAGGATGAACATATTCAGATTCATTTGAGAGAGAATGAGAGTACTCAATGACTCGGTTATATGTAATAATATAATGTCTATATACACATGTACATGTATATATATGTATAATAGTAACTGGGTTACATCCTTTTAGTGACGCATATAATTTTTTAAATCATTAGCATTTAAATATACGTCATACATATGCATGTATATAGGAAATTACATCACATCATTTTATCATATTAAACGTCAAATATGCAAATAATAATACCGTTTGTTCGTTTCTGTTGTCTTTGTTCTACATATAGCATGAAACAGTTTCTGAAAAAATAATTAAGAATGAACGGTTGACCTCTAACAGACTGTGAGATCTTTACCTCTACGTGTGACTGGCCAGTCCACCAATGAGCAGACAGTACTGTCAATCTTAGAAATCTACTTACTTTTTGCTGGTTTCTGGACTGTTGTTTCTTATTATAACCACACCATTGTATTTTACCGTCCAAAATCGGAGATTTTATACAAAGAAATTTAATGTTCCCAATATGTGCTTGTACTTATATTGTTTGACTATTTTAGCATTATAACTTGCTTATTTGTTATCAATTCCAATTCATTGTGTTTTCTTTGCAGCTTTCCCTTTTCTACAGTGTCTGCCTCCCGGGTCCCCGTAAATTAGTAACATTTGTCCTTATGTGTAAATTTTCCAAAATAATCCTAAAAATCCGAAAAAAGTACAATGTTTGCTTGTTTCCGATTGAAAATAATTAAAAAGAAGCCAAGATTTTGAAAAATGGTTGTTGGAAGAAGCCTCAGATCAGCGGCATTTTACACACATTTGTATTAAATATCGCTGCTTAAATGATAAAGTGAAATTACTGATTTATTACCATGTTTGATTGGAGGTGTTCATTCATTTTCTTTTAAAAAATATTTTAACCAACCTAATTTTCATTGTTTGAAATCATGTACGAAGGTCGTAGCATGAATGGTCACAAGTTATATTCTTCTTCTTAATTTCCCGACTACTGTTGTTTCAATAATTTGTCTCAATGTGATATTGACGCACATGTAACTGAGCAAATTATAAATATTTTAACAAGACCACGAACATAATGAACTTCTGATACTTTTATGATTATTTATTTATTTATTTACATGTATTTAATTTTTGACAGACTACATTACAATAAGGTTTTATATGTCTGTTTTTTATGCCTCTTGCTTATATGCCAAATCTACTGCAGTCCGCATCTACAACTTTTATATTTAACACTTTATTAAATAATTCTGCAAAGTCATCAGAATATATACTTGATAATCAACAAGGGCGAATTGATTACATGAAGATGAATGAGCGGTGCAAAGATACATGTTCTCATCAAACGATTATTCAAATTTAACATAGATAAAGACATTTCGCCTTGAGGCTATCACGCAATTTTTCATGACGTCACATCTTAGGTTTATATCTCCTGTGAAGAATATTACCTTTATTTTTCACCTATTACATAAAAAATTGAGGTTTTAACCTTCCGTTAAAAATATCTGCCCACTGAATTACGAAATTAAAGGATGGCTAAAAAATAAAAGTTTATTTTCATTCGGTAATTTCCGGCAATCCGGTTCCGACTCGGAATATCTTTGGTGGTCCACACCTCGTAAATTACACATACATAAATAGGTAATAAATAGACTATAAACACTATAATATACATTGAGAGAATATGGTCACTTGTGTATTGATTATAATTTACTTTTCATAATTTTCTGGATTTTCTGGATTTTTTGGGCACACAATATAAATCAGGTATAGTAATTTTAATTAGCATTTTCAAAATTACATAAATTTAAACAATTTTTGTAAAATAATTATAAAATAATGAATTAATAGGATTCTGTAACTAAAAATATTGACCAAATATTAACAAGTCTCCAATATATAAATCAGTACAGTAATTTTAATTGGCATTTTAAATTCTTAGTTTAAACAATATTTATTCAATAGTTATAATGACAAACTTACAAATGACAGTACTCTGGAACTATAGGTTATCTCTAATATTAACCCGCCTCCTATATATAAATCAGCAATTTTAAATCTTCGAAAAAGAAACAATTTTGAAAATATTGAAATTAGAGTTTTAGGCAGGTGTTTCAAAACGTTTTACATACAGGTAATTTTCTCCTCATTAAAAGCTTATTTTTAAAATCTTGAACAGCTAAAAAAAACAAACAAAGTATGTTTTATAATTTCGTAAAAAAATAATAACATTTATTCTTAAACAATTAGTTTAAATAAATCTAATTTTCATTAAATGCACAATCTGCAAGGTGCTAATATAAAAAATTCAAAATTGATATTTTTAAAATCATTTCAAATTCCTCTTTACAAATAAAAACTGATAATTTTTAACATTTCAGGTTACTATTTTCACACGGTATATCAATACCATAGATTCTAATTCTCAAAAAGGTAATCACTGAGAGTCTAATTCAAAAGTGGCGGGTAAGGAGGTGCTTTCACTTCCGGAGCACTCGGTCTCACTTCACCTGTTTTACAAATTCTGCTAGTTTTCAATGTTTCAGATTTTCTCTAGGGATTATGATTTGATCATGAAGCTGTATTGTTTGTGTTTCATTATGATAGTTTTGCAAAACGTATATGCTGTAACTTTGCACTTTGCATAAATATTCAGACATGACATACGATATTTTTATATGTTAGTTTCGGCCAACAAATTAAAATGAATTTAAACTTTAACGGTATGATGCTTAACTATTTTGGGTTAGGGGCCCAGCTGAATTTTTAAGAGAAGTGCAATAGTAATACATAGCAAACATCTTTAAACTTTTGGGAGCCCAGACGAAATTTCTTAGGACCATGGGCTACTGGGCCCCTGTTAATCTCAATCCCTGCTTTAACATGCTCAAAGGCGAAAGCCAAACATTAGCAATGGACACACAACACCAAACCCATTACAATTTTACATAAACAAGAGGAAAAACACATGGTTCACTCTATAAATAGAAAGCAGTCATAGATATATCTGATTTAAAGGTTAATATCAAAAATATGTTTTTAAAAATCTTTTGGAGATAATGTAATGACTGATTTGAATTCAAACTGTATCGAGCATAACTTTAGTTCAATTTGATATCTCATTCTTGAGGTTGACCTATGACCTGATGACCTTCATAACAATACATTTTTTTCAGATTTCACTAATGGTGTTCTTGTGTATAACTGTATGTGTCATATGTTCGGTATGGTGGCGTTTTCTCCATGTATACACACGGTGTTTGTGTATGTGTGATATTTACGTTGTATTATATCATTTTGCACCAAGATTAGCCTCATTGTTGTGTATATATAATATCCAACTGGTCGAAAGTGGAGTCAGGGATCGAAGCTCGACTTTCAAATGATCGAGCGACCAATAGCGATAGCACCTTTTATTATATCATTTTGCACTGATGAGCCCGGTGTTACACACAAGTCTCTCCAAAGTTTTACACTAAGCTCATATTTGTCCAGCATCAGCTAAGACCGCGGTGGTCTAATGGATAAGACGTCAGTCTACAAATCAAAGGTCTCTCATCGCTGTGAGTTCGAGTTCTGCTCAAACCGCATGTGGCAAAGTGAATTTTCCTTGCCGTTGGTCTTCACTGGTTCACCTGGTATCAGTAAAATGTACTTGGGGAGTGGTACGTTTGTCTGCGGCGTACTGACTCGTAGAGCTAGCACCTTAGCACCTTAAAGTCGCCCTGTGTGCGTTCTAGTACAAGGCAGACCATACAACACACTCGCTTTTCACATGCATACACGAACTTGTTCATAGATTAATCCATAGAGATGTAGTTATCTTCGCGAATAGCTGAAAAATTGCTGATGCGATGTTAAGCAACATTCAACCAACTAAACAACCCAACATAAGCCTATATCTTGGATGTTGTTTCGGCAGTTGCTATCTTTTATATATACCGTGACAGCTTTTGTATCTATATCTCTGCCACTCGGCAGCCGAGTGTTGCCACTGGCTCTGTAAGATGGAAGTCGTGGGTTCGAATCCCACCGGTCTGACCAAAGCATTGAGAGTGGGTAGTGACTATGTCAAGCACTCGGCATAACGAAATGAAAGTCACGGTTCTTTCGGGTGGGAATATAAACGAGGTCCTGTGCCACGCTAGGCGTGGCACAGTGCAACGCACATGTAAATTTTCCGTACCTTCGCCAATAGTTGGAGACGTTTCGATATAGGTTAAGACGTTAAGCTCCATCAGTACTCAACTCAACTAATTTTGCACTAGCAGGATTAGAAATTGTTATGAACATTTCAATTTAGAAATGTTTTAGAAACTCCATGATTATGATGATATTTTCATATCTATAAAAAAAATCCTCAAAAATAACTCATAAGCTACATATAAGAAGTTCTCACCTTTACATAGGTGCTCTTTATTGATAGTAAGAAACGCATGTCAACGACATAATACTGGTTCCCTCCCTTCGATTTTTTGAATAGATGTAATGGACGCGAAAATAAATATGTTTCTGGATTGTAGACGCGAATACATGTATACGCGAAATGAAGCTCAGGCGTAAGTACGCGAAATCTGATACTCTCGATATTAAAGTAATCTACAGTATATGCTTGGCCCCAGCTTATGCCAAATCCCTTGCAGTCATATACAACTTTTTTGAACACTAACACTAAAACTAAAACTAATTATTTTGCAAACTCATCAGAAAATGTACCAAATAAATAACAAAGGCGAATTAATTACATGAAGACGTATGAGCGATTCAAAGATCCATGTTCTCATCAAACGATTATTCAAAGTTTACATAGATCAAGACAAGACATTTCGCCTTGAGGCTATCACACAATTTTTATGACGTCACATTTTAGGTTTACTTCTTCTTCCGGAGATACAGCTCATCCTCGGTCCCTCTCTAGCTATATTTCGTCTCCTTGTATCTGCATCTTGACATCTTTTTGAGAGCTTATAGTTTACCATTCGACCATTCGACCCCTCGTTTGCTTTTTTCAGCTACTCGATTCCTCGTTAGTTTTCGGCCCTTTGGCGGCTTTTAGACACTAATTCATTTGCTCAGTGTTGAACTTTGTACCTCAGCGTTAAACTTTATACCGGTCTGTACTCCAGATGCCACGTTGATGGTCAACCACTTTTGCATAATAACTTTAACTATTGTGCGGCAACTTGTTGCTAGGGTTATTTTTTTGTATCTAATTTGCATCCATAATCAGGAAATTATATTTATAATGTCTAGCTGCTTTATTTTGTAATTGTTTGCAAGAAATCCAGATGCACAAAAAGTCACATTTTATATTAAAAAAAAACATTTTAAAAGACTTAACATGTCCTGGAAAATTGAGATTAATGTCGCAACAATTCTTCTTAAAATTATTTTAATCATCATAATCGGTGGCCACGTCAGCAAGATTTCATCATCATCATCATCATCATCATCATCATCATCATCATCATCATCATCATCATCATCATCAATTAAAAAGATAATTAAACCTTTTTTCTTAAAACTACAAAAACACACAAAAAATTCTCACTTTTTACATGATCTGATTCTTGACGTATAGAGATCACTTAATTAGGTTATAACATTTGCACAGTGTATGAACGGAACTGTACGCAAAAAGGTAGCTACTGTTCTGCGAAGCGAGAGACAATGAGGTCAACGAGTTAATTTTTTCTTATTTTCTTGTTGCGTAAATATCAACTCGAAATCAAATACGCTAAATAAGCAGTTGTTCTCTATCTTCTTCTTGGGCGTATTTGTATGTTTTAGAATCTCAAAATAAATTAAATATTCCATTAAGAACAGTCATGAACACGTATTTGAGCAACGGTGGACCTAACTAAAATGTAAATTTATGCTCATTTGATCGAAAATATCCGAGAATTTTAAAATACATTATGAAAACAAACCTTTTTTCAATCAGTCAATATAGTTACAAAATCTACTTTGGCACAGAAACATCCAAAATATTGATTTAAACGACATGACTGACAAGATGTTACTGTACCGGTAGTTGATATTTTGTCTGTACCGGTAGTGAGTTTCTAGTAACAGAAACACTGTACCGGGTAGTTTTTATTGTGATACTTGAACTTCAGTCTCTCTGGGATACTGGGGAAATTTCTCTTTTTCCAGTCAGAGATTTTTAGTACTTTTATGCTTATTATGCTACCATATGATTTTATCTAATTAGTTGTATAAGTATTATGGTAATACAGTCACCACTTCCTTTTAAACATAACCACTGTGGTAGCTTAGTTGGTAGAGTGCTCGCTCCGTAAGTGGGAGGTCGTTGCTTCGAACCCCGACCAGGTCTGACCCAAAACTTGGAAGTGGGAAGTGACTGTTTTTTCGCCAAGCACTCGGCATTACGAAATGAAAGTCACGGTTCTTTCGGATGGGAACTTAAAATAAACGAGGTCCCGTGTCATGGTAGGCTTGGCGCGAGAAAGAACCCTGCTGTAAATTGCCATCAGTGCAACGCACAGACAAGATTTATGCACCTTCCCCTATAGCTGGCGAGTTCTTGATATAAGTGAAATATTCATTACTGGGACGTAGAACACATTTACTTAACTCAATTCCTCTTAAACTTGTGATATTGCTTTGGCCAACAAAGATTGTGGTAAAATAAAATACTAGTACTTTCATTTGCACAGATGGTTTCTTACCATTGTTGTTAATGCAAATAGTCATACATTTTTATTTTTTACCACATTGAGCTTGAACTTAAGTTTAAAACTACTCGCACCTTAAAGTCGCCCTGAGTGAGTGTGCGCTAGTACAATGAAAACAATAACTTAACTTCATGTTCTCTGCGCCAGAAGGTGCATAAGGCCTCAACGATATCCTTCCATTTTGTCTGTCCTTCGTTGTTGCTTTGGCCATCTACTCCATCCAGCAGCGTTTCTTTCTTTTTTTTTTTTTTTTTTTTTTTTTTTTTTTTTTGTTCTCCTCCATGTGGACTTAGGTCTTCCCATTTTCCCCTTTGGCTGCCACCCTAGTGTTGTCTTTTAGTCATTTATTCCCTCTTTCCTTGGTATATGTTCGAATTAGTTCCACTTTCTTCTCCTGATCTCATAGCTTATGTTGTTAGGTCTAGCTGTTTTCAATATTTCTTTCATTATGTATTTTCTGTTGCCATCTTATTCTTAGTATTCTTCTGAGGCAATATGTTTGGAAGCCGTTTGTAAGAGGTGTTCATCTTTCTTCGTTCTTTTCCACGTTTTATTTTCATAAAACAATACTGGTCCCACTAAGGTCTTAAATAGGTGCACCTTTGTATTTTTTCCAATATTTTTGGTGTTCCAAATCCTTCTAAGTCTATTTCTTTGAATTTAATTGAAGCCCTATCCTTGATACCTCTTCAGTCATTTTCCTAGTCTTATCATTCAGGTCTTAGAATTTGGAGGATAAAAGTGCTCTTCCGCAAACCCAAAACCTAACAATAATGTTGTAAAGTCATTTTTTACCGGTATTTCTCTTCTCACTCCATTTGTTGTTTTCTTTATTATCCAATCTATAACTATTAGAAAGAAACCCTGACATTACACATCCCTGTTTTACGCTACTTTTAATAGCGAATCACTGATGTTTCATTTTCTTCAATGACACCACATTTGAATCACTCATACATCCCTCTTATAGCATTAGTGATTTTGGTTGGAATCCCATAGCTCTTCGTTATCGTCTAAAGGCTTTTCCTGTGCACCGAGTCGAATGCCTTTTCAAAGTCCACAAAGTATGTGTATATTGGAGTTCTGAATTCATTTGCTTGTTCCAGTATTTTTCTCAGGATAATCTGTTGTTACTCTCCCTGGTCTAAATCCTGCATGTTCCTTCCAGCTGGGTCTCTTGTCCACTCCTGTCTTAATCCTTGCAATGACCATACAGCTAAATTCCTTGTTAATGACTGATAGTAAACACACTAGCAAATCTCACGCACATAGATTAATTCTCATAGGGTAATAATATTTCGTCGCAAATAGTAGCTTACGTTTAATAATATTTCTATATATATATATTGTAGCTATCACCCCCTCAGTTCTTGCAATATGGAAATTTGAGTAATAAATTGCCAAAAACATGCTACAGTATACGATATATTTTAATGCAATTGCAAAATGTACTCTAATTAAGGGGCTATTGGTCTTTAATATTGTCCATAGCATATTTTGCTTCAATAGAAAAACATGATTTATAATTTATAATTGAATTACAAAAATTTCTAGTATCAAACTGAAAATTCCATCTAACTCGCATGGATGGCGTGGAAGAGAAAAGTAGCTACCGGTACAGAAACAATGCAGATGTTGAAAACTACCGGTACAGTTCTAACTTTCGACCACGGAACGAAAACTTGCTTTTTCAGTGTAAATACGAGTTTTGTTACATTCTGTACATGAGTTAGGGAATCTAAGAATATTTTTCTACATATAGGTACTGATAATGGAACATACAATGTGAAATAATACGTATTTTACATCATTTAACTAGAAGTGAGAAGCCCACGGCTCGACGTTTGATGATGTTCATCATCATATTTATTATATAAGTTGACACTTTTCTGAGAGCATATGGCTACCACTAAAGCTTTATATAGTAAAGATGGATTAAATAAAAGGGATAAACTAAATCCATTAAAATTGAGCCAGAAAGATAGATAATCAACAACCTCGTGTCTCCCGATACACCTTCTTCTCGCTTCGACGAACAGTAGCTACCTTTTTGCGTACAGTTCCGTTCATACACTGTGATTTGATATTCAGAACAAGATTTTCAAAATTTGCTAAATTTAGCTCTAGAATTTTTTTGCTTTGGAGGACAGTGTAGCAGAAAATGTATAGAAACTGAAAGATGAAAGGCTTACTAAAATTGTCACAGTAAATTAGGAGATAACTTTGTTTATATCTGGATAAAATGAATGTTACAATTTCTATAATGAATAACAATCAAATTCTCATTCGTCACCGCCCCAGCTATACATCATTGGGTGTTACATTTTTAATATTCAATCATACATTGGTATTTACACAATTCTGTGTTCACGTTTTTTATTTGTTATTATTGTTTTTATGTTTTTAATATGTTTGTGTTATTATTATTTTCCTGGGGATATTTGAACCCCTTGACCCCCAGACCAGGTGGAATGTAGAGTTGATGTGTTTAAACAAAGCCTGCTATAGTCCATCAGATTGCACACTTTTTTGTCGTTATTTTCCTCTATTCCTTAGATAATAAATAAATAAATAAAAAATAAATAATAAATAAATAAATAATTTGACAAATTCAGATTATAGATATGATGATGCGTAGAACTTCATATTACTTTTCCTACAATACGGGTATGAAAAATACCTGGTAAAAACACATTTGTTATTGTACGGGGCAATAACCACTTCGTTTTTAAAAATAAACATTTCCGTGTCGAATACATGATGCGTTCCGTATGCTTTTAACGACAACGCCTTCGATTGCGCACTTTTTGTTGGGTTCTTTTCCTGTGATAACCCGTGCATGTAATGAAGATATAATGCGATTTTTGACAAATTGGTCAGAGAAAATATTTTTATACATACACATCATGAGTACCATAGGTATAACAAAGTAGAAAATTAAATTTAATGCAGAAAAAATATTAGCACCCACATAATTTTGGTAATCAATTTTAACTTTATACAGATTGCTTTCAAGTGACATTTAGAAACGTCAGTAGATCATCATTAACTACATTTAAAAAAGAAAATGTTTCTAAAAACAGCGATTATATTGGTCAAATTAAATATTCCGTCGGTTTTTGTTTCCTTTATTTAACTCTGACACAATGCATCATCATTATTATTTGGTTTTTTAAAAGTGCTTTTGTGCAAGGTGCTCGTCCGTCTGTCTGTCTGTCCGTCTGTCTGTCTGTCTGTCTGTCTGTCTGTCTGTCTGTCCGTCCGTCCGTCCGTCTGTCTGTCTGTCTGTCCGTCTGTCTCTGTCTGTCTAGATCTGTCTGTCTGTCTGTCCGTCCGTCTGTCTGTCTGTCTAGATCTGTCTTTATATTTGTGATATCTTTAAATCAAAACATCAGATAAAAATTCCGTTTTAATATATAATAATACATTTTTGAGTTTTCAAATTAAAATTCAATTTTTTTTACCCTCGTAATTACACATTTAAAATATACAAAACATATAAAATATTACAATTACATTTACAATAAATCAATCGCAGACTTTAGACTGCCTTAATAGTCTACTTTGTTTAGTGCATTGTAGAGCCGTTAGCTCAATTATTAGCCATTAATTTGAAGTAGCACGTAAAGCATGTCTGAACGTCAACGATGTTTAGCATCGGGGCTGTCGTATAAAGACAACTTCTGAATAAGAGTCTTCAGCTTTTAAAGGCCAGTTAATTTTAAACCCAATTGCCCTTTTTTCATGTTAATTGGAGCTGTACATATGGGCTACCTGTTTATAAAAAAACTACCGTGTGGGGCATAGAGATGCTTTGCTGTGAGTGAATGTTTTTTATACATCAGCAACTTTTTTAGCGTCGAGACAATATTGCATTCATTCAAAAAGTACTCGCGTTCATGTAGTGTATGCGTTTGTACTGCTTTGTACTAGTATGAACTATTTCCTTAAATTAAATTAAACAAATTTTGGTAATCTTCTTTTGGAACTACTTATAAATATTTTTGACAATACTAAATAAAATATTTAAAGCGCGAAGTGATCTTCAAAATTTCTAAATATTATAAAAAATAACAAAATTAAAAGAATTTGAAATTTTGCAATATTAAAGTTAAGGAAAATCTTAGCTAAGAAACTAGCCCCGGTTTCATAATCATTCCTTAACTAAGATTTTCCTTAACTTAAATGTAGCAAATTTTGGTAATGTCTTTTTGGAACTACTAATGAATATTTTTGTCAAAACTAAATGCAAATGTTTTAATCTGGAAATTATCTTCAAATTGACACCTTAAATTCCTGAATATTTTGAAAATTAACAAAATTATAAAGATTTTAAATTTTGCAACATTTAAGTTAAGAAAAATCTTAGTTAAAGAAAGATTGTGAAACAGCTGATCTGCGACTCCTTTCGCTAGCTAATTGTTAAACTTTCGACAAGCCTGTGTACCGTGATTGCAATAATTAAAATTCAGTTAAGAAGCACTTGTTATATGACATAAACACCAAATAGACAGTTTTTACATTGTGTTTTTGAAAAAAGTATTTGACATTAAAATACTAAACAGATATTTTTTATTTTATAAATTATTACATAATGACAATTCAACTTGATCGTGAGCTTCATAAATTAATCATTAAACGAGTGTGAACGGTAAGAGTTGGTGTACACACGAGTTTATCATACCTTCTTCGTCTGTCGTAATACTACCTTAGCAGTGATGGATAGTGTAAAAAATATATGATCGATCAGAAAATTCTACAAAGCGTGAATGATACCGTTTTTGTTTGAATTTAAATATGAAATATGTATCTTTTAAATGACGCATTTTGTTTAATTTTTACAGATGTTTGAGGGAGAGCTGTCTGAGGTGAAGTGATATAGGATTTTTCTCAGTGATATTTATATATGCAATAGTACTTATTGCAATCCTATTTATAAAGGAAATTGGTAAGTGCATTTTATTTATTTAAAAAATGCATAAGTTCACTTATTTATTTATTTATTTATTTATTTATTTATTTATTTATCGTTTATTTAATTATTTATAAACAATAGATTATATATTGACAATTTAACTTAGATCTCCTATTTTCAATTTTGCACAATTAAGGATGCCCAAAGAACGTTGGTGAGTGCTGATTCTGTATTTTCTCCGGACAAAAGCAATTTACGAGAGAAAGCAATGCTAAACACTTTTTTAATCATAAAACAGTTTTCAGCTAAATCCCGGTAAATATTCAAATCACAATCCTAAAGCACTATGAATACTGGCAAATTTAGTTGATACGAGAACTTTCGATCGGATGCTTCGAAAGAGTAAGCATTTTCTGTTTTCAGAAAGGCGGTTTTGAATTATTTGAATAGCATTAATGACTTAAACGTCTTAAATTAAATTTGTCTTGCCTATAGTATATTATACGTACGTAGGGTTCAGGAACGTTTGAAGGAATTTATATTTATTCTATTTTCTACAAAATTTGATTTTTTAGAGGATGTCAAGTTGCTTGATTTTAAATCCATAACTAAATCGAAAAATCAAAATTTCATAATCCCCGTCTAGACGAACATTTTAAACCGGATTCCGTCAACATAATTAACATACAATGTATTTACTTAGCTATGGCTCAGGCCCCGGTTTCACAATCATTCCTTAGCTTAGATTTTCCTTAACTTAAATCTTGCAAAATTCAAAATCTTTATAATTTTGTTATCTTTCAAGATATTCAGGAATTTAAAGTGTCTATTTTGAGATATTGCCTAGATTAAAACATTTGTATTTAGTTTGGACAAAAATATTCCTCAGTAGTTCCAAAAAGAGATTACCAAAAATTGCTAAATTTAAGTTAAGGAAATTTTTAGCTAAGGAATGATTGTGAAACCGAGGCCTGGTTCATCACATGTTTTCAGAACATTAGAAATGGCGGTTTATCGAAATTTGATTAGACACTTGACATGATAAAATGGCCATATTCAAATCATTTGTGTTTAGTAAATTAAGTACTCATGCACTTATTAATTTAAAAAACACTTTTATTTCTTGAGTTTATGACGCAGCTTAATTTTGGGTATGTTTTCAAATGTAAAATCGCAGTTGTAAACATGAGTAGGAGATTGTGTAGTTAAGTTTTATTGAATTTTAAAATTGGAGATTTATTAATTTCCGTAATGTCTCAACTCTCATTGTTTCGTTGTGTTTTCGCGGATGCCGGCCAACGAATTTATTTACCTGTCAACGAAAAAAGTATGTTTGTATATTTCAAACTTTTAATCAATGAAACCAAGAAACGGATGTACCACCCCCCCCCCCGAGTGTTAGCGATATGGATAGCTAGTAGCTACAAAACTGAGATAGACAGTAGCTGCTGCCAAAAACATACCGAAAAACTAAAGAGGGACGAGAATAGGCACTTATTCGTTTGCTTAGTGTGTCTGTACTGTAGCTAAGTGTTAAACTTCTGACAGATCTGTACTCTACCTGACATGATTCTGAATGAGACTGATTACTGTGTTAGTCATAACTATGCTATAACATTTAAAATAAAAAACATTAAATAATTTATTTATGCTGCAAATAAATATTAATGATATTTATTATGAATTTGTTATTATATTTACAAAAATATACAGTACAGACCTGTCGAAAGTTTAACACTGGGAAAACGAAAAGGAGTTGAAGTCTGGCTGCTTTGCAGCAAAGATTGGGATAGTTAGCAAATGAGAAGACTGCCAAGGGATAGAAAGCAGCTGTAGAGTTGAGTTGAGTAATGGTGTTTAACGTCCCAGTCAAGAATATTTCACTTATATCGAGACGTCGCCAGCTATAAGCGAAAGTGCAGAAACTTTGCCTGTTCGTTGATCTGATGGCATTATACAACAGGTTTCTTTATTGTGCCAAGCCTACCGTGACACGGGACCTCGTTTATTTTAAGTTCCCATCAGAAAGAACTGTGACTTTCATTTTGTAATTCCGAGCGTTTGGCAAAAGAACACACTACCCACTTTCAAGTCTTGAGTCAGACCCGGCCGGGGTTCAAACCCACAACCTCCCACTTGCGAAGCGAGCACTCTTCCAACTGAGCTACCGCAATTGTTGAAAGCGGTCGTAGAACAGCTGTCAATAACGACGGACTAATATATGAGCTTTCATTTCGGCACGAATTTGCTAGCTAGATGTGTTAAACTTTCGACAGGCCTGTTCTATGTATTTGTTTTTATATTTACATAAATTATAGTTTTTGTGTTTTTTTAAGAATTCAGGAAATTATTTTTATTAATATATTAATATGTTTATGAATCATGTGATTACTAATTAAAAATTGTTTTTTGTAGATTTTTTAATTAAACCTCGATGTTTAACAGACCAAATACAGTACAGACCTGTTGAAAATTAAAAAGTTGAACACTGAGTTAACTAATTAGCAACTCATTTCGGTAGCTTGTTAACTACAATTGTTTATCCACTACCTATCCCTATCTCGTTCATAGAGGCCGCGGTGGCCTAATGAATAAAACGTTAGTCTGCAAATCCAGATTTGAGTTCGAGTACCGTTCAGACCACATGTGGGAAAGTGAAATTTTCCTTGCCGTTGGCTTTTACTTGATCACCTGGCACCAGTAAAATGTGACTGCGGGAATGGTACGCTTGTCAAGGACGTACTGACTCTGACTCTTAGCTAGCACCTTAAAGTAGCCCTGAGTGCGCGCTTGTACAAGGCAGACCATATGCATGAAACACACTCGCACTTCACATGCATACACGAACTTGTTAATAGATTAATCCATAGGGATTAATAAAGTAGTTCTGGTTGCGAATAGCTGAAAAGTTGCTGATGCGACGTTAAGCAATATTTAACAACTTATCTCGTTCACCCGGTACCCAAGATTCGTAAGCTCAGAGTTAAACTTTCTACAGGTCTTCAATGTATCTCCACAGCTATTAAGCAATTGCCATCTATCTCCTGACATCTTTTTCGGTCAGTAGCTATCCATATCTTTGCCACTTGACATCCAAGTTTCGACTTTCATTTGTTAGCTCAGTGTTTCTACAGATCTTCAATGTATCTCCACAGCTATTAAGCAATTGCCATCTATCTCTTGACAGCTTTTTCGGTCAGTAGCTATCCATACCTTGGCCACTCGACATCCAAGCTTCGACTTCTTTTCGTTAGGTCAGTGTTAAATATTCAACAGGTCTGTATACTGTTTCTCCGCAGGTGTTAAGTAACAACTATCTATCTCTTGACATACTTTCCGTCAATAGCTTTCCATATCTCGTCTACACGGCATCCAGGCTTCGACTTCTTTTCGTTAGCTCAGTGTTAAATATTCAATAGGTCTGTACTGTATCTACTATCTATCTCTTGACATACTTTCCGTCAATAGCTATCCATATCTCGGCTACACGGCAGTCGAGCTTCGATCCTTTTTGTTAGCACAATGTTAAACATTCGACATACCTGTAGTGTAAAACGTTCGACATACCTGTAGTGTAAAACTTTCGACATACCTGTAGTGTAAAACTTTCGACAGGTCTGTGCTGTACACGTTATTACAAAATGGTGTTTTACACCCCAGTCAAAATGGTTTCACTTATATCTAGGCTGCTACATGTGATTCTCACATGGTTTAGAAAACCCAAGTTCTCGGAGTAGACCACAGACCTTTTGCAATCACTTACACTGTTTTCTGCGTTTTGGCGGTGAGAGGCACTTATTACAACGTGGTTTCCATATGCAATCTTAATACAGCGTGCAAAATCACCAATGGTTCTGAACAGTTTTGTCAAGGATGACCGAGAAGTGTTAATCGCGAGTTTTTGGATCATAACACCTCCCTAATACTTCTTTGTCAGTTTTTACTGTGAGAATCAAAAACAAACATACTAATCCTTGTCCAAATTACAATCTAGAAGCAAAGTAAAAACTTTGGAACTGAGAAGTAAGGTTAAACACGTGAACTTCCACCAGGAAAGTGAAGCCGGGTGCTCCAAAAGGGTAAGCAAATCCTGTTAAGCTAGCTACACCTGCCACGTGTCTAATCAAAATTGAGTGAAAAGGATAGAAATGATACCAGTTCAGTTATCGATGATTTTAATTTATTACTCGGATTTTCTTCACATTCGATTTGTCCGTCTGATGTTTGGTATTTATGGCAAGAACCACACTTTGTTGTTACTCAACTTGTAGATAGTTCGTTTACAACAATAATGTTGGTTGGTTGGTTGGTTGAATGTTGCTTAACGTCGCATCAGCAATTTTCCAGCTATTCGCGACGAGAACTATTTAATTAATCTCTATGGATTAATCTATGAACAATTTTGTGTATGCATGTGAAGTGCGAGTATGTTGTATGGTCTGTCTTGTACTAGCGCGCACTCCGGGCGACTTTACCGTGCTAGCTCACAGAGTCAGTACGCCGCAGACAAGCGTACCACTCCCCCAGTCCATTATACTGATACCAGGTGAATCAGTAAAGGCCAACGGTAAGGAAAATTCACTTCCCACATGTGATCCGAGCGGGACTCGAGCTTACAGCGGTGAGAGACCCAGGATTTGAAGACTGACGTCTTATCCATTAGGCCACCGCGCCCTCAACAATAATGATAGTGAACCTTAACATTAGCTGCGCGGACTCCTAATTATATATATATAATACAAAGTAAAATATAAGTCTGTCTGCATCCAGTTAATCAAAGCTCCATTTGCTTAACCAGATGGATAGTGAAATTTCAAAATTTTATTAAAATAAAAAAATATTTGATATAAAAATAAAAAAAATCTTTTATTGCTTCTATTTAATAATACTTGTGTGTATTAATTTTTGAATAGAAAATTGAAACCACAGAAATATTGCATAAAAAACAAACTGAAGACAAATCTTGGTTTGCCATCTATATCTCACGAAGCTTTGAACATTAATTGGGCCCTGTTAACGAAACTTAATCATTAATTAAACCATAGTTAACGAAACATTTAGAGTTGTGCTAATTATGGTTTAATGAGAAATTAATTTTAAATATGATTTGTGCAACCGGACCCAGGACCATAGAGTTACAGAGCTTAACATTAACTGCCACAGACTCTTCCCAAATAGTTTAGATTTGTCCGTCTGATATTTGGTGTGTAACTGTATTATATATTTATGGCCTGTAAACACTTTTGCTGTAACTTGTATGTACATATAGGTCTTTATTTGACTGACATTCTGTGTGTATTCAATACGTTATCTGTCATAACAAATTAAATTCTTCTGTAACACTACTTAATTTTTATTACATTTTCCTTTTATTTTTACAGAAAAATAAAAAAAGCCAACATTTCTGAAGAATGGATATTACAAGACCCTCGCTGTCAACTATAGTACAAACGAGACAAACACTCAACATATCACGTGACACAAACTTTTCATCGACAATGTCAAATGTTACGACTTCAACCATTGGTTCAAATTTTTCGACATTTGTTAACTCGTCAGGTATTGGTCATATAGACATTCTAAACACGGCCAGTGGGATTTCGATTCAGGATCAAGTTATAATCGGAGCCGGAGCCGTTGTCGGGATTTTAGCCGTTGTTGCTGTTATTTTAAGAATTTTAATGCCAATGTTTCGAAAAACTAAAAAGAAGAGAGAAAAATCGACATACGACCAGTATGATGGAGACAGAAAAACTAGGTATATATTTTAACTTTTATTTATAAACTGTATAAGAATTATATATGTACATATATAGATATAGATAGATGGATGGAATATATACCGTTTACCTGGTAACTAATGTTTAATTTTCATATTTATGACAATTCTCATTTATAATATTTACATTTATATCAACATCTGCTTAAATATCACAAAGTAATATATGGTATAAGTATGTATAAGACATTCTGATAAACATTAACCGACAATATTCGAGATATAGATAATATCGACAATTTTAACTCCTTAAAGATGTAAAAACCGCTAATATTTACGAAAACATGTAAATCCTTACATGTACATAAAAACGTGTTGCTTACGTACAACGGAAACTGTTTCGTAATTGCACTCTTTAACTTTAAGAAGGGATTAAACATTTAAAAATGTATTTAAAATTTATATGTAAAAAACCACCGGAAACCTCATTTAATTTCAGTGGCACTTTTTATATTACCCATGCGACTTTGAGAGACGCAACTGGTATGCAATGATGGGTTTAGTATAATTGCACAAGTTGCTGTTGTTGAAAAATGCAAAATCTACTTAAAATATCCACACTAATACTGTAAAAGTATTGGAAAGTTTCCTTTTTTCGCGAATGAATAAAAATCGCGAAAAATTCACCGTCGGAAAAATAATGGCAGTTATCTTTTATAATCAGGTATCGAGAGAAAAGGCAAAAAACGCAAAATTAAGCCCCTCACGAAATACAAACAAAACGATTTCAATAAAATTTCCATTCGCGAAAATAACCACAATTACAGTGTTTGATTCAATATCATTTCGTTTGTTCAGCTGTTTTTGACAATTCGTGTTTTTGTTTGCCACAGTTGACTTTGATTTTCTTATACTGTACCTATTTGCTGTATCTACCTGTCATCAATTATTTATATTTAATACTTGTATGTGATAAACTTAACTTTTCACTACATTTCACGACTCGAACAAAACCCATGTTTCCGTAACTATGATCAAGTATCCAAAGTTACTTTAGATATATTTGACATCTCATGTTTCCATATTCCTTTTATTTTTAATATTTTGATTACACACAGTCCGTATGTAGCTAGCTAAACAGGAGGCGTTTACCCTTCCGGGGCACCTGGCCTCACTTTCCATGGTCGAATTTAATAACTTAGTTTTCCAGTTTTCAAAATGTTTACTATGTTTTTGGATTGTGATTTGGACATGGACTGGTTTGTTTATGTTTGGCATTTGTTTTTGTGATTTGGACATAAACCAGTTTTTTTTATCTAAACATCAAATAATCCACTAATCTGTACAACAACTGCAAAAGAGTAAACATAAACGATAATTTATCAATTAACTAGTTTCATCCAATACAATTTTTTAAATTCGACAAAAAAATGTAACCAAAAAGCATGTATTTGGCAACGACCAACACAACTAGGATCACAGCACATTGAAATTGAATAACAGACGCGGCGATACAAGGAGTCGAGTTGAGTAATGGTGTGTCAGTCAAAAATATTTCACTTATATCAAGACGTCGCCAGTTATAGGCAAAGGTGGAAAAAAGTTTGCATGTGCGTTGCGCTGATGGCATTAGAAACTTAAAATTTTGTCTAAAAATTGAATGTCACTAACATAATGAGCACCAAGATCACGATAATCGGACACGAATTTAAAAATGTAATTTAGAACTTTGTCGGAACACCTACAAGTGAAAAATTTGATTCGCTGTTCCCCTTTACTCTTTTTATATACAAACGACTGCGGTAGCTCAGTTAGTAGAGTTCTCGCTCCGTAAGTGGGAGGTCGTGGATTCGAACCCCGACCGGGTATGACACAAGACTTGAAAGTGGGTAGTGACTTTTCTTTCGCCAAGCACTCGGCATTACGAAATGAAAGTCACGGTTCTTTCGGATGGGAACTCAAATAAACGAGGTCCCGTGTCACGGTAGGCTTGGCACAATAAAGAACCCTGTCGCACAGGCAAAATTTCTGCACATTCGCCTATAGCTGGCTACGCCTCGATATGAGTGAAATATTCTTGACTTGGACGTTAAGGCCATTACTCAATTCAACTCAACTCTTTTTATATACTTATTGGTATTTTTAAAAAGACCCTTGTGAGGCATTTTCAAAAAGACCCTTATGAGAAATACAAGCCTATTTATTAGATAAACTACAGTATCATACAAAAGTTCAAGGTACATCATATGTGTATATCGTAGACGGAAGAAGACACCGGACACGACCTACATGTTTACGCATCGATTGTTTGTTTATTTTGATGGACAATGTCACAACAAAAACAATGAAATTAGAATTTAACTAATTTATTCTTGATGGCCGGTAGATTTTACAACATTTAACAGCCACGGGCGACAATATTCTTATTTTGTTTTATGTAGAGTTAATTGGGCGAAATAAAATGTCCATTAGACGGAAAGATTTTAATGATAGACGATGTTTGCGTGGGACAAAATATTACAAAAATAATTTGATTTAGATGCAAGTGTACTTTTGTTTGTTTGTATTGTTTTGTTTCGCATGGACAGTAGACGTCTAGATCGTAATTAGCACTTGTGTTAAAAATACGTCAGTTCTGACCTTTGACAAGTACTGGTACCCACCAAAAGTCGATGTAATATATAATCTGTAGTCTCAATATGTCTCGCTTGTGTTTTGTTTTCTTGAGCCCCCAACTTCTTCCCTCTAAAATTTAGTTTAAGGTTCGAGTGGAGTGTTTAAGAATCACCATGTATGCCTCTATGTCTGTATAAAATCCTGTGCACTTCATAACTTTCATATCTATGGGTAACTGCGATCTTACTTGGCACAAATATAAACTAAGTCAACTAAGACCATGCGTCGCTTACCACATTTAAATGTGTAGCTCAAATGGTCAAGGTCAAAAAGCAAAATTTTACTTCTAATGTTTAGGCTATATTGTATGGCTGTTGCAATTAAGGTATATGTTCTTAAGATCGATTTTGTATCTGAAAACTTGTACTTTGCTAGATCCAACGCACCTAATAACGCGATTTAGTACAAGATACAAGTTGCATGTTGCATTTTAGATTTTCTGCAAGAACTGCAGCAAAAACAATTTTTAGATAAACTTGTATAAAAAGTTTTACGTGTCCGCCAAACGTCGAGAGTTATATATAACCATGTGTCTTAATACTGTAAACCTGTTTAATTTCGCGTGTATTTATTTTCGCGGTAAAGGAAATTTAGACATATATCAGCGAAGATAAATTTTCGCGTTTTTGAAATATGGACTATAACACAATAAGCATAATATTATTTTCGCTATGTATTAATTTTGGTGCAAAACAAACGACCGCGAAATAAACGAAAATTAATACGTTTACAGTGTGCGTTTATCGTGTTCTGTTTTTCGGTATCAATGTGTTGAATAAACGCCTTTAGTTTTTTTAACTACTGTAAATGTTTTTAATTTCGCGTGTATTTATTTTCGCGGTATAGGATATTTAGACATATCCGCGTGGTTAAAATTTCGCGCTTTTGAAATATGCTCTATAACATTAAAAGTAAAATATAATTTTCGCTTTGTATTAATTTTCGCGCAAAACAAACGACCGCGAAATAAGTGAAAATTAGTACATCGCGAAAATAAATACGTTTACGGTATGCGTTTATCGTGTTCTGTTTTTCGGTTTCAATGTGTTAAATAAACGCCTTTGAGGGTTTTTATTACTATATAAGAAACATTTGATTGGTAGTGTTTAACCTGGACACTTTTAGCTATGGGTTGTTCTATATTAGGGTTCTATAAGCCTCTAACATACCTACACGTTATACACATGTATGAAATGAGTCATTCATAAGTGTTTGGATATAATAACCTGCTTTTGTACTTACAATTCCATAACCATGTCTGCGTGATATAAATAAATACGCTGGTCTTGTGGTTTTTACGGTAACCACGCCCGCGAAATTTGGTTCAATAAACCCCTGTACAATGAAGAATTCGTCATATATATATATATATATATATATATATATATATATATATATATATATATATATATATATATATATATGTGTGTTGTCAATACTTTGTGTTATGTCTGCTGTAAGTTTGGATTACTTTCAATATACGGTTGTTCATTAAAAACTTTATCAGTTAAATTTTATGTAACTCCATGTAGATACTATTAGCTAATATTGAATTGTAAATACTCAAAGCTTTGCTAAACTCTATGGTTCCTTGATGGAGTTCACCAGTGCACCACGTGATCAATACTCTTTAACGTTTGTGCGGAACGTTTATAAAAACGTTTACGTCGTATTTTCCCGGAGTAATTTTTTTCCATTTTTGCTGGAAAACTGAAGCGATTCCAGTGGAAATAATTGTTCCACAGAAACGTTATGGGTTACCACGTGGTACACACTGGTTTACCCTATATATGTGTGTGCTGTGGTTTGCATTGTTAATAACTCACTTAAATGCATTTGTAATTGAAACATGCATTAATCTTATTTCCTTCTTCATTTTAGTGGATCACTTCCGCCTTACAGACTAGCGCCCTCTATATCTAATTCTCAGTCGTCGTCTGCTTCTTCCATTAGTCAGTATGATATATCCGATTCCTCCAGTAATATGACCAGAAGTACATACTGTTCTAACGATAGCCGTCTAAAGGCGTTCGGTAATCTACATGGCTCAACATTATCACTTCCTGTCTACGTCCCGGAATCCAAGTAAGTACAATAATGACGTCACTTACCGGATGGCGTCATATTGAATATTAATACCAGATTTGTATCTGTTTATGGCGTCATTTACATATATAAACTGCTGTTCATTATTAATTCCAAGCAAGTACTTACCATATCATGACGTCACATGAAACATTAATACCGAACTAGCATCTATTTATGACGTAATAAATATATGAACTGCTGTTTCATATTTTTGATATAAACTAGTTAAAATTATTTTTTTAACTGCTAAAGTCTTTACATGTACATAATAGAGAATACCTCAAATCAACAACTTTGTCTGATTAGTTGTGTTTTTTTAGCAGATGGCACAAAAATACTCCTTTCGTTTTGTTTGATTTAATGTATTATTATTTTAATTTTTGTCTATTGTTAATGAAAAAAGTCTAACCGAAATTATAATCAGCGGAAGCACTATTTTACGAAACTTGGTACAAAACATCAACATTAATGGAAGATGCACATATCATTAACCCGAGTTTGTTTGCTGATGTTCCTGAGTCATGGTCCATTCAACATAACCAAATCACTAAAAGTACTTTCTGGGGGAGAATCCTACTTAAATGAATTTGCTTGTTTATTTCAGTTGTGGATCATGTAATGACTTAGAAATAGAAGAAGAAAAAGTCTCCAGAAGATTAAACGATACTTTACTAAAATCGTAAGTAAACATTGATTTATCATAAAACTGGACTCTAATTTTTTCATTCATTTCTTGACCAAGATATTACTCAAAGCTTGCATATTTGAAAACATTTTATTTTTATATTAAGATATTTAAGTCATTTAAAGATGGTTTCAAACTTATAACAATTGTTTTGCCAAAAATATAGTTCCGCAAAAGATTGCCAAAATCTGCTTTTAGGTAATGAAAAACTTTGTTAAGAAATGATTGTAATTGGAGCCTTTGCGTCTACCCTTATATGTTTCGTGCTAAGCTGATATTTGTGAACCTCTGTGACAAAAAATGCATACCTTTCTGCAATCGTCAAAACAATTAATACAAATGAATGACGAATGAATAAATAAATTAATATAAGTTATGTTTAAACACAAGTACAATATTTCATCTGATACGATCTACTCAGGTTAATAAATCAAGCAACCACGATTGCTTGATGGGAGTTTTGCACCCGGCCGTATTTCACTTTTCTAGTATTTTAGTATGTACATGTATATGTGCTTTGGTATTTCACAAAGGGATTGCATTAACTTTGGTTATCTAAAATATTTGTTTGTATATAAGCTTTATTTAATCAAACGAAACTGTTTTATTTCACAGACTAGAACCTTTACAAATGGGCCACACATACAGACAAAGATGGGATGCTGAGTTTGACCCTGGACAAATAACACCTACGGGGTAAGTACAGTTAATCCTTCCTGATACATGTTAAAGGTCATCTCTTTAACAGGACTATCTTCTGTTAAAGGCCAGTTAAATTCTATCACAATTGCTCTTTATTCAGGTTTTTTGAACTTGCATTTAAGGGTCACCTGTCCATAATGATCGTATTTAAAGATTGCCTTCGATGGCCTTGACTGTATACTGTATTACTTCACAGATGTGCTAGTAAAACACAAGGAGGACTACAGTTATACTATGTATGGAATCGTGAAACCTTTTATCTTTACAAGAGATGTCAAGGCTTTATCTGATCTTTTTAAAAAGTGGTCAGGGCGATGACTTTTGGAATTTAGCACACTATAGTCCATGCAAATTTGGGAAATTCAAATTTAAAAATGAAGCTTTTTAATTCAACATATCTAAAGGAATGCATATTTGAAAGACTTTGGACAACATTCAGTGTGTGTTGTTTTCATTGATTTCTTATGATCATTTGGTTTAAAACGATGTTAATGACAACAAAGTTTTACAAATCTGTCTAACGTTTTGTTCAGTCCTGTTAACAATCAGTAATCTTTGTTCCTTCTTGTTCATTTCAGTTCCCTTTCGTCGCTTAATCATCCATCAGAAAGTTCCAGTAGCAGAAACAGTATAGAGCCAATGATAGATGTACGTCGTCAGATAAAACCTCCATCATACAGTAACAGTCTACAATCTAGTAATCTATTTACTGTAGAACCAAGACCAAGGTATATTATCGTCATAGTGTTATATATATGCAAAAATAAATGAATAAAAAAAACAACATGTCAATGGCCTTCAGCTACAACTACACCATTACAGAAAGAAATTTAATATACATGTATATAATTTTTCGCTTTTGTATGAAATGTATATAATATATATTTATAGTGCTGATACTACTTGATAGTAAATGTTTCATTGTTCAATTGTTTGAAATTAAGTTAGCTTGACCAGATGCTTGGCGAAAAATTGTGAATTCGCATTTCTTTGTTTTGAAAACAATTATCGAAAGTTATTAGATGCAACTGTTTTATTATCACAACGAAGCATTTGAAGCCAAACCTTCTACTACAATCCATATAATCTTTAAAAGTTTAATAAAATATGATTTTTAAATTCACTAACCATTTGGTTAAGCAATCGGAATTTAGTACATTTAGGTCCTATTAATATAATGTGTAATTGTTATATTTTTGTATATTTCAGGTATGAATCCCGGTTGCCTACCAAACTGTGAATATACTGATGCTCTAAGTTATATATTGTCCCGATTACACTGTAAATAGATAATTATACAAATGTGTATAGCATAGAAAATGTGATACGTCTGTATAAAGTGTTGGCGTTCCTAAAATTGTACAGAATTCCAGACTCTGGGTGCATTCCAGTTTTCGTGTTATTTGTAATATAAATTCCAGACATCTAATGATCGGATGGATCGGATTACACCGCTAAATTGTTATACCTTGGTGCTATTTATTAAACACTGAATTCTGTACAGATATTTCGAATCCATCAATTCAACACTCTGCATTTTTGATTGCTTGTTATTTTATTATCAGTTGGAGACATACACGTACATTTCTTAGGATGGCTGTACGGAATCCATCACTTAAGATTTACATTTTGGTGTTATCTGACATGTGAACCGAACGCTCCTTTCTGTTTTCGTGTGTAATGTTTAAAATACACTTCTAAGGATTTGATGGATGTACGGAATTCGCCACTATGCCTCTATACCTTGGTGCTATTTATTAAACACTTCTATGCATGACTTCTGTATGTAATTCTTGTAAGTTTTACGGATATTTCGTGGAATCCTTTTTAAATCAGAATTGACATTTGTGTACTTGGGTCATGTTTTCTGTTTGTCTGGTTCGATTTTCTTGCTGTGGTGATTAGAGAGCACGTCGCAATTGTTGGAACTATTGAATCAATCAAAGGAATGATTTGTTGACGGTGATGCTTGGTGCTAATTCCCTTGTATAAAATTCGTCACACGGGCATATGAAATTGGAAGCCACAGAGAGATTGCGACGTAATGTATATCTCAAGTTAGAGCAATTGCTATATAAAGTGCTCTGTATCGACATTAAAGGACCTTCGATAGTATGTGTGTTGTTAATACGTTTGGTTTGTGTTTATTCACGGAAAGTTATGTAGCTGGACAAGATAGATATTTTGCGGTGATATCTCGATAAGTAGAAAAGTGCGACATAAACACAGGCATTCTCAGTCATGGAGTTATTGAACATCCTTTGTTTGTAACAAACAGTGATGCTAATGGTTGACAATACGACTCGTGGTGGTATTTGGTAATATATAAGGGAGTGAAGTTCGTGAAAATGACAAATATAATTCAATGCCTGTATGGAAGGGTAATCATCAAGTGACTGAACTTATGGTCAACACAATGGAAAAGACGGTGCTTACTAGAAATAAGTTTGCACCAAATATTGTAGCGTACCTTGATGGCTGCAAAATGTTTTAATGTGACATTTCATTTGATTTGATGAGGAAAGGTTACTTTCCTTAATGATGAATGTTATTGTGTGCTCTACACTATACAAACTCGCTTATATCTTAAATATATATTGCTGTTACATTCAAATCATTACCAGATTGTCCGTTGTATCGATTTGTAATTTGGACTACTAGTAATGACCTAATGCATATGACACGGATTTAGCTAAAAGACTTACGCTATACCAATAAATTTACTCTCATTCATTACTATTATATGCTTCTTTAACAGAAATTCGAAGTTCATCTATTGAACAGGTTTTATGTTCAAAAGCTAACGGATTTTATGTTATAGCCAGCCTATTGTCTGTTTGTTTTCGTTGTTTAAGACGTTTTATAGACGCTGTCTGTCTGCATGTTAATGATAATTGTTATATACTTTCTTATTAACTGCATATTTCTGAATGCTTACCTTGAACAAACAAAAATGTTTTATAATTTTATGAATAAAACTGCTTGTATTTTTGTGGCTTTTATGATCTGGTTTTTCATCCGACTCTTTCAATTTTGTAACCGTAACATGTAGTCATTATTACTCAGTAAAAGTGGTTTCTGTTTTTATTTTAATTTTTATCTTATTTTATTTATATTGCCATGGTTACCTAATTAAAATTTCTTATTAAAAATTATTACTATATAAAAATAGTTTTTGTTGCAAATATTTTTGCATTCTTTTTAAGTTATTAAATGTGTAAAAACCACATCTTTAAAAAGTACAACTTGACTTCGAAATGAGAAGTGTTTTTGTTGTGTAAAAACAAAATTTTAAAAAGTAACAGCTTGATCAAAAAATAAAAATCACGATCTTTCCAAGGATCATATAAACATGATAAAAATACGCTATATGGCATAAAAAGAGAAAAATGGAGACACATTAATTGCAATGTTCGACTGCTTGAAGAATGAGAAATTAAACAATTAATGTGAGAAAGGCAATAAAAAATACATGTATTCTAATGCTTTACTGTCTAGCCAACAGGTTACGGATGTTTAGGTTCATGAATATACTATTTGCTAGTTGGGTTTTTATATTTTACAAGTTCAAGGATATTGCAAGTCCGGGATTATCGAAATTTTCAAAAAGTTTTACTGCCGCCGTAACAATACCGTCGATAAGTTTGTTGGCTCTGTATTCAAGGTTGCCGCCTGTATTTATTTAACGTCACATAGCCCCATGTTTCTTTCAATTTCATTTTCAAGTTTGATTTCGCATATGATAGGTGTAGCAAGCTACACGTTATATGCTTACCCTTCCAGGACAACTGGGCTCACATTCGTGGTTACATTAAACGTCTTTAATTTAATTAATTTACCAGTTTTCGAAGTTTATACTATGCTTTGGATGGTGGTTTTGACATGAATCAATATAATTGTGTTTGAATATACCACTGTCAATAGCAATGTTGCTGAAACAGTAGAGAATTTCAACATACATTCGATTATGATGCCCTTTACATATGACATCACAGTCTTTTTGACATCCAGATGCTCTGGAGGTATTCTTTGTGTAGTCTGCTGCATATTAAAAAAGCATATCAATCAATGTCCAAACCAAAATCCCAAGGCAAAATTAAAACTTTGAAGCTGGCAAATATAGTAAAACATATAAACTATCACTAGGGAAGTGAGGCCGGCTGCTCCGGAAGTGTAAGTACCTTCTGTTAAGATAGCTACACCAGCCCATGTGAAATCAAAATTGGAAATAAACGGAACATAGAACTATGGGACGTCAAATATATTCAGGGTAATTTTAGATACAGAGTAATCAAACTTTTAAACATGACGGAAAATTAGCAACCCTCGGTTGAAACTGATTCGCTATACGAGTCTGTGGTAGTGTGCCAAATATAACATGTACTTGAAACACATTATGTAGATTGGACGCATTCACTATAAGTTGATTTGTAATAAAAAAACTAATATGAATTTAAAAACTACATGGAACGAAATTAAAGGTGTTTTTCTAGCTCTATCAATACTATTTCAAACACCCACGTGATTTATAAAGCTTTTGTAAACGTCATGTGATGATCCCGAAAATTCGAAAAAGTCTTACTCTTTGAAAATTGTTGTTTAACTTAAAATACTAGGTATGCATGTTGATGTCAGAAGTTTTGATCTAAAAACTTTCAGGGATGTTGCAAGAAGTCCAGGCTCATGACGGCACTCAAAAGGTATTGAGGCCGCAACCACAGTATTTTGATAAGTTTGATGTTTCTGTGTCTAGGATTGCCCTGGATATATTTGACGTCAAAAAGTTCAATGTTCCTTTCATTTCATTCTCATTTTGTAAACACACGTGGCAGATGTAGCTAGCGAAACAGGAGGTATTTACCCTTCCGAAGCACCCAGCCTCATTTCCTTGGAAGAAGTTCACATGTTAACCTTGTTTGTCGGTTTTAAAGTTTCTTTAGCTTTGGGGTTGTTGTTTTGACATGGATTGGTATATTTGGATTTTTTGGTTGTATGTTTTTGAAGAAATTATCTTTAAATTGGAGCAGTATCTAAACAGGTGATCTATAAGCGATCTATATATTTATATACACTAGTAAGCGTCTGTTTTTATGGAGTTTCCATAGTTCAGACAATAACCGTGCATGTCTAGTTTTTATTTATGTATGAACTGTTAAGACTTAACCTTTCTAATTATAGAATATATGTACATGTATATTCACCTGTACACCTGGCAGGTGTTTAATATTTAAAAAAATAAATAAATAAGAAATAAAAAATAAAAAATAAAAAAAATATGCAAATGACATTGTAACAAACAGGTTATACGGAAATGAAATATAAAAAAACCCGAATGTGGGAATAATTTTGTACTTGTACCATATAGCATCAGGACTAAAACTGACGACAAATGACATTGAAATAAACATAAAACAAGGAAATAAAATACAGAAAACCAATACAGAATGTGGCCATATAGTATCAAGACTAAAACTGCTTCCATCACGGATGTATTGGTTGTCTTTGTGCAACTGAAGTTAATTACAACGTTATTTCCTGGTAAATGCAAGCAATAGTTTCTAACACTTTGGTGGTGTTAGTGGTTCCAATATTGTAACGATGCCAGTTTCGGAAATGGTGTTTTGTCCCTTTCGAGATTATGCTACTTATACACTTATATCGGTCAGTTCTTGAGCGGTAATGTGGAGTAATAATATTCTCCGCCAAAGTCAAGTTTCTTTTCATTTATACATGTATCGAGGCACCGGTGGTCAGTTCTTAGATGGAGTATAATATACACCGGTGGTCAGTTCTTAGATGGAGTATAATATACACCGGTGGTCAGTTCTTAGATGGAGTATAATATACACCGGTGGTCAGTTCTTAGATGGAGTATAATATACACCGGTGGTCAGTTCTTAGATGGAGTATAATATACACCGGTGGTCAGTTCTTAGATGGAGTATAATATACACCGGTGGTCAGTTCTTAGATGGAGTATAATATACACCGGTGGTCAGTTCTTAGATGGAGTATAATATACACCGGTGGTCAGTTCTTAGATGGAGTATAATATACACCGGTGGTCAGTTCTTAGATGAAGTATAAGCAAAACTGCCTTTGAATATTTTTTATTTTCAATTACAACAAATAATGTTTATGTTTATTCAGGAATTAAAATATGCTGTAAGCATGTACATAATTTTCCCAGAATTTTAAACAGAAGATAAAAAGTCTCTGAGACTATCGTAATGTCTGGACCAAGCGACAAACTGCATTCAAATTAAATTATAAAAATGTTGTAATTGAGATTGAATAAAATGTACTTGATTTACGTCGTGCATCCGACGTCAATATATCAATTGTGTAACAAAGATACACAGTACATGTACAGTACAGGCTTGTCGAAAGTTTAACATTAAGCTGACAAATTAGTCTGAATCAGCAGGCCAACTCGGCTCTCTTGTTACCTACAGTACAGTACAGGTTTGTCGAAAGTTTAACATTAAGCTGACAAATTAGTCTGAATCAGCAGGTCAACTCGGCTCTCTTGTTACCTACAGTACAGTACAGGTTTGTCGAAAGTTTAACATTAAGCTGACAAATTAGTCTGAATCAGCAGGTCAACTCGGCTCTCTTGTTACCTACAGTACAGTACAGGTTTGTCGAAAGTTTAACATTAAGCTGACAAATTAGTCTGAATCAGCAGGCCAACTCGGCTCTCTTGTTACCTACAGTACAGTACAGGTTTGTCGAAAGTTTAACATTAAGCTGACAAATTAGTCTGAATCAGCAGGTCAACTCGGCTCTCTTGTTACCTGTATCCCGCCAGCTTATTTGCGGCTGTCATTTACGTATTGGCAACTTTTCGGTCTCTAATCATGTGTCCTTATCTGTGTCTCTCGGTTGCAGAACATTTTGTTGACTAAGTGTTAAACTTTCGACAGGTCTTTACTGTATTAGACTTGGCTTGCGACATACAACCAACCTCAATATAAGAACAAAGATACACATACCAGACAACAAATACTTAATTATTTTTCCCTGAAATAAATGTTCAATGGGCAGACATGGCATTAATTTATAGCCTTTAAAAAACCAGAGTAACAGATTCTCTAGAGCTACAGAGGTAAGCAATTTGTCATTGACGGAAGGTGTTATTACTTAGCAAAAAATGGACACAAACAAGAAAACATTTATTGTGGCCATTGATTATAAGTTTTACTGTATTCTGTCTTATCTGCAATTAATAATAATAATAATAATAATAATAATAATAATAATTATTATTATTTATTTTATTTAAGTGTCACATATAAAAATTCAATGTTCACATACACATAAAAAACATTATTTTTTTATGTCCGGCCACATATGGTGGCCTACGAGACACTACATATTATATCTACAATTAGAATACATGTAAAAAAAATACAACACAAATTAATCATAACGTGATGTTTAAAAATCATTTAGAATTTAAAAAACCTTATTACGTTATATCCTTTATAAATATGCTTCGGCTGAAGATTTAGGTTAAATCATTATATAACTCTTTAAATTTGTTCACAAAAACCACGTACATAAAGATGCACAAACTTTGGACCTATTTTCAACAGAGTCTTTGCATTATTGCCAAAATAAAATGTTATGTAAAAATTTAGATTTCCATCATATTTGAAAAGTTAAATTTGTTCAATTATTTCATAAATTGGTTTATTTAAGTTAATGACAAAATCGGCGATTTGCTTTTATTTTTCGCAAAATTTTCGGTTTCGGGGACATGGGAATAACACAATGTACAGGATGCATTCATAAAACCTACCAATCGATGCGCAGTTTTTAACAATTAACCAGCCACGTAACGTGTAAATCAAATATTAAAAAATCAGACTTCATTTGTTTCCATTGGCAACAGCAACTACTACTACGGCATCTGTCAGTCCATACAGTACAGACCTGTCGAAAAATTAACATTGAGCTAAAGAACATAGGCCCAAAGTTCGATTATGGAGTGACCGACACATTGCTATCAAGTTGCTGTGAAGCGGCAGATATAATTGACAAGATATAACAAATGAGGGACTGGGATAAGCTGTTGATTCAGCTCCAATTCGTTAGCTTAATGTAAAACGTTCGACATGCTTGTACTGCACTTTAATTTAAAACCATTTTAATAAAGTGCTAAATGCGAATTAGTAAAAAGTGACATGTGGTAAAAAATAAGTAACTCGTGACAATGATACTAAATACGGTGTCTTTACATATCTGCACTGTGTTCCCAAATAGCATCTGTTAAAATCTTTTAATACATCATAGTTTCCGCATTGAAATTTGGCTAGTTAGAAAAAAATTCAGGGACGAAGTTATTTGAAAACTCCGCCTGGATATACCCTCGGGATATAATCAGCCGGTCCCAAGCCCGGATAAAGGAGGAGGGTTGGGCATAGGGTTAACACCCCTATCCTGTAAAAAAGCTTGTTACAGAAACCGCAACTACATTTGTTGTTGCGGCCCTTTGTTCCCCAGGAAATCAAGAGGAATAAGTCAAAGTAAGTCAAGTTATTTGAAACATACGGCAGCCAGATAAAGTAATTATCTACCGTGGCACCAAACCGGCTTTTGCACAGTGCAAGTGGTTGTTAATTATGGTTTCCTTCATTTCTTCCTACCGCCTTTTGTCCGCCATTTGTGTCCAAAACATTAATCAAACTTCACAGGAACAATCTTCGTTGTAGTAGATGTGTCATGAACCTACACTGGATATAACAACAAAACTAGAAAAACTGTGAGCCACAAGCTCACAAAAAATACCCCCCGCTCCCCCACATAAAAAATCCATCGGATCAATTTTTTAAATAGGAGGTGCACATCTACATTATATCACAAAGATTGTGTGAAAGTTTCATGAAAATCCATTAAAGGGTTTAAGAGGAGTTGCGGATAAGAGATAGGTACCCTAAGGTGTAACGGAAGGACGGACGGACGGACACACGGACGGACACCCCTATCACTATATACCCCCACTTTTTAAGCGGGGGGTATAATAAACACCAATACTGATTTCAATAACCCCGACTTTGGACATGCACAGAAAACAACAAATGTTATCTGGTTGTTCAAACATGCGCTATCTTAACAACTGATGTGTGCAATTTATTTTTTTTATTAAATTTACATAAATATTGAAGACCTTTAGTTATGACTGAAATTAGTTCTATTCGATAAAAACTATTGGATGCATTTATTTCCATTCGAATATTTTTATTATTGTCTTAAGCACTAGATGCAAATTTTCTCTTAACAGTTTGTTAATTAGCTAATGGAACTATGAACAATTGGATCCTGGCATTTATCTAAATGCGTTTTTATGAAGAAATAAACATGAGGACAATTTTTAAAAAAAATTGCGGACGGGTACATTTACATCTAGATAGTTGACAGAAGACCAAGAAGCACATATGCAACAGTTAAATCCTTTTTTTAATTTTTTAAACGATGATGAAAAGTTTTTAATTACAATGTGTACTGGTAATGTTCAAACACTTTTAGCCAAAACTTTATGGGATATGTATAATAGACGAAAGCGTTTTATTAACTTGTAACTAATATTCTTAATTTAAAATTTTTGTTTTGTGTAAATAACTTTTAACTCGTGTCTCATAAGTCTTTTAAGGCTAGATGTTATTATTTTAATATGTGTATTATGTTTTATAACATGTGACACGTAAATAAACTATATGAACTGAACTGAACATATTGAAACCACTGATTTACAAAAATTCGACTTTTGACAAGCACTGTCTCAACATAAGGTATATCTAGGTGAGTATCAAAATTATATGTTAAAGAAATTAATATCCGGCTATATTAAAAAAAACCCAGAAAGTTGATTAAAATAAAATGAAAGCGTATTGAAACCACTGATTTCAAAATCCTGACTTTGGACGAGCACTGGGTCTAATAACAACCTGGTATTTATTTAGGGGTGTATCAAATTAAATGTGAAAAAATTAATATTTGGTCATATTTTAAAAATTCAGAACTTTGATCAAAATAAGGAAAACACATATTGAGACCTCTGATTCATGCCTTTGGGCGAGCACTGGGTTTAACAGTATCAAAATTTGTATGAAGAAATTAACATTCGGCCGTATGTTTACATAGTTTGACATACTAATAAGACTGTGTACTAGGTAGTCACTGTTTGGATCTTTTTATAGCCTTGTATTAGCATGTCGTAAACAACAAAACAAGTCAAGCGACGTATTTTACAGAGGTTGATTTTCCAGGATACGCCCAGACTTGAAAAGACCGATAGAATTAATTGTGACAGATTATTGTGGGTGATTATATATCCTCCTCTGTTACATCATCAGACGTTTTTAAAGTGCATTTATTTAAAATATTTAACTTGTCATCCTTCAATACATAGGCATCTCTGTTTTTTGTTTTTGTTTTTGTCTTTTTATTTTTATATTCCCCTGAAAAGCATAACTTGGAAATATTTGTGTTTTTATTTAATTAGCCGGAGAAAGTACCGTCTCTGGCGCTCAGTGATAGAGCTTAAACTGCAAGAATGGGAGGTCATGGGTTCGAACCACGAAAGGAACATACATGTATACGTTTCTAAAATATGAGATACTGTTTTCTCGTCTGACGCTCGGTATTTATAGGACACAGGATCGACTCTTCTAATTCATATAATGTGACGGGGATGGCCGGATGGGTGGGTGGGTGTATTGATCCTGTGAACTGCCTTCATGAAAGCCGCTCTTAGTGGTTGGTACAGGTAGCCCATAAAACACATCCCATGCATACACGGACCTGTTCTTAGATCCATCCTTTGTGGTAAATTAACTTTTTCCAGTCACGAATAGCTGAAACATTGCTGATGCCACTGTAAACAACAACAACAACAACAACAACCGTGGGTTAGTCCCTACCTCATGGATTAGTCTCTACCTTGTTGATTAGTCCCTACCTCGTGGATTAGTCCTTACCTCGTGGATTAGTCCCTACCTTGTGGATTAGTCCCTACCTTGTGGATTAGTCCCTACCTTGTGGATTAGTCCCTACCTCGTGGATTAGTCCCTAACTCGTGGATTAGTCCCTGCCTCATTGATTAGTCTTTATCTATAAAATATAATGCATTTTAAGTCATTTCTTCCAAAACTGTTCATATTATTATTATATGTCCATAGATTAGTTGTAGTGCTGTTTTACGTTGCATCAGGAATTTTTGGTCTGCCTTGTATAGCACTCACTCAGCGTGACTTTAAGTTGCTAGGTCACTAAGTAAGCACGTCGCAAACAAGCATTCCATTGCCCAAGTCACATTTTACTTGCACGGGTGAATCAGGTGAATCAGTCGAGGCCAGGTGAGGAAGAAGTATCTCAATTTCAGTCTTATATACGACCCTAACGGAGACGGATGCTCTACCACCTGAGCCATAGAGCTATCGAAGTGGCATTATTATGTTCATAGAGACGAAACGATGCTGTAATTTTTGTAAAATTGTATTTAGTAGTAATTTATTGTCTTATAAATGGTTATACTTTATGTGTATTGCCATAGAATATAAATGGCAATTTTAATATATATATTTAGTGATTAATTTAAAATATATATATGTGACAGGTGTACAATTTATCCGCCAATAACACCTGAGTGATGTCCGAGGGTACATCATAACCTCAGTCAGTAGGTTATACGTTTGTACTGTCAGAAATATACTATTGTCTAAATATTAATATTTATTAAAATCTGAAAACCCTCATAAACAAAGGTATCATGCAAGACATTTCTTTAGCTGAATTTGGTTAAATATATTTTGTTCCTTTATATATTTTTTAAACCCCTGGGTCAAATATATTAGTTTCAAATTTTGGTCCAAATACTATTGATGAGGAATTGTATTCCGAAACAAACGTCTAGTGCTGTAATACTGGTATAAAATGTTATCTTATAATATTTACATTTATGATGTTTGATTGTATTAAACTCTGTTTTAGACCAAATGAAATTATACGACTATAAATACATTTGCTAATGCGACGTCACTCATCTCTTGCTTACGCCTATACCCTTGGCGTCATTGATTGGCTGTTCCAATAATTGAAATTGCATGTCGTACACGACAGTGTTGTAAAATTTCAGGATTCAAAAACAAAAATAAGATTTTCAAAAATTGCGAAATGTAAATATAACCATTGGACTGTCTAGGAATTGCGTTCATAGTGCTATAACTTCCACTGTCATGCAAGGCAAACTGAATAACGCGCGCTAGCCATCTTTCTTTGCCACATTTTACGTTTAAACATGAAAATTTGTCATTCTAAAAAATTGCGGTTCATTTCATTTTAATTTTTTTGTATTATTCTCATACATGACGTTTAATGTGATGTTTACAAGGTGTAGGCGTAGTTAGTTGACTTCTTTTTTTCTTGTATCTAAATGTCTGGTTTTTTCAATGCCCTACAATTTTATATCATTTTTTCATCAACAGATTCTAATAAAGTTCATAATGAAAATTTCAATCCCCAACGCAAAAAGGTAGTTTCTGTCACAACAACAACACCAACAAAACAATTTTAAAAAATAAAATAGATAATAATAAAAAAAATAATAATATAGTAAGGGTCATGCACCGCTGAACTTGTACCTTACTGGCATGGACCATAGAAAATTAACAAGTGGCAGATGTAGCTGGCTAAGCAGTGGGTACTTACCCATCCGGAGCAGCCGGCTTCTCTTCCCTGATGGAAGTTACCTCGTGTTTAATTATAAATTGGTTTGCCAGTTTCAGAGTTTCTACTTTGCTTCTGGATTGTGATTTGAACATGGATTGGCTTGTTTTTTTTATTGTATTTCTAAGAAATGATTAATAAATAATTAAAATAATCTCATAATTTGGTCTGGTCCAAAGTTTTAGAAAGATGTTTTAAAAAATATGCTAAAACTATAGTCCTAGAGCAAAATATTCTCACTGACCCAACATTGCCAAAATGTTATTACTAACATTTGATCTTGTGATGATATTTGTTCCGATGGGCTAGGTAGTTTCAAGTAAGTTTTTTTTTAGAAAAATGAATGTAATGGATGAACGGACGAACGCGTGTCATACAATACTATTTTGTTTTATTATTTTAATTGTTATATACCATTTTTAAAATCTAATCATAAAATACATTCAAAAAAATGTTATATGACAAACCATTTTTTGAATCTATTTTATGATTCAATTTAAAAAATGGTATATAATCAAAAACAAACATACTAATCCATTTCCGAATCACAATCCAGAAGCAAAGTAAAAACTTTGGAACTGACAATTAGGTTAGACACGTGAACTTCCACCAGGGAAGTGAGGCCGGGTGCTCCGGGAGGGTAAGCAAATATATTAAATATTGTAAATAGCTTTATCACTCTATTTTGTTTTTAAATATTGACATTGATTTTGCCATGTCATATATACATGTAGTTTAATAATAGACACATGGTTTTCATAAAAAACAGTTTTTTTAAGAAATATTTGCCCTTGTCATTTTTACGTGTCAGTAATAAATGTCACTCGTGGTATTTAGTAATATTTCATGATGTGAAGGTATTATTGATTTCAAGTTTAGCACATAAACCGATTTAAAAAAAATCATATTAAGATTAAAAAAAAATATTTGTTTCGTTTTAATTTTTTTAAAACCATAATATTTTCATGGCACCGTCATCAATCATATTCTAATGAATATGTTTTATTCTTTTGTCTTATAGATTTTTCTTTCTTTTTCGCAAAATATTAAATAACATTATAATCGAATAATTTCGTTCCGGAGCACCTGGTCTAACTTCCCTGGTGGAAGTTCATGTGTCTAACATAACTTGTTAGTTCTAAAGTTTTTACTTTGCTTCGATTCTGGATTGTGATTAGAACATATATAAGTATGTTTGTTATTGATTCTCAGTGACTAGATGTTTTGGTACTCTTCTTTAATATTTTGCTGATTTTCTTTCCTTTTTAAACATTTTACAAGTGGTAAAAATTTTAAAAAAAGTTTTGAACTTAAAATAACCCACCAACCAATAATTTTCTGCAATGGAGTGGATTATTGGGTCTTTACGTTTTAGCCAAGAGTATTTCACGATTTTAATTATATCGATGCGGCAAAGCGGAGTGCTCAGTGAAAACTCTCGATTTTAGACTAGCGATCAGCCTGCCGAATCGTCCCAATATCCTGTACGCTTCATAACTTGATAATCAATGGATAGATTTTTAATCAAATTTGGAAAAAAATGTAATTCCAACATGAAACAATGTTCACATACAAAGGTCTGTCGGTCAGAATTCAAGGTCAGGATGGTCGGGACAAGTGGTATTTGTCTCTAAAACACTGTCCTAGTTAACATTCCAAATTTGAGTGTTAAGAAACTGATGTTGGGTTTATATTACATGTAAATATTATGAGTGAAAAGCAGAACGGACCTGTCTAAATGTTAACACTAAGCTAACGAAAAAGTGCCGAATCACAGGGTTCGAATTTGGCATTGGCATACTGGCAAAATGCCAGTGTTTTTTTTTTTTTTTTTTTTTTTTTTTTTTTTTTACAAAAAGCGAGTTGAAAATTAACTTACATGCAAAAAAGCGAGTGTTTTTTCATGAAAAAAATGCATCTCATTATCAAAAATATATATTTGAATTTAAAATTCCAAAGCATCCTCACCGATGTCAACAAGTGTACATGCAACATGTATACCTACCTACCTACCAACCTATCCTCTTCGCTCCAGGTGGAGCATAAGGTCAATACAAGATTTCGCCATTCAGATATTCAGATCTGCATGCAACATATATATATATGTATATTAACTGTGGAAAACATTTTTAGTTAAAAAAAAATAAAACTGCCAGTTGAAAACTAAGAATACCTGTAGAAAAGTTTTGTACTGACAAACGTTTGTCAGTGGGGAGAAAAAAATGAATTCTACCCCTGGAATCGGCGACTCATCTGGTCTCTTTGTAAACCGGTCTATATTTCGTCATATTTTCGGCAGCTACTAGCTTTCTCTCGTCGGCATTTCTGTCACTGGCTATCCATACCTCTACCATTCAGCAGTCGAACTTTTCATTAGCTCAGTGTTAAACTTTCGACAAGTCTGTACTGTATAAATTTATGATTATAGTTTCTATTAATAAAGGACTACTACTGTTACTCAGTTGGTAGAGTGCTCGCTTCGTAAGTGAGAGGTTTTGGGTTCACTGGCTATCCATACCTCTACCATTCAGCAGTCGAACTTTTCATTAGCTCAGTGTTAAACTTTCGACAAGTCTGTACTGTATAAATTTATGATTATAGTTTCTATTAATAAAGGACTACTACTGTTACTCAGTTGGTAGAGTGCTCGCTTCGTAAGTGAGAGGTTTTGGGTTCAATCCCTGACCGGGTCTGACCCAAAACTTGAAAGTGGGTAGTGACTGTTCCTTCGCGAAGCACTTGGCATTGCAAAATGAAAGTCACGGTTCTTTCGAATGGGAACTTAAAATAAACGAGGTCCCGTGTCACGGTAGGCGTTGCACGAAAAAAACCTTGCCGCGGTATAATGCCATCAGCGCAACGCACAGGCAAAATTTCTGTACCTTCGCATATAGTTGGCAACGTCTCAATATAAGTGAAACATTCCTGACTGGGACGTTAAACACCATTGCTCAAATCAACTCTATTAATAAAGGTGCTCGGTCACTTGGATTCTGATTCAAAGTTCATACTTGAAACGTCCCAAGTGTCATGTTATTCGTATCATTCTAAATTATACTTATTTGCATTTAACAGTAGGCGAAATCTTTTTTGTGTAAACTTTTAAACTTTTATTCAACATTGAATTGTTTTCAATTAACATTTGAAAAAAAATCACGCAATCAATTAAAGAATTTTATTGAGTCACTATGTCACATTTAAATCGAGTTGGTGGTGATTTACAACTTTTTAAAGGTTATTTATAACTTTTAACTGACAAAATGACTTTATGCGTTTCTGTTTTTTATTGTGGATCTACACTTTTTTACCGATCAATATTTCACTCTATAATAAACCTCTTTTCTACTACTGACGTTATTTTCGATGAACTGTTACTTGAAATTTAAATAATTCCGTCATCGCGTATCATCCGGGAAACGAAATAATAAACAAACTCCACAAATAGCTTCAATATTGATATTTTAATTTGACATCTTTTGTTCAATTTCATCTCTCTACGACTGACGTTACTTTTCGATGAACTGTTACAGTGTAAATAATTCCGCCATGGCGTATTATAGGAAACGTAATAATAAACTCCACAAATAGTTTCAATTGATATTTTAATTTGACATCTTTTGTTCAATTTCATCTCTCTACGACTGACGTTTTTTTTCGATGAACTGTTAAAGTGTAAATAATTCCGTCATCGCGTATCATCGGAAACGTAATAGTAAACAAACTCGGCCACAAATAGTTTCAATTGATATTTTAATTTGACATCTTTTGTTCAATTTCATCTCTCTACGACTGACGTTTTTTTCCCGATGAACTGTTAACTTGAAGAGTAAACACGTCCATCATGGCGTATGAAACGTAATAATGCGTGAACTCAACAAACAGTCCCAATTGATATTTCTAATTTGACGTCATTTGTTCAATTTCGGTTATTCTTTAAAAACATCGTCATTGGCAAATTATGGTCTGATGGTAAAGTAGATTAGTTGGTAGAGAGCTCGCTTCGTATTTAGGAGGTCGAAGCCGTTTAAACCACCGGGCCACATGGTCCGTTATCAAGGCTAGGAAATGAAAGCCACGACCGGGGTCCTTCGGAGGAGACCGTGATTTAAAACTGATGTCCCGTGTCAGGGAAGGTGTGGCATGTTAACGAATCCTCCATGCGCACTCTAAAAATAAAATTTCTGCCATTTCACCTATAGTTGGTGACGTCTCGAAATAAGTGAAACTGGGCAGAGACATATAAAACATATATATCTCTCTGGTGAAATATTCTTTTTAATTTGTAATTAAAAGTCTATTATTATTTTTTTTTAAATCTTTTTTTCTTTTTTTTTACATAAGATTTTTTATACAGATATTGATATCGAGGTTATGAATTTTAGCTTTTATTTTGTAATCTTTAGCCATTCAGTGATGACATGGGGTTTTACTTCATTTTCGCAATTTAGTTCATTTTTGTCACTGATGAATAATATTAAAAACAGTTTTGCACTTCGGTCTAAATATTTATTTAGATTTCTTACCTTAAAAGAAACAAAATTGCAGCAATTATCAATAAACTAATTGCAACACATTATAATCATTAACCAACGCAATAACTTTTGTTTTTAAATTTCCCGCCTTATTACCCTGACTTATCTCCCTTGTAGACACTTCCACCTGGGACGGATATCCAATCGTAAACGTCGTAACATTCTTGAACAGCCAATCACTCGTCACTACAGTAAGGCATTCGAAATTGAATTGTTTACAACATGGACGACAAGTGACAAGTTTTACGAAAGGGATTCCACTAAATGACAAATATTTAGTATTTTACTTGAATACTGTGTATGTGCTTTGGTTATGCATTTAATAACTGAAATTTTGTTTTATTTGGAAGCTTATGTATTTAAGATTTTGCGTAGGATTGGATAATTTTCCTTCACCCGGGATGTTTCTGACGTGTACGAACTTGCAGCTAATATCACGAATATCATAAATATGCACGTTAGGATGTCAATTTCAGCTTCAGTTGAATAAGACTGCCGATTTTGTTCTCCTGTATCAATTGTTATCGTCGCATTAGTTTTTCATCGCAATTAGAATTATATTAATTTGGGATTCCTTAATCATGCGATCACCCCCCTCCCACACACTGTCACAACGACCAGTGAAATTATGGCGATTAATGTGCAGTCTGTATATATGACATTACCAATGTCTATTTACACATATATATTATATTTCCTTGTATATTGGTTATAAAAATGAAACTAACTTCAGTTTTTAAAATCTTGGCCAATCAGAATCACCAACCTCCTGTCTTCTTCCGTTTATTGAGTAGGCCTCCTCCTGGAGTGTAACACTTACTCAAGCATGAGATGGATGGTTAAAAACCTCTTAAGGCACTATTTACAATTAAAATTAGGAAACAGCTGTAGATTTAGTGGAATGTAGGATGGTCTACTGGTAGCCTATCTAGTAAGACCATGAAGTCTACTGCTGATGGAGCTGCTGCAACCTCTGATGGGAGTCTGTTCCATTGTTGTATTATCCTGGGGAAGAAGGAGTATCTGTAACAGTCCTTGTTGGCACGATACTGTCTGTATCTGTGTCCTCCTCTAGTTCGACTGTCGCTTGCTATTAGATATTTGTCTCCTGGAATGTCCACTAGGCCGTGCTTGATCTTATATAGCATCGCAAGCCTGCTCTTGGATCTTCTGAGTTGAAGTGGATCCCATTTCAGTTGTTCTATCATCTTAGAGACACTACCTCGGGTGTAGTCTGAGTAGTTGTTGGTGACAAATCTAGCGGCTCGTCGTTGAACTTGTTCTATGGCCTGGATGTTCTTTTGTGTATGTGGGTCCCACACGGAAGCAGCATACTCAAGCGTTGGTCTAACTACGGCTTGGTAGGCAGAGGATTTAATGGCTGGTTTACAACCTCTTAGATTTCGCTTGATGAAACCAAGGGCCCCATTTGCTTTTTTTGTGATGGTGTTGATATGGGTGTCCCATCGTAGATCTTCACTAATGGTGACTCCCAGGTATTTGCTGCAGTGTTCTACACCCAAGACATGATTATGGAGCTGGTACTTGGTAATAGCTGGTCTTCTTTTGTTAGTGACATCACATGGATAACTGTACACTTTTCTGGATTGAATTTCATCTGCCATTGATTCTCCCAGTGTTCTAGAGATGTTAAATCTTTTTGGAGCACATCAGTGTCAGAGGTAGATCTAATTTTCCTGTACAGTAGTGAGTCGTCAGCAAACAGTTGGACATCAGATTCTGTTACTTCGGGCATGTCGTTGATGAATGTTAGGAATAGCAGTGGTCCTAAGACAGTTCCTTGAGGTACACCAGAGATGACATTAGCTATACTAGAAGATGTTCCCTCCAATACAACTTTCTGGGTTCTAGATGTTAAAAAGTCTGCTATCCATTTATGTGTATTCCCTCTTACTCCATAGTATTGAAGCTTGTGCATAAGGCGTGTGTGTGGAACCTTGTCAAATGCCTTTGAAAAATCCAGCAATATGATGTCAACCTGCTCTCCAACTGCCAAGCTTTCTGCCAGTTCTTGGATGGTGATTATTAGTTGGGTTTCACATGATCTTTTTGCCCGGAATCCATGTTGGTTGTCTGTGAGTATCTGATGTTGTTCATAGTGATCCATGATGTTACTGTGGATTATGTGTTCCAGAAGTTTACAAGATATAGATGTCAGTGAAACGGGTCGATAGTTGGCTGCTTGATGTTTGTCACCCTTCTTGAATACTGGGACAATTGTAGCCTTCCTTCATTCATCGGGTATACTGCCAGTGTCTATGGAGTGTTGGAATATCCTTGTGAGTATAGGACTCAGTTCCATGGCATACTCCTGTAGGAATCTGGCTGGGATATATCCGGACCCATGGCTTTGTGTGGTTTCAAGGTGTAAGCAACTTATGGACTCTATTACTACTGATCTTGATGTTAGGCATGTCTGGAAATTTGCTGCTACCTATATCTGGGAAGTCATTTAGGTTTCCTGTGTGAAACTGATTGAAATTGGTTGTTCAGGATCTCAGATTTCATCTTATTGTCACTATAAATAAGTCCATCTTGGTTTTCAATGGAGCTACACCAGTGAGTCTTGTTTCTTTGACTTAAGATATGACCAGAGTTTTTTTGGATTTTCTTTGGGTCCGAACTGATTACCTCGTCATGTATCTGTTGTGTGCTTTCTGTTCTCGTTGTGATGTCGCTTTCAGATTCTGTATCTCTTCCAGTCTCGTCTATTCCCTGATTCTTTGCTTAGAGTGTGCCTCAATTTTCTTCTTAGCAAACAACGCAATTCCCTGTTGGTCCATGGGTTGTGTGTCTACTGGTGGTCAATTTTGCTGGTACTAGGCTATCAATTGTTGTATGACAAAACTGCTGGAAATCATCCCAAATCTTATTGATGTTGTCCTTATCTATCCTTAAAGTTCCTATCAAAGTTCACAATCTCCTTCCTTACCTGTTCTGTATTTGCCTTACTCCAGAGGTATATTTTCGCCGAGTTGGTTTAATGCGTGTTGGTCTGATCAAAGTTTCAAATAGTATGATGTCATGGTCACTTTTTCCAAGTGGTGGTAATGGCTTGCATCTCTCCACAAGTGATGGGTGAGAAGTGAAGATGAGGTCCAGGGGTGTTGTCTTTCCGGGTGTGAAGTCTACCACTTGCTCTACTGACAGTTCCTCAGATAAAATAATCAATCTTTCATTGAATGATCGTGGATAGTTGTTACTCTGATGTTGCGTGTTGTCCAGTCAATATCTGGGGCGTTAAAGTCTCGCCTAGTATAAATGTTGCATTTTTGTGGCTTGATCGAATCGCAGAAAGTTCAGATGTTAGTTTATCCATGTAAGCATCATCATGCATCTTGGGTGGACGGTAAAGTGATGAGATAACCAAGCTGCGATTTTTTGGCAGGTCCCTTTATGGTGATTAGATCACAGTCTTCACTTTTGTGCAGTGATTGATCACAAGGTCTGATTTAGCTGCAATCAATACACCACCATGGTTGTCTTGTGGTCTGTCATTCCTTTTTACTTCATAAGAACTTGGGAAGAATTCAGATGAAAACTCAGTTTCGTCCAACCAGGTTCTGTTCCTATAATAATGTCTGGTGGCATGTTTCAATTAATAGCTCCAGCTCATCAACTTTGTTCCTTACGCTTTGAAAGTTTATGGATAATATTCGGATGAGTTACTATCGTTTCTTTTTCCTCTTTTCAGTTACTTTGTTTTTATGAGGTGATGACGTGGCTGTTGGGCTACCAATTGAGCTAGATGATGAGTTAAAACTAGCTGAAAGTTTTGAAAGTTCATTGTACGAGTTTGAATTCCCAATGATAGATTCATACAAAACAGTAGAGTGGTTTGGCATATCACAGTTAGTACAGTGCCACTGAATCAGTGTGTTTGTGACAGTGAATTATGCTTTATTTCCATAGAAAATGAAATAAACTGGAAAACAGGTTGATATTTTTCTCTTGTACCTAGCGGCAAGAGGAATTTTTTTTATATACATCCATGATTAGCATAGAATATTTCTGCACAGAGTAAAACACTGGGCTATAGGAATTTAATTTTTAACGTGTTGAACGACCAGGCATCCTGTTGTGGATAAGGCATAAAGCGTCACCAAGGACATCATTTCCGGTGTAAACATCATAATTTTTACCATGTACAATCCCCATATTGCCTACTATTTTGCTTTCTACAAAAAACACTTTCGTGGATGTGCATACAGATTTTCATTTATATCAAGTCAAGAGTAAGTGAACAATATCAAGAATTGTTCAATGTTATTGGATTTTCTATGAAAATAAAGCACAACTCACTGTCAAAAACAGTGATTCAAACTATTTTCATACAGTGACACATTATCAAATAAAGTTATTTCAACCAGTGTTTTCAAACTGAAATTAATTGACAAGATTTACTTTTCTTTGCAGATTTGTACAAAACTGTAGACATAGGTGAAAGATGTCATATGTATCGAGTGAGAGTAGGGACAGTCTCCCAGAGGTCCCTCCTGATTCTCCAGGTAGTTCTGTATCAGCTAGACTAATGGTAAGTTGATATTCTGGAATGTACAGTTACTGTACAGACCTGTCGAAAGTATAACACTAAGCTTGCAGATAAGTGTCAAATAATTAGCTAATGTCAGTCGCTCATTAGCTCTGTTACTTCTGACAACTGCAATCTATCTCTCTAAAGTTTCTCAGCAACTTAGTTTTGATGCTTTTTCGTAAGCTTGGTTTTAAACTTTTTACAGGCCTGTACTGTTATTTAAGCCGAAATAAGGCCAAAGAAAATATATAAAATATATGAAAGATATGAACACTAAGTCCCTGGAAATATCATAGATATGAACACTAAGCAAGAATGACAACTCTGACTATACTTTTCAAAATATTGTAGGAAAAACTTATAATTAGAGTACACATTAAATTTAGGGTTGGTTTGGTTTAGCAGAAACACAGTTTGTTTGGGTTAAATTAAATTAAGATAGATTTTTATAACAGTCACAGTACTAGTTTGAATTCTTTGACAGTATACAGGATAATTTCATTCTTGAACAGTTGATTTTATACTTATAAAATTTTCAAAAAAAGTCTAGAATAATTCAGAAATATATTGTTGTTCTTATTGAATCTTAGTTGAACAGTCTAATAAACTTAGCACATAAACTTAGAGAAATTAAAAAATGAATGTATTTCTGTTTATTTTATAATTAATCAATTCCATTTTTATGATTGGCTAAATGGTTACACGTGACCATTTGATCTTGCACGATATACCACAGATTTCTGAAAAATCTGGTGTATAACAAATTTGGTGTACGTCATTGCCTGTTGTCTCGGTCAATATTTTTTTTCTGGTCAATACTTACTTACTTATGTCTGTGGTACCAGGGTGGTTCTATTCTGTGCTAATCTGCCCAGATCTTGCCATTTGTATCCCTCTCTATCCATTTCTGATTGAAGGTTTCTCCGCCAGGTGTTTCTTGGCCTTCCAACTTTTCTTTTTCCTTGAGGATTCCACTGCAGTGCTTGTCTTGTAATTGAATTTGTTGGCTTTCGTAGTGTGTGTCTATCCATAGCCATTTCCTTTTTGATAGCTCCATCTCTATAGGTTGTTGTTTGGTCTTCTCCCATAACTCAAGGTTGGTGATTTTCTCTGGCCATCTGATCTTTAGGATTTGTTTATCTGGTCAATATCACACCTTATTACATTTTGTGTAAATGTCTCAAATTCAGAATGATCAAATCCAGAGAGTTAATCTGGAATAATTTTACGCATTCTAATAACTGAAGTGGTAATGTTAATGAAACCACGCCCCTCCTTAACGACGGGATGGTAATATTGACGACGAGTGTTAATGAAAAAATTACTGCCCTAGCCTGCACCCGTAATTTAACAAGTTTTGTTCTTTTCCATTTCGACATTTAGTATTTCCTGAAACCATACAACAAACAACATTTGTAATCAAACAACTGTCAAACGATGGTGTGTATCGGTATTTCTGATGAAGACATAAAAAACTAATCACTGAGAAAGACAGGGTTACAGTGCTGAAATTGAAAAGACATGAAATATAATAAAATTAAAAAGCTTGCCATCTTTGGTTCCGGGTGTCAAAAAAAAACAAAAAAACACCCGAGACGAAACACCCAGAACCAAAGGTGGTATGTTACTAAAGAGTCCATAATTGTATACTATATGTTACATCATACATGACATTTTACATGATGTATTGTTTGTTTAGGATGAATATGAAGAATTGTTGAAGTATGCTGTGGTTGTTCCTAAATATGATGTTGATAAACTTCCAAAGACACTGGCAGACACCAGAGACTCATTCCCTCAATCAAAACAGGAAACCTTAATCACTGTTGGCAGAGAGAAAACAGTCGCAGGTAAAATTTTTGACTTGTGTGTAAAACTTCATTTCTCCACTCCACACATAGGGAATACCTGAAGTGACAATAATCAACATTATGAAGATATTCAGATTTTTGTACAGCATTCCCAACAGTAAAAGCCTAAATTGCTATCGCTTTCCGCCAAGATCAGGCTTCTTTAATATGAAATGGTACACATCGGAAATAGTGCGCCTGGTAAATGAACGTGAAAGGAATATATATCTGTTTTATTGTGAGATATATATTCTGAGACGGGTAATGCATTTGGTTACATATGCACATTTGGAATAAATTTTCGGAATATATTTCGGAATCCTATAATAACATATTGCAGCGGGATTCATCCAATAATTTGTGCAATCTGGCAAACTTTTTTTTCTTTTTTTTTTTTTTTGCAGTACTGGTAATTAATTTAAAAGAAAATGATCACAATTAAGATTAATTCGCCCGATGAATAATTTCTGTTATGTAATTTTAGGTTTTAAATAAATTTTATGGTGATGCATTACAATAATTTGATTTAAAAAGACAATAAACAACAGAAAAACATGTCAGGGAAGCAAAGATCTAAGTTTATGTTAAATGATGCAAGTAGAACAAATTGTTATATAAAACATCTGTAGCTAGGGCAAATAAAAATATTTCTGTGTTTTTGGTTACAGTCACACAAATATTAGGAAAGTTGAGAGTCAATTTTATTTTTTATTTTTATCTGGTCTTAATGTGCAGCATAATATCGGAAGTCATGTGGTTGTTCTTCAACAATAGTGAAATTGTCCTTTTTGGATATGACTGTAACTGTTGGTCAATTTATTCTTTGTGCTTTCCCCCTTGTTTTCTTTTTGTTTAAGGTTTCATAACACAGGGATTCTAACATTTTTTGTCCTGAAGTTAATGGTTATGGTATATTTCCTCATTCCTTGCATCCAAAATCATCATTTGCTACTTTTTCAAAGGAAAATAAAATTACCAATTAATGAAAAATACTTTTTATAAAAGGTTTATGTATTTTCACAATTTTAGAATTTTGGCTGCTAATGTTTTTAATTTGTGGAAAACCAGTGGTAGTAATATAAAATTTAGAGTTGCTAGATTTCCACACATTTAAAATTAATAGTCACCAAATTTTCAAAACTTTTAAGTAATGGAAAATAAAGTATTTTTCAAAGTATTCTTTTACAAATTTGCTGTTAACATTAGTATAATTGTGAAAGGATTCCTCAGAAAATACAAATGTAGTAGCCAATGGCTGTTTTTGCTACAAGGATTTGGGTTGGTATGATGAAAATACCATGATGCATGTACAATCAAACCTATCTATAAAAGCCATCCAAGGGAACCAGTAAAAGTGACCTTTATGTACAGGTTCAAATAATATGAATAAAGAACAGCTGAGATACAAGTCTAATGGCCTTTATAAGCAGGTGACCCTTATATAGAGGTGGTCTTTAATGCAGGTTGGACTGTAGTTATTTTTTTCACACCTCAGTAAGGAATGCTTATACAGTTCAGGTGTTACAATGTACATATATATGACATAAATGCATACTTAAGGTTTAAAGGTTATTGTTTCAAGGCAATGATTCAGCAAGTTAAATGCCTTTGACTTTGTAATTGATTTAAATCCTTTTGTTCTAGTGTACAGTTTTGATCAATTAATTTTAAAGTATACCTGGCAGGGTCATAGGTCCGAAAATTAATTACAGTTTACTGTTAATTTATTCTGAAATTCGAATAAAAACAAGAATAAGATTTTAACAAACCAGATTAAAAACAAAAATGTTAAAAGTCAGTATTCTCCTCTCTCTCTCTCTGTCTCTCTCTGCCATTTGACACTTATTAATAACTGTTAGAAAAACATGCACCAAAACCATGAAAACCTGTAACATATAATGTAACAGGCAGAGTGCCAGAATATAAGAAATAGATCTCTAGATTTTGCTCTGTTTGCTAACAAGAACACAAAAAAAGAATTAAATTCAAACGAAACATCAAACACATTAAACCAAGACAATATTGTTTGTCACCCTTTAACATGTTTAAAGCATTTTCTTGCACAGCGACTGGTTAACTTGCCAGGGTACATAAACTCACACAACATGTAGGGGTAAAAGGGAAGTAACTCAAACTTGACATAAGTCTGGTTATACATGGTGTCTGCAGTTCATGGTACCTAAATCTTTAACACTGTAACCTGCCAAAAATCTATATTAATCAGTAATTTAGACAACACTTGAATGTGTTGAAAAATCTTCAGTTAAGAACATAAAAGTTCCTCTTATAATGCTACCTAATTTTTTACAATTTTCCCCAACAGAATCTGATGAAGACAGTGTTGGCACAGTGACACCTGTTGTTGTACGTGTTACCAGGGAAACAGGTTTACCAGACTTTGGACAGAGTCCAATAGCTTGCAAGTTAGATATGTCACAGGATTCTGCCAAAAGTGGTTCTCTGAAAAAGCATGGTCTTGCAGGTAAACATACATGTATATAATTCTTAATTACACACAGCGTTGATCAGGAATACATTAATTGGATATGTACATGATGTATCTAAATTTAAGTTTTCATTCTTTGGTATCCAAAATTACAATTGGCTACTACCGGTAATTTCTGATAGATACTTTCAAAAAGAAACATATTTTAACAATTTTGTAAAGAAACAATTCTTTGAAAAGTGTTAGCGGTGCATTTTCACACATTTTTCCAAAATTTAATGGTTCACATTAAAACATATTAGATAATCTGGTCTGAATAAAATGTTACAGGTCTCAGGCTCAGGGCTAACCTGAATTTCAAACCCTGTTAATGTCCAGAGAAAATAAAATTACTCATTTAATCTCTTGTAGATAAGTGCCTGTTACCATCTAGGTTGAATCCCACTTGGGACAGATCCTAGTTGGAGAAAATTTGTCAGATTACTTGCCAAAGGTCAGTGGTTTCTTCCAAGTTCTACGGTTTCTTCCACCATCCATGAACTGATTACCTTAAGTTAGAGAGAAGCCTCAAACTGTTCATTCTGTGAGAGAAATAATTAATATCAGTGCTAACACGCCTCTATTAATTCTTTCTGTCGCTGAATGAACAGTTTTCGGCTTCTCTCTATAACTGAAAATATCCTGACTGAGGGTGAAAAAATTTAATTTTTAATTTTCTCATTTTGTAGACATGCAGATTCCAGACAAGAAAACTGAATTAAAAGAAACCAACATGTCAACTGAACATGAGAGATCTACGGAGAAAGACATTTACATGGAGGAGATGGAGAATGTGTACTCTACCACAGTCGACCATGATGTCACAAGGATGGACGGTCTTCTCGAGCAGTGGTGTCTAGATCTTAAACGCAATGTTCTGGTAAGTCACAACCATGATGTCAAGAATGGATGGTCTTTTAAGATATTTTAGTAATTTCATAATGGAATTGACTTATATCTTCCTGTTTTCAGGGGTTCAAAATTATGTTTTTATTGGAAGGTCCAGGGCGTTTTGCATTTATTTTTGGCAGATCCAACATAAAGTTTTGAAAGTCCAATATCAACACTGAAAGGTCCATATATACAATAAGGTTATCATAAAGAAAAAGTAATATTATACTGGTAACTGCAGGTCCATCAAACTTTTACAGTTAAAATGTCAAGAGTCCCAATGTAAAATCAATAGGTCGTGTTGACTTCGGACCTGGCAAATTTGTAACCCCTGCATTCTGTATGGAACAGATTAAATCATACATCTGTGAAATGGCAGATGACAGTAAAATGTTGATTATTTCTTATTAAATTGAGAAACTTTATAAAAAATATAAACAATCAAACATCAATCCTCTAATGTTACACATCAGTTGTTTGTTGTAGACAACATTTTACAGACTTGTTAATTTTTCAGGCTGAATTCAGTCAGGCTAAGATCAGGATAGTAGAGACAGGAAGACAGAAACTGGTTAAAGAACAACAAAGGTAATGCTACTGGCCCCAGTTTCACAATCATTCATCAGCTGAGATTTTCCTTAATTTAAATTTAGCAAATTTTTGTAATCTCTTTTTGAAACTACTGGTAATAATTTTTGTCAAAACTAAATGCAAATGTTTTAATCTAGAAGTAATCTTAAAATGACACCTTAAATTCCTCAATATCTTGTAAATCTTACAAAATCATAAAGATTTGAAATTTTGCAAGATTTAAGTTAAGGAAAACCTTAGCTAAGGGATGAATGTAAAACCGGGGCTTGTACAGACAAAATACCTTGGAAATATGCTTTCATTTTTAGATCATTAGATTTATTTGACTTGTATTCATAGATATCAGTCAAACTTAATTATCAAAAGAGGGTGATATTATTTCGACCTTCTGTCTGTACATCTTGCCGTCTGTGCAGACACTTCTTGTCCAGTATTATTCTCCAAAACTTTGAATGGTTCACTATTTTACAGAAATATCAAAGATTGATATTATAAATATTTGAGTGTAAAAAATGTTGGAAATCGTTTATCTACCATCATAAATTACAGGGATTGAGATTAACACAGGCCCAGTAGCCCATCGTCCCCAGATTTGTCTGGGCCCTCAAAGTTATAAAGATTTTTGTTGTGTATTGCTATAGCAATTTCTCTTCAAAAGTGATCAGGGCCCCTTACTCAAAATTGTTAAGCTTCATCCATCAATTATTTCACAATTTTATGAGAATTGTTACTTCAAAAATGTTGTTTATACCACATAAACCACAACAAATTAAAAGTTATTTCTATAGTACAGTACTATCAAATTTCAGACATGCTTCAGAGAAAACACAATTATGTAATGAAATAGACAGCCTTAAAGAATTACTACACACATACGAACAGTCTATAGAGAGGAAAGATCAGGTGATATCTAACTTAACACACGCCATGCAGAAACAGAAAGAAAAAATGGACATGATGAAAAAATTCAGTGAATGGAAAATAAAACACATTGATAATAAGAGAGAGGTGAGTGATAATAAGAGAGAAGTTTGTCTTCATAGTAAATGTATTTATTTCTGTCTGGGGTCGGATCTATTGATTTGGTTTGGGCCATGGTGGTAGAGTGGTCTTAGCACCCACTTACATATCACAATGCCCCTCATACACAATCCAACTCCAACGATATTCTTGTCAGTTCTCTATTAAAAGTATTTGTATGCAGAAACAAAAGGGAAAAATTAACATGTTGAAAAAGTTCAGTGAATGGATAATAAAACACATTGATGATAAAAGCTTGTCTTCATATGTAGAATTAAAACTCGCTAACAGATCACAGTGCCTCTCATACTGAATCCCCTTCGAAGGCAGATCATGGTGTAAGAAAGTTTGTCGGTTCGTTTGCCAAAGGTCAGTGTTTTTCTCTGGGCACTTTGGTTTCCTCCACCATCTCTGAACTTACGGCCTCAGTATTGGTGAACGAATCTTGACTGGAACTTAAAACAGCATTACTCTACTTCTTTATTTGTGTGGCCAAAATTAATAGTCCTTTGTCAAAGACTGAAAATATGCAAGTTCCAGAACTTTTTGTTAATAAGTTTATTATTAAATGCAATGGTCAGTGAATTTATCTGCAGATATTTGTGAAAAACAATGCAGATTTGCACTCAATGCTGATGTAGTGTTCAAAGTAAAATGATAATCATGAAATGGAACAGATCTCAAGGAAAGGTCTACAAGTTATCTCCCTTTAGACAAATAATTTGTTCAAAGTGATCCACTTTACAAATAACATGTTGCTTTACAAAATTTAAAAACTCATAAGGATACTACAATTTATAAGAAATCATAAACAAATGCAATTATAAAATGCATTACATGTACAATCTTAATAAATCCTCTGATTTATTTCAGATATTTGCCAGTGCTTTAGCCTACAAACATTACCAGAGAAGTCTTTGTAAGAAGGTTTTGGCCAGTTGGCATTCTGTAATCGAGGACAAATGGAGGAACCGGGTAGAGAGGGCGTGTCAGGCCAAAGCTCAGGAAGTGTGCTTACAACTCACTAATGACTACGAATCTAAAATAGCCTCAGTAAGTATTGAAAAGATGTTTACCCATGTTCATTGAAAAACCTCTTTCTACAATAAATGTGTTCTTCTATTCTCAATTACTTACATATACCTGTGGGTGTCATAGGGTGAGTAATCTAAAGTTCTGTCTTATTTCCCATTTTGCGGTCCCCTTCAAGCAGAACCTAGAAAAAGAAGTTTGCAATTTTGCTTGCTTGAAGGTGATGATTTTTCTTCAGATATTCTGGTTTTCTCCTTCATTCTAGAAGTGATTGTTTCAATATACATGAAAGATTCTTGACATAGTTTCAATATACATGAAAGATTCTTGACTCCGCCATCACTCCATTCAAAAACTCACCCATTTTCTTACCAATTTGATAAACATTTAAATATTTCCCTTATTCTCTGATCATTCACTTGGTTTCTTAATTTCTTTTCTCTCTTGAAGGGGTCTCCATGGCCAAGTGGTCTAAGCGCACACTAATTGATCAAAATGTCTCTCACTACCAAGGTTCAAATCCCTCTTGGCCAGATCTTTGTGTGAGAAAGTTTGTCAGTTCACATGCCCAAAGTCGGTGGTTTTCTCTGGAAACTCCGGTTTCATCCACTCTCCAAGAGCTGACTGCCTCAATATAAGTGAAAAAATCTTGACTTGGACGTAAAACGCCATAATTCCATTCATTCCACACACACTCTGACTGTCTCTCTCATCTTTAGAAACTTGACTTATTTCTACATCTTACCATAATAAGCTCTGTAGCTTTGTAAGTGAAAAATTTTGGAATACAAAAATTGGTGCAAATTGTGAAATATATGTCTGTACTTGTATTTCTGTTGTTTCTGTCTGCCAGTTAAATGAAGCCTTAGACGCAGCCAGGTCAGAAGTATCAAAGCTACATATGGAGAGAGAGCGATATGAAGAGGCCATGAAGAAAGCATTCATGCGAGGTGTTTGTGCTCTCAACTTAGAAGCTATGACAATGTTCCAACCACCGGATGAAAATCCACAAGGTACTGTAGTAGTTAATGTAAATTATCATGTAGTAATTAAATTTAAAATAAAACTAGTACTGTCTCCTCATAGCCAAATAACACCTGCCCCCAACATTTACAAGGGTTTAATGTTTTCCTGAGACCTTGACTTTAATGATATGACCTTGGTTTAAGGTCATGGCACACCTTTGGACCATGAAGATTATTCATGTGAAGTTTATGTCGTTCAAAGCATTTATGAGATATGGCACGGATGGACAGACAGACAGACATGGTGATTTCTATATATCCTCCTCAAACTAGTTTGTGGGGGTATAATGAAATTAAGTCACTATTGAATATTTATCTTATTATCACTATCTATATGCAGTTTTTTATTTATTATTTTTCGGAGGGGGTCATTTTCAAATCCATAACATCAATATTTTGCATTCAAGTAATGTTCAGTATGGCCCACTAGGGCCTTGACAATGGGTTCAATGGGATCAATGGCCCTGTGACCCCTTCTAGAATTAACCGTGTATATGAATATCTGTTTTAACCGGAAGTGTTTTTTAATTATTATTATTTTTTTAATGAACTGATATAGGTTTCAATATTTCTGTAATCACACATGAAACGTAATAATGGGATTTGTCCCAGCCTGTTTTAATAGTTTGTATATGGATGAATAATTAAAATAACAAATGTCAATCCTTAAATAACTTTCAAAACATTTTATTTTTACAATGATTGTTAACATTGTCTTTTACCAGTGACTTTCAAAATAAAAAAAAAAAACATGTCTGGGCAAATACAGTATTGCAATTCAGCAAAATGTAGAAGATATGGAATTGAAACCTTTAAAAAAAATGGTCAATATATATTGTATGAGTAATAGATATAATAATGCGGGTATTACTGGAGGTGAAAATGAAAACTTGTTTTTCTTTTCAGAACAAAACGGCAATGCTCACAGTCAAGAAGGCTATGCTGAAAATCTTAACGGTAGTTTGCCTGAAAAAGAGTTTGGTGTATCAAAAACAATCCCACAGGAACCAATATACACATCACATTCTTTACCTGAAGGACCCCCAGCAAAGGTCATCACAAGTCAGGGGTCAAGGTCAGGTACATTATCCAGCATGGCACAGTCAAGAGCAACAGTAAGTCATCATAGTTGTTTGTCTGTTTCTTACTTATGAATATGGTAAGACAGAGATATCCAAAACGAGGATGAATATTTTCCTGTCCAGAACAAGCTGGACATTGAAAATATTGATCCGAGTTTGAGATATCTCTGTCTTACCCTGTTACTGGTGTAGGATTCTTTTTCTCACACATTTGCAATATAAAAACATGATTTGTAAACAAAAAATTTCATCAAATGTCAGTTTTCATGTCACCATCCGTGCCTACTGAAAATTACTTAATCAATTTTTGTTGAGGTTTTCATGTAAAATGATTATGACCTCATCAATTTAGTGTTTGTAAGTGATTGTGACGTTGAGAAAATTGTTAGTTGAGACAAGTGATCTCACCCTAAGGTGAGAGAGAAAAATCTCACTGAAACAGGATTTTTTACATCATGCACATGTTTAGACAAATAAATAATGTAAGCCCTGACATATGTAGTGGATTTAACACATTTCTGACGTTTGAAAGATAAAGATTTTATTTTATTTTACATATGTTTAACATTGTGTAACTTTCACCAATTATCTAGAGTACATGTCTCTTCTGTTTATTTTCAGTTTGCAAGCAAGTCTAGTGGCTCATCATCCCATAAAGGAAAAGTCATTTCAGCAAAGATTACATCCAAAATAGATACAGGGAGACCGGGGTCAGGTGTGGGCATCGGAAGCTCTGGTGGTACACTAGCACCACCTATGAGCTCAGTCATGGTGGAAAGACATCAACCAGTTTCAAAAGTAGGTTCAAAACACCAAATATATATGATATGTTACTCCATTTTCAGAATATCAGGATCAATTTTATTTTAGGTTTTACAATCTATAGGTTTTTAAAACTGTTTGAAAAAAAATAGAAATTATAGTTGCCACAATGTCTATGTTTCCATTACTGATAGCCAAAACAAGTCATTTATTTCAAAAAGTAACCTTTTTTTGCAAATTTATGAAAAAGAACTGTAAAATGGCTACATTTTCACATATTTTGGAAATTTGGCTACTAATATATTCAAATGTGTAGAAACATGGCTGTGTGTTTATTGGTCTGTTTGTCTGTCAGTCTGTCTGTCTGTGGATCACTGTAATACACAGGTCAAAAATTTCATATAAATACTTTTGGTCGAGTGGTTCTTGAGTGATTTTTAAGCTTTTTTGTAAATCCATCATGGACGGTGTTTCAAAATTAATGCCAGTCCACACAAATTGAAAATTTCAAAATTGAAATCAAAGCCTTTTCCCATAAAGAAATGGTAATTGATATCATCCCAATTGTATAAAATTCAAATTATTGTGTACTTTTGGTGAGATAAACTGTAAAAAGTAGGGTGGTACTTAAGGTTAATTGGGGAAAATAACACAAAAATGGGACAAATATTGATATTTTTGTCATTGGGAAAGGTTTTTTAATTTTGACCCTAACTTTTGAATAGAAAAGCCATGGTTAAAACACTGTGTGACAAAATTTAAAAATTATTTGTTTTAATTTGGTGAATATTTTGTTTTTTATTCAGCAGACTATTGGACATGCTACAGCAGGGAAATATCCCAGAAAGACAAATACGCTCGGAGGAGAACAACAGAGTGGCATCGTACACCGGAGAATCGCTGGACAATCAGGGCCCGTAACTATATCACCTCATGTACAGACTGTCAAAGTCGTAGATTAAAATAACATTACAAACACTTGTGTGAATTAGATTAACAGGAAGTAGATCTTGAAATGTGTTGTAATCAACAAAATGTTTGAAATCAACAAAATTTTAGAAATCCAGACTGAGAGACTAGGATTGATGTTGGAAGAAAATGTATCCGTCCAAAACCTACTTAGAGAGACAGTGAACATGATACTTAATACAGATAACCAGACATTTGTATCAAAATAACTTGATGAAGTTTTAATGATTAATCTGTGGTTGTAATGATACAAGTGGTTTTTAGATTATTTGGTGACGTTACAATGTTTAGATAGAAATGCCAAACTTGAAACTGCATTCATTGTGAATATTTCATGTCATATAGTTGATAGATTTGGCCAGTGAAAGATAGCCATGTTATTCCTGGGATGGATGGCTAATCCAAAAATGTTGTATCATCAAGTTGGCTATGTTATAGCTTTATATGTGATCATGTTTTGTACATTTGAATTTTTGTACAGACAATTACCATAGCAGATTGGCTGGGTTTAACATCTACATGCGGCCTGTCAGCCAATGTGCAAGTTGTCCTCTTTAAGTTGTGAGAAGTTTTAATCAGAAGGCGATCCTACAATACATTCCGTCACAAGATAAGTTTCAGCACTAGTCCTGCTGTTTCAAAGAAACTTACCATGTGACATGTTAGGTTGTATATTCAGTAACTTAGTTTAATATTTGCCCAGACCCCAGTTTTGCCATCTTTCTTATGATAGAATTTTCCTGACCTTCATTTTTAGCCAAAAGTTCATATGAGCTTCTGCAATTACTCCACATTGGTTGTACATAAACATTTTTATCTTCTCCATAACTACTGGATCAAATTTGATGGTTTTTTGGCATTAATGATCTTTAGGGTTATAATTTTGTTAATTCTTTAAGGTAAAGATTTTTCAAATTTATGTCTCCATTTAAAGAAGAGAAGGTACATGTCATTTTAAGCTGTTTATGTCATTATACAGTCAAACCTGCCTATAAAGGCTACCCAAGAGAACCAGTAACAATAGCTCTTATGGACAGTTTGCCTTTATGTACAGTTCAAATTACATTAATATAGAATAATTTGGATAAAATTATATTGGTGTTTTAGGGCAGGTTTTCCTTATGAAGAGGTGGCATTAAAGGCAGGTTTGACTGTATTTTTTGTAAAATATTTGTATTGCGTATGGTAGATGTTGACCTCAATTTGCAAAAATTGAAAATGAATGTCCTGAAAAACTTTATTTTAATGAACCATTGTGACACTGGGGTCAGACGTATATTGAAAATGAAATTATTTTATATATAACATGTGATATTTTATGATATTTTTATTTATTAATAAACAATCTGAAATATACACAAGAGTTATTTTTGTCAGAAATTATACAGTATACCTTGTGAAAACTGAACCCCTTTTTTTTAAACAGAAAATAGACCCCTTTCACATTTAAATGCACATGCCCTGTATCTACTGACGACAGCGAAATTTCTAGACTAAGTCTCGCGCAAATTTACAAAACCTCACGGGTTTTTGTTCCAGGGGGCAAGTGCGTGAGTGAAAGGATAGCATAAAATGGGCTGCCATGCAAACATTAAAAAAAAATTCCTTGCAAAACCACTCAGATTTAGTCGGTCTATAATTTCAAGTACTATTTTCAACCATGTGATTCACACAAACATAATAACAATAATGGTGGCGCCCATGTAAGTAGTGTCATCCATGTATGTAAATAAGATGGGTTGGGGATGTGCCAAAATTTAGCATGTGCAAATTAGAATGTGAAATGGGTGTATTTGCCTTAACAGATCTTATTTGTCAAGACACATCAGATATATATGACATTCTGTAAGCGAAAAAAACCTGTAGAATAATCCAAACATAATGATGAAAACGGCAAATCCAGTCGTGAGTGTTTTATTATCAGTTATCTCATTATACACCTGCATTGATGTCATTGTATGCCATGGTTTGTTGTACCAGTCATGGAGTTGTTTAATTTCATAATCAGGGATCTCAGTATTTGATTTAGCTTTAAATCAACGGTAGTCAGAAGTTATTACAAGGGCTTAATGCTTTATGGCCATCATAACAATAATGTTGATAAATATGTTGTCTCTGAATCCAAAATTACCCTGGATATATTTGTTATCCCATAGTCCCACGTTCCTGTCATTCTTTGATTTTGCAGGTGGTGGATGTCCCTTGTAGCAAGCTAAACAGGAGGTGCTTACCTTTCCAGATTACACTATCTCACTTTCCTGATGGAAGTTCATGTGTTTGACTACATTTGCCAGTTTCTAAATTTGAATTGCACCTATATAACTTATTTTTATACCCCCGCTTAAAGTTATACCCCCCGCTTAAAAAGTGGGGGGGGGGGGGGGGGGTATATAGTAATAGGGGTGTCTGTCCGTCCTTCTGTTACACCTTAGGTTACCTATCTCTTATCAGCAACTCCTCCTAAACCCTTCAATGGATTTTCATGAAACTTTCACACAATCTTTGTGATATAATGTGGATGTGCACCTCCTATTTAAAAATTTGATCCGATGGACTTTTTTTAATGTGGGGGGAGCTGGGGTATTTTTGGTGAGCTTGTGGCTCACAGTTTTTCTAGTTTAACTTTGCTTCGGGGATGTTGATTTAGACATGGATTGGATTGATTATAAGAAAATACAACCCAATTGAAAGAATTACATCTTTATTTAAAATGTAATGATAATGTCAAATGTCAATATAGAAGAAAATGAATACATGTATGGTGGTTTTAAATGCTTTGTTCAACATGAAATACATCTGGATTATTCCATTAATCCCGAGATCTTCTTAGTTCAGATAACTTTTTTTCTATAGCTTCCATCTCCTCAATATTGGCTGCATCATCTAGTTGTAAAACAAAATCAAAATTTATTCAGAGACCAATCTTTCTTGCCAAAACAATCCTGGTCCCAGTGATTTAAATCCTTATTAGCTTAACCAATTAGTGTCTATTGTTTAAAGCTGGTCGGGCTTTATTAAATGGATCAGATTGTTCAAAGCTCATTAACTCAATGAGCTGGACCCCGTTGTTCTAAGCTTTGTTAGCTTAACCTTCTAGTCTATTGTTTAAAGCACATTTCAAGAGTCTTATTAAATGGACCAGATTTTTCAAAGCCAATTACCTCAACCGGCTAGACCCAATTGCTCTTAGGTCTGTGAGAAATTCTGTCTATAGCATGTCGTTCTGAGCGCCTAACACCACATAGGTAGCTTAGTTAGAAGAGTGCTCGCTCCGAAAGTGGGAGGTCGTGGGTTTGAACTATGACTGGGTCTGAATCTAGACTTAAAAGTGGGTAGTGACTGTTCTTTCGCCAAGCACTAAGCATTACGAAATGAAAGTCACGGTTCTTTCGAAAGGAGAACTTAAAATAAACGAGGTCCCGTGTCACGGTGGGCTTTGCACGATAAAAAACCATGCTGTATAATGCCATCAGCGTAACACACAGTCAAAATTTCTGCACTTTCGCCTATAGCTGACGACGTCTCGACATAAGTGAACTATTCTTGACTGGGACGTTAAACACCATTACTAAACTCAACTCTTGAGTGTCTAATGTAATAGTATTGTCATGTACGTGCTACTTTTGAATTTTTATGAAATAATACATTCAAAAGTAGCACATGACAATTTGACAGTATGTTTCCTTGTTCAGGATCATGTACTATTGATTAATTCAACCCAGGGTTTGATACCATACCTGCCCGTTGTAGATCTTGAAGAATCTCCTCTAGAGAGAAGCCATGGTTTAGTGCAATATTGATGTCTTCTAGTAATCGCCGTTCTAATGCCCTTAAAACTAAAAACGAAACAAATAATTTCTTATAGATGTTAGATTTATTAAACGTCGTTTGATTCATTGATTGATTGAATAGGGTTTTACTTCCCAGTCAAGAATATTTCACTTATATCGAGGCACCACCAGCTATAGACGAAGTGGCAGAATTTTTTCATCCTTGCACTGTGCTCAGGGCAATAAGCATGGAGGGTTCTTGCATGAGAGGGTTCTTGTCATGCATGACTGCCGAAACACGGTGCATCGGTTCAAGGGATCTTCCGAAGGACGCAGTGACTTTGATTTCTAAATGTAGAGTGCTTGGCGAAAGATCAGTTACTACCTGTTTTCACGTCTTGGTTAGACCACGGATGGGTTAGAAACCACGACTTTCCACATACAAAGCGAATACTTGTAACGGATATGAAAAATATAAAGCAGTTGAAATCGGGCGGAAGTTCTACCAGGTTCCCTTAAAAATCGCTTGAGATCCGGTTGTTCGAAGTTTCGTTAGCTCTATCGTTTGGCCATGGGTAGCAAAACACAGTAAACATTGTCATAGCGCCCTCAGTAGCCTTGCCACTTCACCCCACAATATGTTTAAGCCCCGGAGTCTTTTTATAAGGACAATAAGGACAAATATGACAAAAATGGTGACGATAAATTGAGGTCTTACTATATTGAGCCGGTTTAGTGTATCAGGTGGAATGCCAATAGGTGTAATTTTGTAAAAATTAAAAACAAGGTGTTGATTTACCATGATCTAAAATAGAGCGGTCATGTTTGAATGCTACCTCGAAAATCCACTAACCATTGGTAAGGTTAACATTGATATTTGATGTAGGCGGTTTACCTACCTTTTTGTCTGAACAGTTTGTATCTTTCCTCGTTGGATTTTTCAATATATGGCTGGTCCTTACCTGAAACATATGAAAAATCAAAAAGTGAAAGCTTAATGTATCTAAATGTTGTTGCCATGGGTAAATAGTGTTGTCATGGATTATGGATGTTGTCATGAGTTATTACTTTAATTATAAGGGGACCATATGGTTTAGACTGCGATCACGGTGCTTCTTATTGCCTAGTGTTGAATTCTTCCACTCGAGAGTGTAAATAAGCTTACCAAAGACGCCGGTTTTTTTTGTTTCTGTTCACCACCCCAGAACTGGCTGCCTGGATATTTAAGATTTATCTTGACTGTATCATTTAACTCCAATACCCCCAATTTATTATCCTACACACTGGCACCAGATACATAATTATTTCTTAACTAAGATTTTCTTCAACGGAAATCGGGGAAACTTGAAAATTAAATAATTTTGTTAATTTTGAGGACATCGTGGTTTTAATGTGAAATTTTGAAGATCACTCTAAGTTTATTACATTTATTTTCAATTTTGTGGATTTTTGTATTTTAAAAACAAAAGTATAGCAATACTGATTAGGGATTGTACTAGTCCGACTAATCAGCCCACTAAACCCCCATTTTAATTTTTTGACTTTTTGGAGGTTTGTGGTCTGACACAAACCTCCAAAAAGTCAAAAAATTAAAATGGGGGTTTAGTGGGCTGATTAGTCGGACTAGGATTGTACATGTATTCTGAACAACCGTCCAGTGCTGTAAAATCAACACTGGTATAATATGAACAACCGTCCAGTGCTGTAAAATCAACACTGGTATAATATGAACAACCGTCCAGTGCTGTAAAATCAACACTGGTATAATATGAACAACCGTCCAGTGCTGTAAAATCAACACTGGTATAATATGAACAACCGTCCAGTGCTGTAAAATCAACACTGGTATAATATGAACAACCGTCCAGTGCTGTAAAATCAACACTGGTATAATATGTGATTAGTACCATAACAAATTGTCAAAGTTAGTAAGATTTAGGTTACGAAAATATATGATTTAATAAGGAATGATAGTGAAATCGGGGCCAGGTGATACATGTGGAATTTAGTTTACTTACCGCCTTCCTGGAATGAACCAAATCGTCCTTCTTTGGGTTGAACATAACTTTTTAATTCTTCTGAAACGATAAATTACAGCAATGAGTGGATTGAATATGTTTAAGCAGTCAATGATTTTGTTTTCGGAATACAGGTAATTTCACCTGAGAATATCTAAATTTTCTCAATTTGATCACAAAAATTTGTAAACTACATTGATACACTAGAAAATTAGAAATTTTCACAATCTAGCATCCTTGCAAAAAATAATGTTTGTTGTGTTTCAGTTTTCCCTTTTTTAGAGAAAGAAAGCAGTTTCTATAAGTGTAATGTTCAAAAGCATTACTGGCATTACTGAACTGCCTTTAAATGAGTTCTTTCGTGCTTGCAGAGGGTTCAGATCAGAACAGCCCTAAACAAACGATTAAGTAAATAAAATGACAAAATAGATACATTCACTTCCATGCCACAAATCGTCAATAATACCAACCTATTAATAGTACAATATATCTCACAATCTAGGTCATTACCGTCAGTTTCTCTAAAAGACAAAATTTTCTGTGGCGCCTTTTAACGCGCCCGTTAATTTGTTCCTATGCGAGTTGTTCTTGTACTTGAGCACATTGCATCAGAGTACGTTACTGTCATGTGCTACTTTTGAATTTTTATGAAATAATACATTCAAGACAAACTTTTGAGTGCATTATTTCATAAAAAAATTCAAAAGGAGCACATGACATTACCATCAATTTCTATAAAAAACGAAATTTACTGTGTCTTCATGTAAATTATATAATGCAGATGGTTCTAACCATGCCGATTATTCAAGTGTTCGGGTACAAACCGTACCTTCAGTTTGTATAAAAGACGATTTTTCGGTTGTACATGTATTTAACGCCGGTCGTTTCTAACCACGCCGGCTGTTTGTACATGTACTTAGACATGGTGTTAAGTGTTTTATCACAAGACAAAACATTTTAAGATAGAACATTATATTCAATTAGTTAACCATCTAGGTGGTACAAAAATGGTAGTTTTTGAGTTTGAAGGCATTTTGAGTTGAAGTTGGCATCTATGCTATGACTGAAAATAACGCCAATCCATGCAGGTTGTTTGTACTTGGACATGGTGAAATAGCATTTTATCACAAGAAGAAACATAAGGATTTTATTACAATATATGTCGTACCTTCCTTTTCTGAGTTTTTGCTGTCCTCGTCTTTCAGTTGCTGATCCAAGAATTTGTGTGTGCCACTCCTTTCATCGTTTGTATTCACATTAGATGTATCTGTATGTTCTGCGAAAGAAAAAAGACAGTCATACCGAGCTCAGTCGAGATAGTTTACAGATAACAAGCGTCAAATATGTCTATAAAAGTGGTCTTTATGGGCAGGTGGTCCTTACATTCAGGGTCAAATAACACAAATAAAGTTCAATTGGGATGCAATTTTACTGGCCTGAAAAACCTCGTGGTCCTTATATAGAAGTGGTCTTTAAGGCAGGTTCGACTTTATATAATGTTTCAAGTTTTAAAACTGACAAAAATAGCCGACCAATTGTGGTTACGTTCCTAGTCGATAGTCTTTCACTTATACCGAGGGACCTTTTCTGGCACGGTTGAGTTAACCGGAGTGCCCGGAGAAAATCACATCGGCAAGCGAACGGGCATGATTTTACTCACTTTTGGACTTGCCTTGAGTTGGATTCCAACCAAGGTGGCAAGATCTATGTTAGCACGCGCTTTGAATGTGATAACATGAAAAATAAGACCAAAATACTATAATAATTATAAGAACAGATACAATTGACGTAATATAACAAATCTCCAGGTCTGACCAAGACTTTAAAATAGGTACTGGCATGTCCTTTGCCAAGCACCCAGCATTTAGGCATGGCAATGTTGAAAAACCCTCCTTGCATATTATACACTTCAAGAGTCATCACTTCTGCAATTTCACCTTTAGCTGGTAAGGTCTCGACAAAAGTGAAATGTTTTTGACTGGGACATAGAATTCCGTTCATTCAATCAATATATTTTACCTGCTTTTTGAGACTTTAGACGCTCCAGATCGCTCTTCTGTCTGTCTTCTCGCTCCTTCTCCAATGTAAACTTTAATGCCTAAATATTGGAAAATAAATTATAAAAAGGTTAAAAGCCGAAAGTATAGTAAAATCATGGAGGAATATGCACTGATTTATTTTTATTTTTATAACGTTTGTATAGTAGAAATAAAATAAATAAAACACAAACATACCGGTCCATGCCCAAAAATCAAAATATCAAAATGCAAAGAAAAATTTTTGGAAACTGGTAAATTAAGTTAAGCACGTGGATTTCCACCAGAGAAGTGAGGTCAGGTGCACTGGAAGGCTAATCACCTCATATTTATTTATATATATAGGCCAGCAATTTCTCTGTTTTTTTCATTTCAACATCTTAAAAATATTTGGTTTTCCATAATTTTAATCAGTGAACACTATTAGTACTGGTGAGGAATTTTATTCCGTCGTCTAGTTCTGTAAAATTAAAACAGGTTTAGAGTTGAGGTGAGTAATGGTGTTTAACATTTATTACTTGTAACAGTTCAGCCTCGTCAGGTGTTAACTTTGGTAGCTGTATTTTCTTTGCGTTTCCCATTTCACTCTCTGTATGTATTACTGCTCTCTCACTTTCTCTGTCCTTCTCTTTAGGGTTAATACTACTCTTTACATCTTTCTTCACGTTCTCTGAGCCGGGATCTTTTTGGATCTGCTGTAACTGAAGTGAGTAAAATAGTGACTGAGTAAGTAAGTAAGTAAGTAAGTAAGTAAGTAAGTAAGTAAGTAAGTAAGTAAGTAAGTAAGTAAGTAAGTAAGTGAGTGAGTAAGTAAGTAAGTAAGTAAGTAAGTGAGTGAGTGAGTGAGTGAGTGAGTGAGTGAGTGAGTGAGTGAGTGAGTGAGTGAGAGTAAGTAAGTAAGTAAGTAAGTAAGTAAGTAAGTAAGTGAGTGAGTGAGTGAGTGAGTGAGTGAGTGAGAGAGAGTAAGTAAGTAAGTAAGTAAGTGAGTGAGTGAGTGAGTGAGTGAGTGAGTGAGTGAGTGAGTGAGTGAGTGAGTGAGGGTAAGTAAGTAAGTAAGTAAGTAAGTAAGTGAGTGAGTGAGTGAGTGAGTGAGTGAGTGAGTGAGTGAGTGAGTGAGTGAGTGAGAGTAAGTAAGTAAGTAAGTAAGTAAGTAAGTAAGTAAGTGAGTGAGTGAGTGAGTGAGTAAGTGAGTGAGTGAGTGAGTGAGTGAGTGAGTGAGAGTAAGTAAGTAAGTAAGTAAGTGAGTGAGTGAGTAAGTGAGTGAGTGAGTGAGTGAGTGAGTGAGCGAGCCAGTGGTGAGTGAGTGAGCGAGCCAGTGGTGAGTGAGTGAGTGAGTAAGTAAGTAAGTAAGTAAGTGAGTGAGTGAGTAAGTGAGTGAGTGAGTGAGTGAGTGAGTGAGTGAGTGAGTGAGTGAGTGAGTGAGTGAGCGAGCCAGTGGTGAGTGAGTGAGTGAGTAAGTAAGTAAGTAAGTAAGTGAGTGAGTGAGTAAGTGAGTGAGTGAGTGAGTGAGTGAGTGAGTGAGTGAGTGAGCGAGTGAGAGTAAGTAAGTAAGTAAGTAAGTAAGTAAGTAAGTAAGTAAGTAAGTAAGTAAGTAAGTAAGTAAGTGAGTGAGTGAGTGAGTGAGTGAGAGTAAGTAAGTAAGTAAGTAAGTAAGTGAGTGAGTGAGTGAGTGAGAGTAAGTAAGTAAGGAAGTGAGTGAGTGAGTGAGTGAGTGAGTGAGTCAGTCAGTCAGTCAGTCAGTGAGTAAGCAAGTAAGTAAGTAGGTAAGTAATTAAGAAAGAAAGTAAGCAAGTAATTTGAAAAGAGGTCGAGTTATGGTGGAGGAATCCGAAGTGACAATATTTCAAAACTAGACTTGACTGGAAAAATAACACCATGTATATATTGATACAGTTTATACAGTAGATTAAGATTACAACTGATTGTTAGTTAATTTCGGAATTTATATGCTGCACATTTTACTAACATTTGATATATTACTCACTATGTCTTGTAGTCTTGACAACTAAAATACAAAATAAATAAATAAATAAATAAATAAATAAATAAATAAATAAATAATAAATAAATGAATATGTCACAGATGAAGTTCCTCAAATACATGACGTAATATTGCGAAAAAATTGACACATCATGACCCCAAAATTTTATATTTCATGGGAATTGCAATACAATTGCTTCTGCATGTTTCATCGAAGAGAGATACAGTCATAGCATAAATATTAACGTTTACAAAGACTAGCTATTCTAACTTATTTGTATACTAGTAATGGATAACCCTTTCTGAGCACCTTGTCTCACTACTCTCACGATGTACTTTGCTTTTGCAATTGTAAATTGGAATGTATCTTTGTGTTTGATCATTTTCATATTACATGTATTTCTATTTTGATTGATTTATTTATTATTATTTATTTATAATCTTCTATACAATGCGAAACATTTAAAAATGCACATCTGACTATGCTCGGCAATTGCTTTGCAGTGTTTTGTGGGACCAACTTTAGCTGAGATTTTATAAGAAGACTTCCAAGCAAATAACTTATACGGTTAAATGCAGTGTATGTTGCTTGAATGGAATTTAACGTCCCAATAACGAATGTTTCACAAATATTTGGACGCCACCTACATGTACAAAAATGTACCACAAGTGCCAGAAAATTGGCATTCGAAGTGCGCCTAAAGCAATATACACGGATGGTTCTTTATCCTGTCAGGCGTACCGTTGAACGGGGCACTCCGGGGTCCTCTCAAGAATATGTGGCTTTTATTTCTAAATGTCGGTTGAATAGCGAAAGAACAACCACTACATGTTGTAAAGTCAGTCAGGATTCGAACCTCGATCTTTCACATAAGAAGCGAACACTCTCCAAACTGATCTACCGTAGTGGTAGCGGTCTTTACATGTATGTATATACGCACCTTTGAACGTAAATCTGTTATCTACAAATATATAAATATAGAAACGTATGAAAAACTAGAGCAGGAGAGAGAGAGAGAGTCTCAATATTTCCTAGACAGGAATGCAGACAGGCGGACGAAAGAATATTAAATTGAGTATGCATCACATCGACTCATGTTGGTTTACATTGGTCTCAACGTTGTCAAAATATATTGAAGGACATTGGAGATATAGAATGGAGACGATACATATTGGTATAAGGATGATCAGACTAACGGACGGACGGACAGACAGTAGGACAGAGTGATTCCTATGTACATCCAATATTAGTCTCGATATCAGTGCCTGGGACATAAAACCCCATTCAATCAATCAAATCAATCAATCAATGAATGAATCAATGAATGAATCAATCAATGAATGAATCAATGAATGAATCAATGAATCAATGAATGAATCAATGAATGAATCAATAAATGAATGAATGAATGAATCAATCAATCAATCAATCAATCAATCTCAATCAACCAATCAATCAATCAATCAATCAATCAATCACTAGCGTGTGTTACATTCTCTTGGTTGCTCGTGTTACAACCAAAACTAACTGAATCAACCTTTTTTTAATTTTTAGATTATTTCACTTTATTTGTTTTATTGTTTTTATTACAAACCTTACGTATAAAAGAAGGAGGGGTCCATAAAAACGAAATTAGAACTTTAAACTGTTACTCCTTTATAGGAACAAACAGCACAGGCCTGTCGAAAGTTCAACACTAAGCTCACGAAACAGTGTGGAATGGACAGCTTATCTCAGCCCCTGGTTACCTTTATCTCGGCAGCTGCAATCTATCTTTTTTCAGGTTTTCAGACACTAGCTATCTATATCCTAGCCAGTCCCTCGGTAGCTTGCTTCGACATCTTTTCGTTAGCTCAGTGTTAAACTTTCGACAGGTCTGTACTGTATTTATGAATGGGATTGTTAAAAATTAAAACATTCACATGTTGTTGGGTTGTCAGGTAAACAGTTTATTTCCTACCGGTATTTATCAACCTTAGCAACACAAGTGTTTTATTTATTATCCATTTCTAATTTTATAGGAGAATTAAAACTTAAACTGAAAACAGGAAATGGTACTCAAGTTATGCACATTTTACAGTACAGACCTGTCGAAAGTTGAGCACAAAGTTAACACAAAGAGCTGAGTTGAGTAATGGTGTTTAACGTCCCAGTCAAGAATATTTCACTTATATCGAGATGTCACCAGCTGTAGGAGAAAGTACGGAAATTTTGCTTGTGCGTTGAGCTGATGGCAGTATACAGCAGGGTTCTTTAGCGTGCCAAGCCCACCGTGACACAGGACCTCGTTTATTTTAAGTTCCAATACGAAAGAACCGAGACTTTCATTTCATAATGCCGAGTGCTTGGCGAAAGAACAGTCAATACCCATGTTCAAGTCTTGGGTCAGACCCGGCCGGGGTTCAAACCCACAATCTCCCACTTACGGAGCGAGCACTCTACTAACTGAGCTACAAGTCGTTTCAATACAAAGAAGTCTAAGCTCGGTGTCTTAGTTGCTTGCTGAGATATGGATAGCTTGTAGCCGAAAAGCTACCAAAAAAGTTAGCAGCTGTCGAGATATATAGTAAAATCATTATTCTTCATTTTGTCTGAATTTTCGTTGTTTTCATGGACATTATGATCCCTTATACATGTATTACACATCATATCAATGCATATTACAAACTTACTAGCACCTTAAACTAAAACTACAAACGACGAATTTACAACCCCACGAAATAGTATGTTTTCTTCTAGAAACCACGAAAATTCCACGCAGCGAAAATAAATGATTCCACAATAACTTAACCAGGGATCGATTTGAGCTGCCGATTCGAGACATTTCGTTATCATAGTGTTAAATTTTAGACGGGCCTGTACTGAATGCAATTTATGTTGGTACTCATGGTGTTATTTTGTTTCAGACAAGACTAGTCGGGCACCTATGTAGTCGGGGTACATATCCAATGTCCTTGTGTGAAGTCATGTCGCCGCACAAAAGTGTTGCAAGTTTTCACTGTTTTTATGAAAGCTTATAAGTGTCATTCTTTAGATTATGAAACAATTGTGACGACGCGTTCAATTAAGACCGCAGTTGTCCAATATTATATTGTGATTTTTTGGTTCTTTGTCCTCGTGCATTTAAGCGAGTGAATGAAATGAGTAGATTAATCGTGACAAACATTCCAGTCAAAATTCTTTCACTTTTATGGAGGCTGTCAGTTCTGGGATGTTGAAAGAAACCTGGAAGTGATATCCGATCGTTCATCTAACAATGGGGCTTGACTGCGAACCACGTGACCAGTTTTTCTAAACTCGTTGCGGAACTACCCACTTTCAAATCTTGGGTCAGACCCGGTCAGGGTTCGAACCCACAACCTCCCGCTTACGGAGCGAGCACTCTACCAACTGAGCTACCACATATTAAGGGACACCACAATCATCATATGGCACCACGTTGTACGCTGTCAATGTGTGTTAAGAATAGTATAGATAAACAACATTGACCTGTTCGTTTGACCTTTCATTAGGAATATTCATATAGGAGAGTCCACTCAATACATGGGTAGCGATCGTATTCACAGTTAATACATCTATACATTGTCCATGATTAGTCTTCACATCATATAGACGAAATATACACGCCTTGTCCCTATTACTTTAATTCGCTCGCCATAATGAATATTTAAATCAAAGGTCAAGAGGACAAGTTAATGTTGTGTGCCTATACGACCTGATTAAGATTTAGTATATGTCAATACTATTATAGAAGACTATATATATATTTTATACTGTTTTTGTACTATATACATACACGGATTATAAACACAAATCATTACTCATATACATTGTACTATTAGTTTGTATTCTATTCCATTTTTTAAGGTTGGTTGGTAGGTTGAATGTTGCTTAACGTCCCATCAGCAATTTTTCAGCTATTCGCGACGAGAACTATTTTATTAATCTATAAACAAGTTTGTGTATGCATGTGAAGTGCGAGTGTGTTTTAAGGTCTGCCTTGTACCAGCGCGCACTCAGGGCGACTTTAAGGTGCTAGCTCACCGAGTCAGTACGCTGCAGACAAACGTACCACTACCAAAGTCCATTATACTGACACCGGGTGAACCAGTAAAGGCAAACGGCAAGGAAAATTCACTTTCCAACATATGGTCTAAGTGAGACTCGAACTCGCAGCGGTGAGACCCCTTGGATTTTTAGACTGACGTCTTATCCATTAGGCCATCGCGGCTTCCCGTTTTTGAAAAAATTAAGAAAATGGTAAATATGGCAATTCTGTGGTACATTTTTGTCTCAGAATCTTTCCAAAATATATCATGACCAGTAGCCAAAATTCTGAAATTTGTGAAAATATACATGTATGTAGCAAATTATTTTTTCTCATAAATTTACTTAAGCAGGATACTTTAGAACGAATTTCCCTAATGAATTTTCTAAATTTAAATCTGTAAAAGTTGTCAGATTTTTAAAAAGGAAAATCATAGTTAAGAAATTATTGTAAAACTTGGGTCTGTTGCTAACTAAACACATAGACAATGATTTAAAATATAAATACTCGTTCAATTACCTTCTCAGAATTTCGCTTCACTCTTGTATCTGAAATAAGAGATAAAAATTCATCAAAATAATCTCAGTTTTCAACTTTAATGATGCATATTAATTTTGGTATTCATAGTTTGTGTTTCTTAAAGGATTGGAAATGTGATATCGGTGCTGTTCGTCTATATTGAAGGTTGTAATTGTGATCTGTGTATTTAACGGCATGTTTACCATATCATTAAGCATTATTAGTCTTTATATATAGTGCCCGTCACAAGTCAGGAATTTTATAATCAATGATCCAATATTCGTTTTTCTTTTCTGAACTTAAGCGTGTTTTTCTTTTTTGAATTAGTTACCGTAAAAAATCTGGAGTTTAATTTTATAATCAGTGATCTAATTACTTTACTATCAGTACCAGCCAAAGTGATGTGTAAAGTTATAATTAGAAGAATAAGAGATGGAGTGGATAAACGATTGAGAAAGAAACAAGCAGGGTTCAGACCAGGAAGAAGTACAACATAACAAATCTTCATTTTGAGAAATATTATAGAACAAACAGTAGAGTGGAACACCGGCATGTATATCTGTTTTGTTGATTATGAAAAAGCCTTTGACAGTGTGGACAGAGAGATGCTTTGGACAATCATGAGAAGCTATGGCATAACAGATAAGCTTATCAGAATGACAAGAACCATGTATGTTGACTACAAATGTGCAGTATTGGATGACTCGGGAACATTAGAATGGTTCGAAGTAATATCTGGAGTTAAACAAGGTTGTGTGATGTCCGGATTTCTCTTCCTACTAATCATTGACTGGATAACGAGGAAAGCAACAGAGAAAGGAAACACTGGTATCAGATGGAAAATGATGGAAACTCTTGAAGACCTGGACTTTGCTGATGATTTAGCTCTAATATATTGCAATCTTAACAACATACAAGAGAAGGTGAACAATGTAAACAATTTTGGGAAAACAACAGGCCTAAAAATAAATGTCAAGAAAACTAAGACAATGAAATTGAAGACAGGTAATAACATGAAGGGAGAAAGCAGGCTCCAAATCGGAAATGAGGAAGTTGACCAGTTTGTTTACCTTGGAGCTACAGTTAACAGCAAAGGAGGGACAGATTGCGACATCAAAGCAAGAATAGGGAAGGCAAGAGTTGCATTCAACAAGCTAGGCAAGGTGTGGAAAAGCAGTCAGTATGGCAGAAAAACCAAGAGCAGAATATACATGTCAAATGTAGTATCTGTACTATTGTATGGTTGCGAGACATGGAGAATGACCACCAGGGATGAAAAGTTATTGGACACTTTCCACCACAAATGTCTCAGAAGAATCCTCAAAATATACTGGCCTGTAAAAATTACAAATGAGCAAATCAGAGAAAGAACACAAACAAAAAAGATAAGCGAGCTTGTTAAACATCGGAGGTGGAAATAGATTGGACACATATTAAGACAGAAGCCAGATGAACATCCAAGGATTGCTCTGCAATGGACACCAGCAGAAGGAAAGAGAAGAAGAGGGCGGCCGAAGGAGACCTGGCGCAGGACTGTTGAAAGGTAAAGGTTGGACTTCGGACATGGAGTGAAGCTGCTAAAATAGCTGCCAATAGAGATTCTTGGAGGAGAAAGATACCTGGCCCAATTCTCCACAAGGAGAGATGGACATAAGTCAAGATCTAAATATGTATCTGTCTTTTCTTATCTTAAATTTGTTCCCATCAAAAGTCAGTAGTTTTATAGTCAGTAATCCAAAATGTGTTCTTTTTTTTTTGTTTTAAACTTGTTTTCTCGTGTTTTCTTTTTTCAATTCGTTATCGTCAAAAGTCGTGAGTTTTTTCATCAGTGATTCAAATATGTATGAATCATTTGTTACCTTGAGCTTGTTTCCCGGTCCCAGTCGTTTTTCTTTTTACATTCCATCAGAAGTCGTGCGTTTTCAACCTTTTGACCAGTGATCAAAATATGTGTTTTTTCCCTATCTTTAGTTTGGTTGCTTGTTTTTGCGTTTTTTTTTAATTGTTTGAAAGTATTATGCAAAGATAAAGTTCATTATGGTGTTGACAGCACGATAATTGATAATTTATATCTTATGTTTAGGCATTGACTAACTACGCCCCGTGTTTTCGTACAAAAATAACCGGGGTGGATCCGCCGATTTATAGCTGATTATAATTTCTGGTGAGGTTAGTCCATAGATACTGACTGAATACGATCTTAAAATTAATCTGACCTAAATTTGTTTTTCAATTTTCAAAGACAATATCAAAATGTACAAAACCGAACTCCGAACAGCGGCCAACCGTTCGTACCGCGACATACGAAGCTAGGAGGTGGACGCTGTTTCGGAGCTTAGAACAAAACATGTTTATCATCATGACAAAACATAATTTTCTACACAAAAATAAACGTTCAAAATTGTTTATCGATAGCATATCAATTCTTGTTGTTTGATTGTCGGATATTATCTGTTTTTTGAAATTTTGAATTTTGAAAAGTACCCATAACCATACAATGGAGTTTGCCAGCATACCAGGTGACCAATACCCTTGACGTTTGTGGGAAACGTATCTGGAAAATATTTACGTCAGAATTTCCCGGGGTAATGTCATTTTACGGGTAAACATGAACAAAAGCCATTCCATCCCCAATGGAAATAATTGTTTCGCAGAAACGTTATGGGGGATCATGTGGAACACTGGCGAACCCCATTGGGCACACAAGAATACATGTGCCCGTCAAAAGTCAGTTCCATAATTTGTGATCCAAATTCTCTTATATCGTTAGCTTGTTTGCTCTGTATCTATTAATGTAAATATATTATTGACAAGTACACGGTTTTCAGGTACCAAATATATTTCTCCAATTATAAAAAAACCAAACATACTTATTCATGTCCAAACCACAATCCAAAAGCAAAGTAAAACCTTTTAAGCTGTAAAATAAGGTTAAAACACGTGAACTCCGCCAGGGAAGTGAGCCCGGGTGTTCCGGAAGGGTAAGCACCTCCTGCCTAGCTAGATACACCCGTCATGCGTGTAATAAAAATTTGAAATGAAATTGAATAATTTATAACGAATAAATTATAATTTAGTTTATGTTCCTCAGTCTGTTTCAATTGCTTCTAATTGTCAGCGTCCTCTGTAGTGGCCTACTCTTTTCGACCTCTACAGAGGTGTCTTTAAACTATATAATTTATAATTGTTGGACTTACCTTGATCTGGTACTGGGCTCGAGTAAACTCCATACAATACACATAAAATTAAGATATATCTCAACCGTGTATCCATCTTCTACATGTGTTGTGTGTCAAAGTATAAACTATCGTCTACCTGCACCAAGGTTTAAATGATAAATTGACTTCCTGTACTTAAAACTTAAATCTCAAGTATTTCCCAATAAATTCCTGATTTATTTTGAGTAAAATATTTAAATTGGTCAATACACCTTATTGATGACGTCATAAAATCCGACCGACGTATATCCCAATAAATTCCAAGTTTTATTTCAGTTCAGATTTTGAAAATAACCCAAACCTCGTTAAATTGTAATAATATTTAGTATACTGTTACCACTGTTGTTTTTATAAGAATCGGTTACACTAAAATATATAAAAATTAAATTTCTCCTACAAGCGATGTTAAAATGAAATAAAATTAAAATATAATACTGAAAATAGAAATTTGTAATTAACTTAATAACTGTCGCAACATCGGTGAAATCAACATACGAATTCCTTTTTTCTCTGAATCAATTCCCCCGCTTCCGTTTAAAATCCAAATCAAACACACAATTCCATATTCAGTGTCTGTTTCCAGTGACATGTATCATATTTCTAATTCCTAACCAGCAGTCGTAAGTGTTTTACACGAGGTGGCGATAGATTTAAAATCCGGGTATTTACAGGTGGATCAAGGTTTCTTTATTTAGACTTTATACGGGCGGGTTCTTGTTCCATATACGGGATTTATTGTGATGTTTACAATCCCAAAACATCACGATGTCTGATAAAGTTTGTCTCTGTAAAATTCAACAAGTTTGTCCTAACTTGATAACCTTTAATGTAAATGTTTATACCCGAGTTCAAACATTAACATGATTTTCTGATTTGGCTTTTGTTTCTTTGTTTATGATGATGGTGATGTTTTTGTTGTTGTTGTTTTGATCTTGATGATGATGATATTGTGAGCTTGCCTCCAAGAAATGATGATGATGATGATGATGAATGTGGTGGCAATGATGGTAATGATGATTTTAATGAAACATTTATAAGCCCAAAACAACACGATGTTTAATAAAGTTTGACTCTATGTAAAAATCAACAAGTTTGTTTGAACTTAATAACCCTTGAAGGTGAATGTTTGTAAGTTTGTAAATCATGATATTTTCTGTGAAGTTTTGGTGATGATGATGATGATGATGATGATGATGATGATGATGATGATGATGATGATGACCATTTTACATGTTTCATTATTATTATTATTTATTGTTGTTGTTGGTGGTGGTGTGTGAGCTTTCCTCCAATCGGTGCAAATGAATTTTATTATCATTATTGCTACTGCTGTTGTTACATGTCGTTGTTGAAATGTAAGATCGAAAGAACTTATGGCCTTACACAAGCCTAGGGTCAGAGTAAGCTCCCAATCGTAGTTTATGGGTGAACTTTTAAAACATGATGCATATCAAGAGACACCAGTTTCACAATCATGTCTTAAACTTTTTCTTGACTGAAATCTGGCAAAATTGAAATATTAATAGTTATTTTTCAATATATTTGTGACTTACACAGTTGCCGTTTAGAATTACTTTACGTTTATAGCATCTATACATTATAGCGGGTTTATCCGTTTTTGACGGAGTTGTACCACAAAAACGGTTAAACGGACGGATAAAAAGAATACATGTAGCTAGGTCAAATAACACTCATTTTTCCCATTTTGACGTGTTTTTTTCTCTTTTTATTAAAAGTACTAAAAAATTGAACTTTTTGTATGGAAATTGTACCAAAATCAAACACTTAGCGTCAAAAAGTACCTAAATGGCAACCTTTCGCACTAAAAACGTACCGATCTGGACAAATAAATACATTTGATTGGTCAGCCTGCTATAGCTAATGCTGAACTTTAAGAAATGACTTCATAAAACTTGAGTTCGTTATGACTTTTAAGCTAAAGACTGCTTTGACTCTTACCGAGTACATGTGTTAAGATATATGTCATATTATTATTTTTTTTAATTTTCTGAATAAAACATTTTTAAAAAATTTGAAAAAAAAAACCTTCTAGTTATATATTTTATTTTAATGCTTCATATTGTAATTTAAAAACACACAGGAAATTTAAAAGTTCTGAAGAATAATAAAAAAGATTCCGAAAAAAATCATATATTTTCTATATATTTTTTATCGATCAAGACCAGGTCAAATTAGTCGAGTTAAGCCTCCACTCCTGTTTATCTCTCCTACAAGTGGAAGGATTTACAGATAAACACACGTCATTTATTGTAAATCCTTATAAATAGCCATATCTCCACTTGAAAACTTTATTACAGAAAGATAGACCTAACTTAGGACTTTGAACATCATTGTTTGATAGTATTGCGACAAAGTAAAGTTCAATTTGGTGTTGAGAGTCGATAAGGGTGTGATTTATATATATCGAAGTATATACAAGTACACACCTGTCCAAAGTTTAGCACCGAGTTAACGAGTTAGTGCCGAATCTACAGCTCATTTCGGCCCTCTGTGACTTTATCTCGCAAGCTGCTATATCCATCTCTTCGGTATATTGTTGAGAGCCCATATGGGTGTGATTTATATATCAAAGTACACAGAACTAGTACAGACCTGTCCAAAGTTTAACACTGAGTTAACGAGTTATTCACGCGCCTGAATCGAAAGCTTATTTCGGCCCCTCTGTGACTGTATCTCGGTAGATCTTTAATATAGTGTTGAGAGCCGATAAGGGTGTGGTTTATAGAATAAATTATAGAATAATTATACAATACAAGTACTGACCTGTCCAAAGTTTAACACTAAGCTAACAAAAGCAGTCGAAGTGTTGCTGCCGAATGACCGAAATTTGGATAGCTAGTTACAACAAAGCTGCCGATAGATAGCAGCTGCCAAAAAGCTGTCGGTATATAGATAACGAGGTGTCGAGATGAGCAGATGATGGTTCAGTACTAATTTGTTAGCTTGGTGTTAAACTTTGGACAGGTGTATACTGTAAATATTGACCAAGCATGCCAGTGTTTTCGAATTCGTACAAAAATAACCGGGGAGGGTCCAGTGATCGTTATCTGTGATGGGAGTTCTCTCAAACATTAACCATATTAAACTTTATGTAACATTAGTACGTATGTACTGAAAAAAAATCAATATTATATGGAGCCCCATTTAAGTGATATGCGTAAATTCGCAATGGTATTTCATATATTCGCAAGTTATTTAGTTTTTTGAAAGAGTATTTCGTATTTTTCCCGATAGTTATTTCGGATTTAATTTTCCCGATAATTATTTCGGATTTTCGCGATAGTTATTTCGGATTTTTGCAAAAGTAATAAGTATTTTCGGAATCGCATTTTCGCAGCAAAATTTCATGTTTTCATAGAATTACGTACAGTAAACCTGTCTATAAAGGCCACACAAGGGAACCAGTAAAAGTGGCCTTTATTGACAGGTGGCCTTTATATATAGGTTCAAATTATATGAATAAAGAACAAATGGGATACAATTCTACTGGCCTTTATAAGCAGATGGCCTGTTCGACTGTATTTACATTTTAAGAAAAAGTGATTTTGTATTTTTGCAATAATATTACCATTAGTGTATATTCTCAATGCTTGTTTCGTGGTTTTTGCAACAGTTATTTCGTAATAGCTAAAGTATTATGTACTTTTGCAAAAGTGTATTTCGTAATTTGGCAATAGTTAGTCGTATTTTCGTGTGCATTTTTTTTCTTTTCTTGTTTAGCCTTTTCTTTTCTTGTTTAGCTGTTTCTATCAATTCCGTGTAATGTTTCGTGTATTTTTGACTGTGTTCGGCTGTTGCCAAGTTGATGTTCCTCAGTTACAAACTTTCATGCGGCTACATAGATTTACATAAATGTTTCATTTTCAAACCTCATGTATGCGTGATAAGAAAATACATGTGAATACCTCCAATATAATATATAACGAAATGACTTCTTCCGTTATAATTAGCATTGGTGAGCTGTTGGTGTTCAGTATAATTTAGAGTTCAATATATCCTGTAACATGATTGTAATAATACAAAACATTTATTTCTGGATTTGTCTGTGGAACATGCAATCCTAATTTTGACACAGTTTGCAATAGCTAATTCCATATATAATCTCTCCATTGTACATTCAATCACAAAATTAAAACATGTTTAGTAATATTTAGTGACTCATGTAGGTTCATAATCGTATCTAACTACACCATCGTCGATCTTAGCGTCAAATCTTGTTCGATATCATCTTTCGCCGCAAGTAAAAGCATCACTTTTTTTTGTTGCCTCCTTTTGGCGTCATTCTTAGGTAGTGTCAAATCTCTTCGGCTTCATTTCGCTACCATCCCGACGTCAGTTTAAGCGTCACCGCTTTGTTTAGTATCACCTATCGGTGTCAGTTTAAGAGTCACCGTTTTGCTCGGTATCACTTCTCGGCGTCAGTTTAAGCGTCACCGCTTTGTTTAGTATCACCTATCGGTGTCAGTTTAAGAGTCACCGTTTTGTTCGGTATCACTTCTCGGTGTAAGTTTGAGCGTCACCGTTTTACTTGGTACCATTAACATGCGGATAATGGGTTCTATATCATTGGTGGTCGATTCAAATTCAAAGTGTAAACAAAACTGAAAAAAGAAAAAACTCATATTAGTACAGAAATTATAGATTAATATTCATGTTTATATACCTCTCAAAACAAGAAATATGGACTGATTGACGTTTGAGTCGAGTATTTCACTTATATCGAGACGTCACCAGCTATACGTGAAGTCGCAGTCCCTTGTCTATAGAACATACCACAAGGAATTAAAACTCCTCAAAATCTGCGTTCCTCTTATTAGAGTACAAGTATTTTAGAATTTTACCATAAATACTTTTTGTATAAAAGAGCATATTAATAACAAAATATATTAAGTATGTTGCAATTAGTTTGAGTTCAAACTGTTGATTGACTGGACTATTAGTCTTTTTGAAAAATAAAAAAACTTTAACCAAAGGCTGACGAGAACACTGACGACGACGACGACGATGACAAACAAATATTGTATCGCACTTTTCAGGCGTGAGAAAAGGAATCCATCATGTACTTACGTGCATTAAGTATGATACTATCTTTAATTCAGCAATACGTCTGCCTGTAAAACAGTAGAGTCAAGTTTAGTTTTGGTGTCTGTAATGATGCTTAAATAATAAAAGCCCTGTAACAGGAAAGAAACAAATGCAGGATCGGACCGGATATTGAACCTGGGACCTTCCGTACTATAGGCGAGTGCTCTACCACTGAGCTACCCAGACCATTACATTCTTCCCTTCCTTCCTTTTGCGATTTAACTCCCTTGAATCGAAACCACACGAGCTACCCAGGCCGTTACAGCCCAAACGTTTTACTTGGTAAATGCTATCGAATAACAGCCTGGTAATTGCAACTGGTTGTCATTTCAAAAGCGTCAACCAAACAAATCCAGTCTGGGCAATCATGCTTTCCCAATCATGTGCATGGTCAAACGTGTTACCCAGACCCCCCCCCCCCCCCCCCCCCCCCCCCCCCCCCCCCCCCCCCCACCCCCCCCCCCCCCCCCCCCCCCCCCCCCCCCCCCAAAAAAAAAAACCTGGGAAATCAAGGTTTTCCAAACCGTGTGCATGCTCAAAATACGATTAGACAATATCATATCTAGCCCACCAAAAGATTGTTCCTATGAAGTTTCATAAAGATCTGTTAAATTGTTAAAAAACAACAACAAAAACAAAAACCCCAAAAACTGTTGGAAGTTTAAACTTTCTACAAGTCTGTACATGAATTGATAAATCCCATGTGTTGTTTGACCTGTCTGTTTGACCTTTCATTATAAATAATCATATAGAAGGGTCCACCTAATACATACAATGTAGTGTTAGGAATCGCAGTTAATACATACACACATTGCCCGTGATTAGTGTTCACATCATATAGACAATATACACGATTGAATTGACCCGTAGATAATGCATATTTAAATCAAAGGTCAAGCGGACAGGTCAATGTTGTTTGCATATAAGTGCAGATTTGCTACGCTGGCTTTTGTGGAACTTGTATAAGACCTGTCTAAAGTTTAACACTGAGCTAACTATTTTGTGCCGATCCTACAACTCATTTCGTCCCTTTTATTAGCTATCACCTTTTCTGCATCCACAATCTATCTCTAGGTAGCTTTTCAGGGACTAGCTTTTAATGTTTCGATCACTCGGAAGTCGAAATTCCTTTTCGTTAGCGCAATGTTAAACTTTCGACAGGTCTGTACTGTATATATTTATATGTCATAATATTAATATAATCGATCTCTGATCTATGAGTCATTGGTCTGGACTATATATTTTACATTGTCATTGTACTGTTTAGTAAAGTTTGTGACTCTACCTTCAAGACAGTACGGATAAATAGGGCTGCTTGTAAAAATGTAAGGCGTTGTATATGTAAACAACGCAAGTTTATTTTGTCTACATAATGCCAACACTATTTTTATAATCATGCACCTTCAGTACATGTTATCAACAACGGTCTTACTATCTTACTATTACTATTACTTAGTATCAGAGGAATGAAATCCTTGGGTTCAACGCTGCACCACCTGATTAACAACTCTGAACGTTTGTTCGGGACGTTTAGGAAAGTGTTTACGTCGCGAGTTCACGTAACAACATAATTTTTACAAGAAAAATCATGAACTAATATGAATCCATATCAAATAGATATAAGGGATTTCGCCAATGTACCAATACCAAACTATTGACATTTCTGTATGATATTTTGGAAAACCGCAACGTCGCTAATTCCCGCAATAACGTGGTTTTAAACGGGGAAACGCCAACTAATGAACAGATGCGATTCCAGTCCACATCCAATATAAATAATTGTTCCGCACAATCGTTAGGTGGTCTCATGTGGTACACTTGCGAAATCCATCATTTTCTTCCGATCAAATGTTAAGCGGTATCATTAAAGCTCCTCAAACAGCGGCCAACATTCCTAACTCTTTTGTTTTTTCCCTACCTAGCGACGTACGAGGCTATGTGGTGAACACAGTTTCTGAATTCGGGGTGGGATGGGGTGGTTGTACAGCACCGAAACTCTTTAAAAAGTCAAAAACATTTTCTGATTAATTCCATACTTACCTATGCACATTCTTGGACCAAATCCAAAAGGAACATCATTGTAAAACCTCTCTAGTTCGCTGTTATTTGATAACCATCTCTCCGGACGGAATTCCTCCGGATCAGGAAACAAATCTGGGTTTCTTCCCATAGTGTACATAGACACGGCAACATGAGTCTGAAATAAATAAATAAATCACAAAAAGACTGGTCAAAATAACAATACCAAAACTCAAACACAAGCATACCGTTACATATCCTTCAAGTCTAAAACAAACATTCCAGTCCATGACGAAATGAAAAAAAAAAAAACAAAAGCTAAACACGTTAACATCATTCAGGAAGTGAGGCCGGGTGCTCTGGAAGGGTAAGCACATCCTGTGTAGCTAGACCTACACTCGTCACAATGAAATGAACACGAAACTACAGAACGTCAAATATACTCATACTAATCAACAATAGTGTGATGACGACCCTAAAATGTTTGACGGCTTGATAAGCAAAGTCTTGCAATATCACTGCGTACATGTACATAATTGTCCGAATCACAATGCAGAAGCAAAGTAAAAACTTTGGAACTTACATCTCAGGTTAGACACGTGAACTTCCACCAGGGAAGTGAGACCGGGTGTTCCGGAAGGGTAAGCATCTCCTGTTAAGCTAGCTACACCTGCCACGCGTGTAATCAAAATTGTGTGAACGGAACATTAAACTATGGGATGTAAAATAACTCAATTGCAATTTTTGTCGTCTCTTGCACATTTTGTAACAATTTAGAACTAAAAATGTGTAAGAGACGACAAAAATTGCAATTGAATTATTTGACATCCCATAGTGTTATTTACAATGTACTTTTATTCAGCTACAAGATGTCTTGGTTATGTTGCATTAGCACACATGTACTACTATGCTGTATGAACGTAACGAAAGTAGATATAACAATGCAAAATCGGCAAATTATTACGTACGTCACATTATAATTTTTTTTTTCAAAAATTAAAAAATATAATATGATATGACACGGGTTTTATAATGGTTATAGCCTATTTTTCCTTTCATACACGAAAATAGTAACTCTCGAATCTTAATGCGTGAACAATAATTACCTTTGCTGGTATCTTATAATTCCGCACAAACATGTCTTTTTCTATAATCCGGCTCGTAAAGAATCCGACAGGGTGTAATCTGAAATGAAACATAATATGCTTAATTAATGACTTCGTTATGATTACCGTGAATATATTTGACGTCTCATAGTTCCATGTTCCTTTCACTCTCAATTTTGATTACACACATGGCAGGTCTAGCTGTCTAAACAGGAGGTGCTTACCCTTCCGGAGCACCCGGCCTCACTTCCCTGGTGGAAGTTCACGTGTCTGACCTAACTTGTCAGTTTCAAAGTTATTACTTTGCTTCTGGACTTTGATTTGGACATGGATTAGTATGTTTGTTTTTTTATTTAATCTGTTTTTACTATTAATGATTTCTTTATCAATTTCAGCACCAGTGGCAACAGAATTGCGGGAAATGTGGCGTGTGTGGTGACCCCTTAAGTCAGTTTTAATTTTTACTTTGCTTTGTGTTTGCGAATTTGACAATGATCGATATGTTTGTATATCCACCACACTATTGTAAATATGAAATGAAAGGAACATGGATTTATGGAATGTCAAATATATCCAGAGCAATTTTGGATACAGAGACACCATACTTAAAGCTTATCAACAATATTGTGATGACGCCCATAAAACTTTTTGAAGTCTTGATAAGTCTAGGCTTGCAAAATCATTGAATATAATAGAAAATAAAGATAGAGAAAATAAATTAAATAGTTGTAAAATAATTTCTATGAATTCTTGGATTTCATATTAGATAAAATAGTGTTTGAGATAATAATCTGTTTTAATTTTTTTTAACATTTCATTTTTTTTATTTTCCTATATGTACATGTAATTTATTTTAAACGTTAAACATTTGAATTGAAAGGATATTTTATCTAAAAGTAATTATGAAATAATCCCTGCTAGTTCAACTCTGTATATCTCTTACCGTAAGGTTTCCTTGACAACGGCTTTCAGTAAAACTGCATTTTGAAGCACATCCTGGATAGCGTTGCCATGGGTTGCCAGTAACTCTTTGACTTCTGTGTATACCTTCTCTTGTATGTGGGCGTGTCTACCGAGCTCATATAGACACCACTGAAGAACATTAGCTGTCTGTAGAAGAAAAATCATCATCACCATCATCATTATCATCATAATCAACGTCATCATCATCATCATCATCATCATCATCATCATCATCATCATCATCATCATCATCATGTCATCATCATCATCATCATCATCACCACCACCACCACCATCATCATCATTATCATCATCATCATCATCATCATCATCATCATCGTCATCATCATATCATCATCATCATCATCACCATCATAATCATCATTATCTTCAAATAAGCATCAACAGCCAATGTGACCAAGACCGAGATGCGATACAGGTCAATGGCAGACGTAACCAAAAAGAAACGACATCAACATATATATTGGGACAACCGAAACAGTATTTCTTATTCCTTCACAGTATTTCTTGCAAATGTTCTTTACAGAACTTGTTAATACTGTTTTAAATTTAAGTATCTTCATTAGTAGACCCCACTAATTAAGCATACATGTAGTTAAAAATATCCATTGCGGGAACTGGGTGAATTAATATTGACGTTGCAATAACACATGTTTTATGTTATAGCAACATATTGGGAAAACTTAAGCCGTGTTTGTTCAAAAAATCTAAACTATACCTACAAATGTGTCTTTATATAAAATTGGTAATAACACTGACTTGTGAACACTTAAATTTAAGAACCTTTATCATCAGACACATTTATTAAACTAACATTCAATGGGGTTCGCCGCTGTACCACGTGATGCCCTCTAAAGTGTGTGCGGAACACGGATGCGAAATCGCAAAAGATGATGCTTTCTCGTAAAAACAACGTTATTTCGGGAATTTGCGACGTTAACATTTTCCAAAACGTTCCGCACAAACGTAGTGAGGTAATTATCACGTGGTACAGCGGCGAACCCCATTATATATATCAATAGCACACATTTTATATTATAGCATTTCCCCTTTACTTACCGTATCAATGCTGGCTACCAGCAGGTCGGTAAAGTTGATAAACAGTTGTCCCTTATTTCCCCGTTACTTACCGTATCAATACTGGCTACCAGCAGGTCGGTAAAGTTGATAAACAGTTGTCCCTTATTTTCCCGTCACTTACCGTATCAATGCTGGCTACCAGCAGGTCGGTAAAGTTGATAAACAGTTGTCCCTTATTTCCCCTTTACTTACCGTATCAATGCTGGCTACCAGCAGGTCGGTAAAGTTGATAAACAGTTGTCCCTTATTTTCCCGTCACTTACCGTATCAATGCTGGCTACCAGCAGGTCGGTAAAGTTGATAAACAGTTGTCCCTTATTTCCCCTTTACTTACCGTATCAATGCTGGCTACCAGCAGGTCGGTAAAGTTGATAAACAGTTGTCCCTTATCAACAGTGTCATCCTTCAGTAATTGTGATAGGAGACAGGGGTTCTTATACTTCAGACCTCGGTTACCATACATCTCAATGTTAGCCATAGCTACAAAACGAAACAAAAAGCATGATACAGACCAGTCCTGACGCAAAAATATACAGTAAAATCTGTTGAAAGTTTACCGACACCGAAATAACGACCAGGAGTCAAAGCTCGACTGCCAAGAAGCCGAAAAATGGATAGCTAATTGGCACAAGAGATAGATAACAGTTGTCGAAAAGTTGTCGCAATATAGGTGACAAGGGGTCAAAGTGAGGTGCCAAATCCGTCCCTATTCGTTAGCGTAGCATTACACTTTCGACATACACGTACTTGTGCTTTAGTTGTGACATAAGCTATTGGACAAATACTGAATTGACAATCATAAACTTAAAAAGATAATTTAGAATTTGGGCTTTTTAACACCATATGGGCCAGTCCTTGACTAAAGTACCCTCAAGGAATTTACACCACCATAAAAGAAAATAATGTCAAAGATTTTTGTACAAATTATGGAAAGGCCAATTTAACGTTTTTCTTCTGAAAGTAGCAGATTAGTAAATTCTTTAAATACACGTATTTTGAATAGTGTTTTCTGTTTCACAAGTTTTGGTAACAGTAAAATACTGTAGCGATGTGAAATTAGAATTTTGATTTGACTTAGTTGAAATCAAACAGAAAACTGCTTTTGGGTAATTGTTTGGTGTATATTGCGTTAAGTTTGACATGACCGTTTGACCTTTACTTTGAATATTAGCTTGGACCAATAGACTGAGTGATTAAGGTAAGACAGCATGTTTCAATACCACCAATACCCACTATTTCTATCATCTTTACCTATATAACAACTTTATATATCCCCTTTATTACACAATATATATGTATGTTTGAATATTCAAATTTAAGGTCAAACGGCAAGGTCAAACATAACGCACTATACAACGATGTCACATGTTACTTTACGTACTGACATCAAGCAGAAAATTCCAGCGTTGGTTATGACGTTTCCAGGCCGGATGTAAAGGCATGATCCAGGCTGGAACTATTAATAATTTTTTTGCATCTTCAAAGTTGCTCCTTTGATAAAAGATAGACATTAAAATTAATACCCGGGACCAAAAAAAAAAAAAAAAAAAAAAAAAAAACCACTGACACAGGCCACCCAAGGAAATCGAACATGAATTATTGACCTTATAAAATTTGACTTCATCTGTTTTTGACAGTCTTACGTCGTGTTCTTCATATCTCATTTTTGGCTTGACTATATCCACTCTTTTACTCTATGTTAGTAGATTGGGATTTAGTGAGATATATGCTTGTCTCCAGCATAATGTCTGGTAGTTAGTGCCTTAATGTTGCTCTTGGTGCTAGTATTGCCAGTCAGACCATATAACAAACTTGCGCATCTCATGCATACCCAAACCTGGTCTTCGATCAATCTTAGATAGATTTAATAGATTTCCTTGCTAATGCTTCTTTTTATAACAACAATTATTACAGCAGCAACAGCAACAAAAACTCGGTCAACTTAACAAGTTTGTTAGCCTGTATGTTAGTTAACTGGAGCTTCTTTTAAAATTTGTATTAAAAACGGTGGATACAATTACTAATAATCCTGTATTGTTCATTAACAAGAGAGACATTGTGTTCAAACATTGCTTTGAATATTTATTTTCTGAATGGTTAAGGTAACGGAGCTTTGAAGAACTGGACAAAGATTTATCACTGACCTGCTTATTTCTACAAACTTATGCATGTTGTTTCTTTTGTGTGTATCTAGACAACCCATATTTTGACCATATAGAACTCTTCCAAAGGCTGAAATCACAACGACCATTATATACTAAACAACATTAGTCAGACATATAACATTCTGATTGGTTCACTGGTGTTGTACACCCTGTCGAACCCCCACTAGTCTAGGTATTCTTCCAAAAACCAGGAGCTTTGTGGGGTGATAAATTCCTAATTTATGGATAATTTCTTAAATTGAATTTGTGATATATTTCGGTGACAAGTAAATTCGTTGGTCAAGGTGTCCTAGAAAAAAGGATAACAACAAAAAAAAAAAAAAAAAAAACACGAAAAATTAGACACCACGAAAAATTAGGTAAAAGCAAAAATTACCACGGAAATGGAGACAACACGAAAATTGAAAATCCATTAACATTAGGATAACGCCAAAATTGAAACACCGCTAAAATCAAGGGCATTAGAACGCCACCAAAATTAGAACACCACAAAATGAAAAAAATCATGGACATTAGAACGCCACCAAAATTAGAACACCACAAAATGAAAAAATCATGGGCATTAGAACGCCACCAAAATTAGAACACCACAAAATGAAAAAATCATGGACATTAGAACGCCACCAAAATTAGAACACCACAAAATGAAAAAAAATTATGGACATTAGAACGCCACCAAAATTAGAACACCACAAATGAAAATCATGGACATTAGAACGCCACCAAAATGAGAACACCACAAAATGAAAAAAATTATGGACATTAGAACGCCACCAAAATTAGAACACCACAAAATGAAAAAGCATGGACATTAGAACGCCACCAAAATTGGGACACCACGGAAATTGGAAAACCATGAACATTGGGTCACCACTAAAATGAACGATTTGACAGTAGCTACTAACCTTCTATGGCGTAATTACCAACAAACATCTCTGGTTTGTAAGCTTTGTAATGATCAGTAGGTATTGAGGTAACTGCGTCTTTCGCCACCTAGAATAGAATACACAAATAATTCCGAAAAATATTTATATAAATAGGTACATACACGTTTTAAAAGAAGGATAAATATTGAATACTGTTTTAACTGAGATTTAGATATACATGTAGTACATTAAAATCTAATAATATTAATTCTGAATATTAAACAGGAGGTGTTTACCCTTCCAGAGCACCCGACCTCACTTCCCTGGCGGAAGTTCATGTGTTTAACCTTTTTGCAAGCTTCTTCAAACTTTGTTTTACTTTGATTTTGGATTGTAGTTTGGACATGAATTAGTATGTTTGTTTTAGAGTATTTGCGTCTGTTCAAATCTAAATGCTTACAAACTTTGACAAGGAAAGAACAGAATCTTAAGTCAGTTTGGTTTCAGAAGAATGAGCTAACACCACGCATTGCTGGCTAGGCCATTGAGAGGTTGGATACTACATTATTGCATCAATACAAGTATTAATTATAACTGAACATACCTCATTAATAGCCGATATATAATTTATTAGACTAACAGAACTGACCATAACTCTACTAAATATCTTTCTCTGTTCTTTCCATTCTTCTCCGTGACTACAAGAAATTAAGAAACAGGTTTGAAACCATGACATGAAAACAAAAGTCTATTATATACTAAACAATTTTAGAAGGAAAGAAACACACAACAACACTTTTCCATCTGTAGTAATAAAATATTATTTCAGTGTAATTTTAAAGCAATAGACGGTTGTTTCGGAATACTATTGACGGATCGCCGACCACGCCCACGATGTTCTGACACTGGCTGCTATCATGGTACCAAAGCAGTGTCACGGCAACAAATAAAACAAAATATATACATGAAGCCTTTGGTATTTCCTAAAATTATGAAAACAAAATACGTATTTTTAATGTTCAAATGATATAATAAGTTGCCGATTGATCTAAAGCGCTGGTCTACGGAACACAATACGTGTCAATGGCTGGGTTCGAATTCAAGTATTGAAAAGTGTTAAATGCTTGTTATATCGGTTATGTAAGTATGGTCTTCAAGGTACGTACATGTGATTTTGAACATCGATGCATATGTGTCATCAAAAGACGTCAATTTAGCATTAGAAAAAGTCCCGAGTAGATAATATGAGTGATTGTCGTGTTATAATGAGACTTTAATTATGAATATTTTGAAAAATTATATTCCATTTTTAATTTGATAAACGGACATAAAGCTACCTACCTGACAAGAAGTCCTAGCGGATATCCATTTTTCTCTCTGTAAACTCTCAAATGTTTGAAGTCTATGTGTTTAGGGCATCGTCCTTCAGCTTTCTTTAAATGTTCAATATCCTTATGGTCAAATAAAAACACCATAGTTTGTCCAAAAGCTTGAAACTGATATAGAGGACCGAACTCCAAATATCTCTTCATCAAAACTTCATGAGCAGTAGGACTAAATACACTTTTAAATTCGGCTAAATCCCCTGTAAATCCTCGCTCTACCCGGCTTGGTACTATCATTGGTCTGGTTGAGTGTATTGCCCGGCTTTTTCTTCGTGAACGTTGATGGACCGGTGGATCGCCTTTTGTTGGTATCCCTGGTATATCAGGAATGCTATGTTTGAGAAAACTGGCGCGTCTCGATAATCTTCTTTGTAGCGGTTTGATCGACTGCCTTCTTGCGATCGACATCCTTCGCGGAGCCTTTGTGACTTCAATAGGAGTCGATTTTGTTATAACTTCCGGTGGTTCTTCAACTTCCTGTATAGTGGACAGCGTCGTTCTTGATGTAAACGGATGTTTTGATGAAAAATTTGAATTTGATTGTTCCTCTTTATTTCTTGAATGATCATTTTGAAACTCATTTTTGCTGAAATTTGTCATATTATTTGACCTTGTATCCGGGGTCAAATTTTGGTTGTTCTGTTGTTTACATGCTATTGAAAATCGTCTGTTAGTCGGGGTGTTAAGACTTAGACTTGTAACAGTTGTACTGTCTCGTCTTGACTTCAAACTGTAACCATGACTACCGTTGTTGCCATAGTTACTCTGTTTTTCAACAACAGAAGGTCGCCTTGAGGGTCGTCTGTTTTCAAGATATCGAGCTATTTCCGGTCTTCTCATCAAACGACGCTGCGCAAGCGTTTCAGGAGCATTAGGTATTCCCATGGAAAGTTTTTGTTTGTATGGCAACCTGTTGACTTGAAACACAGCGGATGCCCGCCTCGACGATGGTTTTGTTGGTATTTTATCGTCTTGTTTCGCATCTTTGTCAATATCTAAATTACCGGATTTGTTTCCGGTTAAGTATTGAAACACAAGATAAACTAAAATGCTTGTAAATCCAAACAAGATGGCTAACAAACATTTCACAAAATATCCAAGATACCCATCGAAAAATTGAAATTGTACAGCTAACATTCTGGATAAAACACAGAAATAAATTAACTTGGCGCGTAAGCATCGTCCAATATATAAATATATACGATACAGACCTGTCGAAAGTTTAACACTGAGTTAACAAAAAGGCGCCAAAGCTCGGACATGGATATAGATAGCCAGTGGTCGAAATGTTGCCGAGACAGGTTATTGCAAAAGGTTGTAGGTTGTCGAAAAGCTGTCAAGTTATACAGTTGAGGTGAGCTACCAATTCGACAGTCACTAATTCGATAACTTAATATAACTTAATGTTAATCTTTCGACAGGTCCGTAGTGTATAGACAGTTACAGGCCTGTCGGAAGTTTAACACTAGCCTAACACGTTGGTGCTGAATGTGTAGCTTATCTCGACCCTGTGTTACCTACATGTATATCTCGGCAGCTGCTATCTATCTCTACGGCCTTTTGATTACTAGCTATCCATATCTCGGTCACAAGGGCAGTCTAGCCTCGGCTTATTTTCGGAAGTCCATCGTTAAACTTTCGACAGGTCTGTAATATATAAGTGGTTATTGATTAATTTCGCTTTATCTTCTTCATGAATATTATTTTTAAAGTTTAGAATTTATATATCTGATAAAACTGTTATTTTATGTCAAATCAAACCCGCATATTAAATTATTTGCCAACCATTTATTTTTAAAACTAGCTTTTTTAGATTACAAAGCACAATAACTTTTTTTCACAGCCCGTCATCCTCGATTGGCCCAATACTGGTATATTATTGCCTTATTTGCTAAACTCGTTACAGTATGTGTATTTCTTTCTTTTATGGCCGTCATCAAAATAGTGTTGATAATTATAATGTCCCTGTACCAAAAGTTACCTTTGATATCTGACTTGCAAATTCCTTGCATGAAGTTTCACACGAGGTGGGTGTAGATAGCTAGCTAAATAGAAAGTCCCCTCCCACAGGAACACCCGGCCCCATTTCCGTGATGGAAGCTTACGAGTTTTGAAAGTTTGTACTTTGCTTTTGTGGTTGTGATTTATACATGGTCACTTGGCGAGCCCCGTCCTCTTTCTGTCCAGCGACAGTAAAGTCGAAGCAATTTCTCAAATCTTATGTCTTATGTTTGGCCCGACCGTGGTTTGAACACAAGACATTGCTTTCTCTCTAGACAAGCGCTTTACTACTGAGTCAACAAGGTGGTCAGCGGCTATGGGTCACACCACCTTTCAACTAAATTGGAATCAAATTTGTACAGATTTAAATGTGAATAATTTAGTCAATTCGCTTGTCTTCAATAGGTGGATCTAGGAAGGAACCTTTGTTTCATCTACATCTCTTTTATATAAGTGAGAGAATCTCATAGTAAACCCAGGTCACTGTTCATTCACTCTCCAAGAATAAACCCTTAAAACCGACCACAAGTAAATATAAATACACGTGTAACTATTTTGAGTTTCTCAGCAAAATCGGGAGCTATATGGGACACTTCGACCGTGAAGATTAGCATTCCGTATGAGTCAACACAAATGAAGAAATGCATAAAGTTATGGCCAGTACAGACCTGTCGAAAGTTAAACACTAAGCTAACAATCGACACCTCATCCCACGGCCCCTTGTTAGCTATTTTGTATATATCGCGACAGCTTTTTGGAAGCTGCTATACCTATCTCTCGGCAGTTTTTCGGCCTTTAGCTAGCCACACCTCAGCCACTACTCGGCAGCCGAACTTCGACTCCTTTTTGTCAGGTCAGTGTTAAACTTTAGACAGGTCTGTTCTGCACTTTGAAGACTATAGACACAATCATATGTATTATGTTACGGATCATTGGTCATCGATGACCATCGCGATAAAATTGACCACCTCCGGCCATTCGATGGTGATCAACCAAGATCATAACATTCATTTCCAGTCACTAGACGGGCACCTGGGATGACCATCAGAAAGGTTTCTCCCTCAAGTCACATTTTTACTGATAAAAATTTGTTTTTGAAATTGTTAGCGGCAGAATTGAAGATAAAGGAATATTTGGGATTTCACTTGACGATGTTAAATGTCCATAAAATTATTGAGCGGAATAACCTGATTGTTAAAGTCATAAAGTCCAGCTGAAAGTCCAGACGGATTCTTTAAAAAAAGTGACCAAGGGAGTGAAGATTCACAGGTAATTATATTAATTATTTTATTTTAAATTTACGTTTCAATTATATATGTATATTAACAATCTGATTGGCCGTGGACATAAGGTTGCCTTGTAATTTTTTTTATTTTAAATATTTTTTAATTTGTGTGTGTGTGTTTTATGTTGTTTTTTGTTTTTGTTTTTGGACATTTTAATTATATATGTATATTTTACTTTAAAATCGTGTACATGTAATTTATACCGACTTTAATAAAAAATACCAATTATTTTAAGAAATATCATACAATTGATATTGATAATATTGTATTTTGTAAGAGATTAAAATCGTTACAGGAACTCAAACATCGGATAATATAACACAACAGTTTGGTAACATAAATGTTTTGAATTATTTGTACATAAATATTTTCATTCACGATTTATTTATTTATTTATTTGTATTTATTTATTATTTTTGTAATTTATAACAATAATAATTAACCACGCTGCTTTCAGGTGTAAGAATTAGTTTGAGATAACAATTCGATATCGATGCCGGTATCATTATAACATAATTATTTTCATTATATTCTTAAATTTGATCCCCTAAAATAAAACTAAATCAAAAAATCCAATTTTACAAAAGCCATTATGGTACACTAGTTTATGTTCTTTCAAAAATTTACCCTTAGTTATCCACCCGAAAACAAAAAATAATCATTAAATACATTCAAAAATGGTTTTTGACAATGTTATGAACACAGAGGGTTAGATATTGAAATGGTATATATATGTGGTGATTTTATTTCATTTAGTTATCATTTCATTGGACATTTGAACTGGGTTATTTTTGTTGCCCCAGTGTTTCTTATAAGATACTGCAGAAATTAGAGCTGCTTAGCCTTCCAGAGAACCCGGTCTCACTTCTCTGGAGAAATTTCGTTTGTTTAACTTAATTTGCCAGTTTAATTTATTTATTCCAACTGGCTTTTTAAAAATATTAAATAAGAAAATGTCTTTAAATAAATAAATAAATAAATAAATAAATAATAAATAAATAAATAAAAACATACCAGTCCATGTTCAAATAACAATATTAAAAAACAGAAAAATCTCAGAAAACTTGGAAATTTAGTTATACACGTGAACTTCCACGAGGTAAGTGAGGCCGGGTGTTCCGGTAGGGTAGGCGTGCTCCGTTTAGCTAGCTGCACCCGCCACTTGTATAATAAAAATTAAAAATAATAATATATAACATGTATAAGCATTAAAAATATTTTATAACAGCAGAAAAACCCAATTTTTTTTTGAAATAATACAATTTTGAGCATGAAAATTCTCCCCCTTGCAACATGTCAGAAAAAATCATGTATTGGGGCTAACCACATAATGGTCCTTATCCGGTATATGCTGTGAAATGTGTATAAAAAACTCATAAAGTCATCAATATGTAATTTGTCCGGTATGACAAGGGGAAGGGGACATAAAACTATCGTGAACCTTTAAGTATGCATATTATGTATACGTGTATAACACGCACACATGATGGTGATGGTCAAAGAATTTCAAAATTATTGCTTAGTGTCACTTGGGGTCACGGAAATTTAATGTACGCCAGCTCGAGTGTGGGAGGGCTGTTGAACGTGTAAAATGTTTTAACAGAAACCTTTCCCAAACTTTGAGCGATTCTCGTTCTAAGATCAAACTTATTATCTAAAGATCTTTTATATATGAAATGAAAAAAAAAATCTGTATATATAGGCTACCACCCCTATATGGTGGATCAGTTCAAATCATTTTCTAAAAATCAGTTCATTTATTGTAAATATACAAGTAATTGTAAATGTATTTATTATTATATTTCTTTTCCCTTTAGTCTGTAAACAATATTATTCAATTTATTTTTGGTCTGCTCATGCCATTGCATAATCATCAAATTTTGATGGTATACATGTATGATGCCTGTTCAAACTGGGGTGGATGTTCTCGTTAGGCTGTTCTTGTTAACGTGACATATTTGCGTTTTGTATAGTTATGTTTAAAATAGCATTATACTTTGATCAACTTTCTTGGCTCAGGACGATGGGCAGGTTGTGTCCTTCAACGTGTCACGCCTGCCGTCACATAACGTTCGATCCGAAAGAACATGTGACTTTCATTTCTAAATGCCAAGTGCATGTAGAAATAAGAGCCCCTGCCTTTTTGAAGTTTTAGTCAGAACCACCAGGTTGGTTCAAACCCTCGACCTCCCACATACTTCCATATGTCTATGAACATGTTTCCTATTTCAACCTGCAGTATATATAATAAAGCAGTAGAGTTTTTCCTTCATTATTCTTTGTAGCTTCAAATATTGACATTTCGACATTATACAGTTATCATACATAGACATAAATAATTATTGGGCATTACTAATGACTAGTCACGTGACTGTCCTAAAGTGACCCAGTGTCCTATATCACGCGGTCAGTTAGAGTACTGAACTAACAGTAGCACCTTTGTGTTCCGGAATTACCTCAAACTAACCCGGTTTTCACTTTGTCCTCTTTGTTGACAGTGACCAAAATTCGTATCTCTTTAATGACACTACTGATGTGGAATTGTATTCCGAAACGGCCGTCTAGTGCTGTAAAATTAAAACTGGTATAATATGTAATACAACCACTGCGGTAGCTCAGTTAAGTGGGAAGTCGTAGGTTCGAACTGTTAAAAGTGGACAGTGACTGTTCTTTAGTCAAGCACTCAGCATTACGAAATAAAAGTCACGATTCTTTCGGATTTGAACTTGAAATAAACGTGGTCCCGGGTGGGAACTTAAAATAAACGAGGTCCCGTGTCTTGGCAAAATAAAAAGAACCCTTCTGTATAATGCCATCAGCGCAACGCACAGGCAAGATTTCTGCACCTTCACCTATAACTGGCGACGTCTCGATATAAATGAAAGATTCTTGATTGGGACGTTAAACATCATCATTCAATTCGACTCTTTAATGACATACGGAGCTAGGAGGTAGGCGCTGTTTCGGAGCTCAATCGTTTCGTTTTATTGTCAATTGTAATAAATACAAATGTATATGTTATTCTTTGTATCATTAAAAAAATTAACATTTTCTAAATTTCTAAATATAAAATCATGCAAATTTCTTTTTCCATGTCAATATTACATAATTTTGAAGCAAAGGGTCGCACTGGTGCTGGTGGGATGTTATTTTTTTTACTGTGTTGTCCACTTGAAGCTTCAGTGGTAGGAACGCCTGCTTTTGTGACAAAATTTAATTTAAATTCTGTTGTAATAGTGCACATAACAACCCATTTGCATTTATTATATAGATGTAGCACAAAATATAATCAATTCAAACTATATATATAAAAACAAATTCATATTTGATATCATAATTAAGCAGTTATTTTTATTGAAGACAAACAAAACTTGCTGATATGGTTATGCGGGTTGATATTTAGAGAAATATTGTGATAGTTCAATCACTGTTATAATGGTATTTTAAGTGCAGATGAACTCATACACGTATGCAAAAGTAAAAATCAAACATACCAATCCATGTCCAAAGCATAAGCCCAAGCAGAGTAAAAATATGAAACATTGTGCGCGAATTTGCGTCAGGGAGGTGAGAACGTTGCTCCGAATGGGCATGAACCTTCTGTTTAGGTAGCTTAACCCTTAATGTGTGTAATCAAAATTTAGAATGCAAGAAACATAGAACCATTGGGCGTCAACGGAAATTTTGGATACAGAAACATCACAACTATCAACAATATTGTGATAAATGCTATGGAATTTTTGTTGTGTCTTGATAATCCTTGGCTTGCAATATCCCTGTGCCGACAATTTTTGTTAGCAGCGTGCCTCCTTGCCATGCTTAAGTTCTGATTCAGCTTGTTTTGTGATTATTGACGTCAGATTCTACCCCAGGTACGCTGTTGTTATTGTTGCAAAAGTTCACTGATATTAAGCTGTATGGAAATACACTCCCCATTGTAATTGCGTGACCACACCATATCCACCATATTGCTTGTTTTGAGAATATAATGATTTCAGTACTACATTTACGTAAGGTTCTGACCCCGAGGCACGCTGTTGTTATTGTTTCAAAAATTCACGCAAAATAAGCCGTTATGAAATACACTCACATAAAAATTGCGTGACAACGTCATATCCATATCGTAATGTACAGCTTGCAATTGTTTTCAGATTATAGCGATTCTCGTATGTACTGACGTAAGTTTCGACCCCGAGGCACGCAATTGTTATTTTTACAAAAATGACCGTTATGAAATACAGTCCCCATTGCAATTGCGTGACCACGCCATATCCATATCGTTCAGTTCGTTTCCAGATTAGAGCGATTCCAATGTAAAGGTATTTGCGCTGTAGGCGTATGTTATAGACCATAAATATTTAATCTGATCAAACTTAGTATTTGTTTCGTAATGGTCTAGGACAATATCTGAGAATTTGAACAAATACAGATGTAACCGCTGATATCCGAGATTATGGTGTTTGTGCTTGAACTATTGCATAAAGGTCATTTTGACCATTGATATGTCTCGAAGCAAAGCTACTACGTTTTTATATAACGGAGTCAAACCATTTTCTTTGTCATATTCGTCATACTGGAACATGAAATTGTAAAATGACATTAGTAGTAATGATAAATAAATAAATAAATAAATAATTAAATAAATAAATGAAGGAGCTAAACATTTTCATGGGCATATGTTTGATAATAATAATAATAATAATAATAATATATTATTATTGCGCAACACTAAAATTACAGGTTATTGCAATCAGAATAAATGAAAGTTTCCAATGTTGCAACAGTCCAAGGGTAATTTTAGTGACAATACGAAACGAAGAATTAAATACAGTCCAACCTGCCTTAATGGCCACCTCTATATAACGGCCACCTGCGTAAAAAGGCTGGTAGAATTGTATCCCAATTGTTCTTTATTGATATTATTTAACCTGTATAAAGATCACTTGTCCATAAAGGTCACCTTTACTGGTTCCCTTGAGTGGCCTTTATAGAAAGGTTTGGTTGTACTAGATATAAAAACAAATAGAGACGGGCAATAAAAATAGCAAAACGAGATATAAAAAACCTAATGACAAAAATGCTAGATTACCACCAATCGGATCATGGCTATCTTAATTGCATTGATATAAGTTATTATATCCTCAAACAACTTATTAAATACCTTTAATTTCAAGATCAAATTTATGACTGTATATGGCAGAAGAACTGATGCAACAGTTATATTTTATGAGACGATTTTTTTAGATGAAATACTAGTGTTACATAAATATATTTTTTATATAAATATGATCCTGAACTGATATTGAAAAATATTGTCCCTCGTTCTATCGTTATTAAAAAATCACTTGTTTTAGTTGCAATAACTTTTATGTGCTACTTTTGAATTCTTATGGAATACTGCATTCAGAAGTTGCACGTGACATATTAGTAATTTATATAATTTTTCACAGAATTGCGGCTGTTGTAATTTGTTTTACCTTGACAATATCTTTTTTACAATCTCATTGACCTCTCACCTTTGACATTTGAGATTCTTATCAGTAAGGTGGCATGTGACAAACTCCAGTAAAGCAAGCCGAGACCATCCTACCTTCCTATGGACAAGTGACCGACCACATTAACCGTTACTAGATTGACATGCGTTATCATACAAAGACACTAAAAATTAATTTGCTGTATGAATATTAGCAGGTGCCCGCTGTTTGACTGTGTGTGAACACATTAATTGGTATGATATAAAACTTAATGTGTGAGAACATAATATGATGCAATAGCGAAAACTACAATATGTGCAGACCTGTCGAAAGTTTAACACCGAGCTTACAAAAAAAAAAAAAAAAAAAACAAAAAAAAAAACGTGTCTTAACATCGGCTCTCTGGTGGTGGATATATGGATATCTATATTTGTGAGAGGCCCGTGTACGCCACTTAAACCTTAGCAGGTCCTTACGATGTCATGTGCTGTTTTTGAATTTTTATTAAAATAATGCATTCAAAATCAGCACATGACAGCGAGATAGATGGCAGTAGCCAAACCATAGCTAGCAAGGGGTCGAGACGAGATGAGCCGCTGATTCGATCCTAATTTGTTAAGTTAGTGTCAAACTTTCGACAGGCCTGTACTGTGCATTACAGACCTGTAGAAAGTTTTACACTAAAAAGTAGTTGGAGCCTAACTGACGAGTGACCGACCTAAACACTAGAGACCGGAAAGCTATCGAGATATAGCAAAAGAGGAACAGAGATGTGCAGCTGACGATTTGGCACTTATTCGTTAGCCAAGTGTTAAACTTTCGACAGGTCTGTAGTGTAATTCGTTAGCTAAGTGTTAAACTTTCGACAGGTCTGTACTGTAATTCGTTAGCCCAGTGTTAAACGTTCGACAGGTCTGTAGTGTAATTCGTTAGCTAAGTGTTAAACTTTCGACAGGTCTGTACTGTAATTCGTTAGCCCAGTGTTAAACGTTCGACAGGTCTGTAGTGTAATTCGTTAGCTAAGTGTTAAACTTTCGACAGGTCTGTAGTGTAATTCGTTAGCTAAGTGTTAAACTTTCGACAGGTCTGTACTGTATGTCCGTCAATTGTCAATGCTGTCTCATTGACTCAATGCATATAATAACGCAACAAATATGTGGAATTTGGGAACATATGGTTATGCAACGACAGCTATAGCCGTCAATTGTCGAGGTTGGCTCATTGACTGATGAATAAACAGACAATACTAATTGCTAAGTGGACAATTTATATCATAAAGCAACAACTATGTGGACTTTAGTGGGTCATAAATTTAAGGTGTGCATTTGAATGACAGGTCCTTTTATTAACAAAAATACACTTATTTTATGTAAAGCGCATGGGCTTGTAATTGGTTATTATTTTCCGGGTTTAGTGTTAAAACATTTCCTTGTTTTGCTTATTTCTTCTCTACAGGCTGGTCTTAGTTTTTGAGCATGGGCCAGTGAGTTTGTGTACAGTATTCTTGTGTCAATGCATCCCTCGTGAAGCATTTAAATTATTAATGCGTCTGCTTATTTAAGTTATTAGTATTTAAAATGTTAATTAAGATACTGGCTAAAACCACGTAGTAACATTTTCACGGGCAAATAGAACCAATCAGTAAAATGATCATTCATCGATAATTATGACATTTTGTCGGCTTAATAATCTTGTCGACTGTAGCAATTTCATGAAAGTTAGCAGTATAGCAATTCGTCTTAAAGTAAAATTCAAATCTAATAAGGCGTTTAAGAGTACACATGACTGACCAAGAAATGAATTAACCAAACACATTAATTTGCCTACAATCTGTGAGCACGGTTAAATATGGGCTGGGAAATCGTACCATATCTGAAAATGACCCTAAAGGAAATATAAAAATATTATAACTGATAAGAACAATAGCCGGAGGTAGATTAAGGTTTACGTCCACCCTGTATTTCTTCTGTAGGCCAAGGTCGGACAAAGAGCGTTTAAATTACAGTCGCTGACCAACGTTATAACAACCTTTTTTTAGCTTGAGGATAACACGTACCTGAATTTAACTGAAAGTCTAACTGTTTTCAACGCCATTGTAAGCTAAAAACTTTTTAGCCCCCGTTTCAAAACCATGTCTTAATTACAGCACAGACCTGGCGAAAGTTTATCACTTAGGTAACTAATTTTTGCAGCTTATCTCCGCTCCTCCACAGCTTTTTTGGCAACTATTATATATCTCTTGGCAACTTGTCTGCTGTCCATATCTTGGTCACTCGGTGGACGAACTTTTTGTCTTTTTCGTTAGCTCAGTGTTAAACTTTCGACAGGTCTGTATTGTACATATTATGTACCTTACAACACTAGACGGTCGTTTCGGAATACATTTCCTCATTAGTACTTAGTGCTTGGACTAAAATTGTGATTTCAAGGAGTTGAAAAAATATCCAAATAACCTAAATATATCTAACCAAATTTAGCTAAGGAGTTGAGTAAAGTAATGACGTTTGACGTCCCAGTCAAGAATATTTCACTTATATCGAGACGTCGCCAGCTGTAGGAGAAGGTGCAGAAATTTTGCCCGTGCGTTGCGCTGATGGCATTATACAGCGGGTTCTTAATCGTGCCAAGCCAACCGTGACACACGACGTCGTTTATTTTAAGTTTCTACCCGAAAAAAACCGTGCCTTACATTTCTTAATGCCGAATACTTGGCGAAAAAACAGTCACTTCCTACTTTCAAGTTTTTGGTCGGGGATCAGATTAGGAGCACTCTACCGACTGAGCTACCACAGTGATCTTTTTTCATCTTAAGGATTAATGTACATGTTTCTTAATTTATGTGTAATTTAAAGTCTTACTTTTTTAACACCATTGTAAGCTAAATACTTTTTGACTTTCGTTTCACAATCACTTTTTTATTACATATTATGTAGCACTGCTAAAATATTTAGCACTAAACGGTCGTTTCAGAATACATTTCTTTATCAATAGTGCTCGGACCAAAATTGTTAAACCATAATTGTTTCAAGGAGTTTAAAAAATAACCTAAATATATTTAACCAAATTCAGCTAAAGAAACACTTTGCACTAGGTAACCACTGCGGTAGCTCAGTTGGTAGAGTGATTACTCCGTAAGTGGGAGGTCGTGGGTTCGATTCCCGACTGGGTCTGACCCATGGGCCAAGACTTGAAAGTGGGCAGTGACTGTTAATGAAGATTTCGCCAAGCACTCGGTATTACGAAATGAAAGTCACGGTACTTAAAATAAACAACGTCTCGATATAAGTGAAATGTTCTTGACTGGGACGTTAAACACCATTACTCAACTACTTAACTCAACATTCCACTAGGTAGTATTAAACTAAACATAATTCAACACATCAGCGAATTGTTTACCGATAATGGTAAGTGAAATGAATATCGTATAAATGTCTTCTAAGGTTCTGACAGTGTCCAATAAGAAAAGTCAGTCTTTTACCAGGATGTATACTGGACACAAGATTGAGAACTTACACTGGTGACAGGTTAATGGTTATTACGGCTATATATATATCACTGTCATCAGAATATTAAAGGCTCTCTAGGTCGTTATCATGGCGCGGACTGTGTCCAAGATATAAGTATTAATTAAAACAATAGTGTATTTATTATATATACACAAACATGTTAAAACACCTTATATTTCAATGTGTTTTATAGCATCCAAGTTGATACATTTACGTAATTGTTCTGGAAATGCTTCAAATGTCCGTAACGAAGTGTTGGGATGTTAGATACTGTTTACTACCATTTTACGCCACTTTTCAGCAGATCTATGAACAATCTTTGGTAAAAGAAGACAAGCCATTGGGTATTCTTACATTTTGTATTTAAACGTGTACATGCTTTTGGAAAAATGGATATTCCCAGTTGAAGTTAGTTTGGGGACACTAAATTTCAGTGAGAACTTGTTAGATTTAATTTTCGCTAACACTAGTACTACTGCTCAACTGCAGGTGTCTAGATGCCTGGTGGAAGTTCGCGTGGTTAACTTAATTAACTTGTCAGTTTCAAAGTCTGGATTGTGATTTAGACATGGATTAGCATGTTTGTTTTTTATTCATATTAGTTTTGTAACTTGGGTAATTAGGAGATCACGTGGTACAAAGTACTGGCGTGTATAGAGTAATGCGCAACTGTCCGTGGACAATGCACAAATATATATAGTTACGTCCTCTAATAAAACACCCGAAAATCATTAATAAGAAAATTAATTCATGATAATGGTTTGAACAGATTGGGTTTTAAAATAAAATGAAGTAAAAGTTTTATTTATGTACAGAACACTATAAATATTCATATACCGTCTTCGGGTCAATTGCAAGATATGGACTGTCCCTCGATGAGTCCATAAATCTTTATAATGCCGACTATATTGACCGACTAGATGGACATTTCCAATAATTCCAGATATTGTAATTTATTTACCTATGTTTCTGGTTCACCGAACATTTGCCAGAACTGCCTTACTTAATCATTTATTAATCAATTATTCATAAGATAAGCAATATATTTTATTTTTTTCTAATATTAATATAATGATTTCCGGGATTATTAGTCGTCTTAAGATAAGAAATGAAAAAACTATCAGTGTTAAAAATACTAACATATGACGCATTATTATGAGTTATATTGTATAGGCATCTGAAAAGTATTGAAACATCTTAGAAAATGTTTTGTTATTACAGCTATACATTCTCATATAGCATTCTCGTTCATGTGAATGTTATGGTTCACAAAGTCGTTATTTTATGGATATATCATCTATTCGAATATTAAGATCTCTAAAGGTCTGTATCATATGGAATTAATATATCGCATTTATTGGAATCGTTATCACATGGATGTAATATATATCTTATCAAATATCGGTGTCTCTTTTGGTCGTTATCACATGGATGTAATATATATCTTATCAAATATCGGTGTCTCTTTTGGTCGTTATCACATGGATGTAATATATATCTTATCAAATATCGGTGTCTCTTTTGGTCGTTATCACATGGATGTAATATATATCTTATTCGAATATTGACGGCTCTAAAGGTCGATATCACATGGATGTAATATATATCTTATTCGAATATTGACGATTCTAAAGGTCGATATCACATAGATGTAATATATATCTTATTCGAATATTGACGATTCTAAAGGTCGATATCACATAGATGTAATATATATCTTATTCGAATATTGACGATTCTAAAGGTCGATATCACATAGATGTAATAGATACCTTATTCGAATATTGACGGCTCTAAAGGTCGATATCACATGGATGTAATAGATACCTTATTCGAATATTGACGGCTCTAAAGGTCGATATCACATAGATGTAATAGATACCTTATTCGAATATTGACGGCTCTAAAGGTCGATATCACATAGATGTAATAGATACCTTATTCGAATATTGACGATTCTAAAGGTCGATATCACATGGATGTAATAGATACCTTATTCGAATATTGACGGCTCTAAAGGTCGATATCACATGGATGTAATAGATACCTTATTCGAATATTGACGGCTCTAAAGGTCGATATCACATGGATGTAATAGATACCTTATTCGAATATTGACGGCTCTAAAGGTCGATATCACATGGATGTAATAGATACCTTATTCGAATATTGACGGCTCTAAAGGTCGATATCACATAGATGTAATAGATACCTTATTCGAATATTGACGGCTCTAAAGGTCGATATCACATAGATGTAATAGATACCTTATTCGAATATTGACGATTCTAAAGGTCGATATCACATGGATGTAATAGATACCTTATTCGAATATTGGCGATTCTAAAGGTCATCACTACATGGATTTGATGCATGTTTCACCTTTTCGAATATTAACGACTCTTAAGGTCTTTGATTTAAGATGGAATATTGACAGCTCAAAAGATCGTTGTTCCACGTTCACTTCACACAATTTTAATTACACACGTGGCGGGTGTAACTAGCTAAACAGGAGGTGCTTACCCTTCCACAGCACCCGGTCTCACTTCCCTGGTGGAAGTTCACGTGTCTAACATAACTTGTCAGTTTCAAAGTTTTTACTTTGCTTCTGGATTGTGATTCGGACATGGATTAGTATGTTTGATTTTAATATAACATATATCGCATTCATTCGAATATTGACGGCTCTAAAAGTCGTTATCAATGGAATGAAAAACTCGTCACAAGACTTTGTTCCGGAGTTGATGACAACACGGTGTCTTCCCAGTGATGTGGTATATTGCAATTGGAATCTTTCTATAATTCCTTTAACTGACATAAAAGAGTTGAACACAATTTGCTTTGGGGAAATATATAAAATAAAACTTAAAGAGAAATAAACCTGTAAGTGATAATCAGTTTTCGTTTTCTTTATTTATTTTCTTTTTACTGCTATCCACAGAAACACATGTGCAAATATTCATCATTCTTTCATTCAAAAATTCTGTAAATGGTATAGTGAAAAAATCAGTGTGTTTTAATAGTTAACATTTTTTTTTCTATCCACAAAAGCCATGGAGGAATGTTCTCTTTCTTTCGTTCATTTTTGAATAGTATAGTTGTGCTTTACTGACATTTTTATTTTTTCTTTCTATCCACAGAGACACAAATACCACCAGAGGATATCTTTCTTTTGTTCATTTTTATGCTCTACTGATTTGTTGTTTTTTCTTTCTATCCACAGAGACACAAATACCATGGGAGGATATCCTTCCTTTCGTTCAAAGTTTTTATTAATATTTTGTATATCAACGTTATTACCGGATCTCCTGTACACGCAAAGTAAGTACAAACATATAAAACTGACCTGTCCGCTTGACCTTTCATTTGAAGATGTATTATAGGCGAGTACATTTATGTATAGGTAAACAACATATTGATCTGTCCGTTTGACCTTTGATTTAGATATTGATTATGGACGAGTAAATTTAAGTAATATATAATGTGAACACTAATCATGGACAACGGGTATATGTATAAACTGCGAATACTATACCTATGTATTGGGTAGACATTCCTATACGAATATTCACTATGAAAGGTCAAACGGACAGGTTAATGTTGTTTGCCTATATAGGGAACTCGAGCTTTTTCTAAAATATCTGCTCATATGAGATAGGAATGTTTTGTTTCTGTCATGTGAAATTGAATTAATCTACACATGCTTAGGCAGTTGCAGTGGAGACATAGAAATCCAAACTTTTGAGGGATGACACACTTTATTTTCCAGACCGAGGCTCATCCTGAAGGTTAATGTTTCTTCGTCTTCACTTAACAACAGCAATCGGTTCTTTTAGCGTCCATATCCAATATATTTCTGTTTTGTAAAGCTTTTATGGAAAATGTTTTTTTTCTAAAATCTACACAAAAAATACATTGCTTTCTTTTGTAACCAATAACGTCACACAGAAAAGATAAGCGTATGTAGGGAGCGATTGTTAAACTAGAGCTATTTATCCAGCTTATCGTGTACTTATATTTATCTTTGTCTTGGATGGCTAGGGTTGTCTAGTTGCTAACAGAACACACATAATAAATACAGTATCAAAATTACATTGTAAGTAAGACAAATCTTTCGTATAAAGCACTACTTGAATATTGAATTGTTTGTTGCTATGTTATCTTATTCTAACGCACATATATTGTATTTTAAATATGATTTGTGAGGTGTCGTCAGATAATATTATAGTGTTTGTATTAGATGGCTCATACATATCTAATTCCTTGTTGCCATGGTAACTAATTTTAACGCCTTTTATTATTTTTATTTTAGCTATAACATGCAAGGTACCTTCAGATATAGTGTTTGTATTGGATGGTTCCGACAGTTTAAAAGCTCAGGATTTTCTGGCAATGAAAAACTTTGTTAATTCATTGATTGACACATTAGAAGTAGATGCAGACAATACCCGAGTGGGCGTAGTTGTTTTCTCCACAACCATTGGCAACGTAACAGAACTAGGGTCGATAACTCTGAAAGGACAGATACAGGTGGAGATAGCTAGACTGACACAGCCAAGGATGGGAACTAACACAGCTGAAGGATTAAGTCGCATGATCACCATGTTTAATACAAAAGGTAATGAATTATGACTGATTTTTAATGGGCATCATCACGCTCTTGTTATACAACGCCATCAATATCGTTTGTATTAAATGATTGCAGTACGTTGCATCTAAGGATTTTACTATTTTGACATATGCTCTTTGACATGTTATTCTTCTGGGGTTGATCATAAACATAATGCATATATCTAAGAAGACTTTAAAAATTTATTCTAAAGTTTATAATTTAGTGTTAGTTAAGCGACTTTTCCATTGATTGCTGTCGGCGCAGTTTAATTTTCATGAGTTGAATTTAACAAGAGGTGAATACCACTACTTACAGATAGACCAATTCTTATTTAGAATTACCAATTGGGATTGCACCACGTGATCAACACTTCTAAACGTTTGTTCGGGATATTTTGAATAACGTTACGTCGCGAATTAGGAAATAATATCGTCTTTGCGGGAAAACGGAAACTGGTATGATTCCATATCCAATGGAAATATAATTGATATCGTTCCACACAAACGGAAGAGGGTCATCACGTGGTACAGTGGCGAACCCCATTTTCTATTTGTGAACCCCATATTCTATTTTAGCATAAAGGTTAGACTTGACAGGTTAGCAGACAAGACAAAACTACTTTCAGAACACGTAGAACTAGTGGTTAAGTTTTCAAGAAATGCTTGTCCCGTTGGAACACGTATTTTGCGGAAGTATTGTTTCCATTGTAAAATACAAATAGGACAACTTAACTTAAACGGGAAAGGCCTACTAACATTTAAATCCACGGTTTTTTTTTTAATTTCAGGCCGGAGTACGGCAGAGAGACTGGGTATTGTTATCACAGACGGGAGGTCTGTATCACCACCAGCCACTAAATTCCAGGCAGATATCGCTAAAGCGCTCGGTATCAAAATGATATCTATCGGGTTCGGAACCGAAATATTCAGGTAATTATATAATTGTGCGTTATGAATGGTTTGCTTTCTACGGCAATGAAAGTTATAGAATATAAACGCCGTTTCTAGAAAATCCAATGGTTATACTAATTTACATTTTGCATTTTTGAACATCTTTATTTTGGGTTTTTAAATCTGGAACACTGTTGTATATATTTGTCTCAAACCAGTAAGTGTCATATACCATTGGATGTATTTTATGATTTAAGTAAAAAAGTGGTATATGGCAGTATAAAAGCATATATATATAGCTATAATTTTAAAATACAACAATGTATATGGTTAAAACACCGATAACACATAAAATGCAGTGAATCTAGGTTTTGTCGATCAAAAACATGGCAAGATATGGATATGTTTAAAATGTAGTCAACCGAATTTCTAAACATTATTATTAAGCATGCATGTTTGTCCTCTCGCGTACATATTATTGGAAGTTAGAAATAGAAGAAATTGTCCTCATCTTTGATATGAAAGTGTTTACATGGACTGCATAATTCAAAATAATTGCATTTTATATAAATGATGCAATATCACAGTTATCACAGACAAACAGCCGCTGTTTACTTTTGCCCAACATAAATAACCATGGTTACCATTTTTATTAATTTTTTCAGAGAAGAGTTGTTAAACATTGCTAGTACACCATCCTATGTCTTCAGCTCAAACAACTTTGCCACATTGTTAAATGATGTAGAATCCGCAGTGAAGAGCGTTATATGTAAACGTAAGTGGTTTACTTATTTATTTATTTATATTTTTATTTATTTATTTAATTATTTATTTATTTATTGAACACATTATTTGTTTATAATATTGTTGTATCCAAAAATTTCCTGGATATATTTGACGTCTCATAGTTCCATGTTCCTTTCCTTAATTCTCAATTTTGATTACACACGTGCATGGCCGTAACTACCATTGAGGCAAGCGAGGCAGTTGCCTCACCTAGAATTCTGCCGATTTTTTTTTTTTTTTTTTTTTGAAAACCGATTTAAGAATTTATGGGAAACAGACAATAACAATAAAAAAAACTTGAGATGTTTTTTTCACATTATGAATAGCCAATTTAAGGCGTTTTATTATCGCCACAAAATGGTTTTCACGTAATTAATTTATGGCATGCTACGCAGTTCCGAATATTCACATTATAGTCAAACTTTTACTCACTATCCCTGCAGGTTCATGCTCATGCGAGAGATCATTCTCTGCCATGAGACGAATGAAAGTGTGGAATAGATCAACAATGACTGGAACTACGTTCTGTAGCCTGTCACTGTTACATATTCATCGTGATTATGTTATTGGAAACGTTTGTCCCGAAAAAGTCCTTAAGAAGTGGGACAGTACTGGAATTAGAAAAATCCCACTTGCTTTTGACATTGATGAATAGATTAATCGACTCGATCAGTATGTCCGATTTAGTGTCATGTAGTTATTAGATGAAAATCTTCAGTCGTCGACATTTTCATTTATTGTAGTAATAATATTAGTATGCATAATTATATCTGTCACCAACAAGTAACTCAGCTTGGTCTTTTTTTATCTACATATTCTAAAACTTTAAAAAAAACCCATTTTTTCTTTATGTATGTAATAAAAGTCATAAGGGAAGATTTAAATGCAACACATGATGTTTAACTACACCATTCACAGAATTTATTTTTATAGAGGACGTTAAGTCACTTTTGGTAGGCGGCACTTCGGTGACTCATTGAAGAATTTCACCACAACTGACTAGATGAACATATCCAATACATCCGGAGATTCTAGCTCAAACTTTGGCATTACACTTGAAGCTTTATCAACTTGATATATTTTTTCAGATCATTCCCTTCTTTCTTTTTTATACCGGGCTTCTATGACTTTGGGACTATCAAAAATTTTATTTTCAGTTACAACCCCATTTTGATATCAAAATACATGAATTGAGTAAACATCTTTTAGCCTTTGAAATGCCAGAAAAATGCAGGAATTTGGCTTAAAGTTTTAAAAAAATTTCGGGCGGGGGGGGGGGGGTGCCCCCGGCCGGACCCCCTAGAGAAACTCGCCTACGGCGCGTATATGCGTCTTTGGCGCATCAAATTTCTGCCTCACATACAACCAACCCCTAGTTACGGCCATGACGTGGCGGATGTAGCTAACTAAACAGGAGATGTTTACCCTTCCAGAGCACCCAGTCTCACTTCCCTGGTGGTAGTTAAACCATTTAACATAATTTGCCAGCTTTCAATCGTTTTGCTTTTTAGATAGTGATTTTGGAGTGGACAATTTATTTATTTATTTATTTATTTATCTATTTATTTATTTACTTATTGTTTACTGGTATAAAGTTTGAATTGTTTTATTTGTAATTGAAAATTAATTTAACAACATTAAACTTTATTTTCAAAAAAGTAAATTAATGTCAAGATCGAAAATATCATAAGATTAGCATGGTATTTTAGATTGTTCTGAACTTTGCAACATTGAGCGTTGTTTTTTGTATTTTTTATTCGGTAAAGTTTGCAAAATATTCACTAGATTTTCACATTGTTATTAATCAGCGGTGACTACAACAACAACATCGACAACGACGACGACACCGACAACAACTACCACACCTACAACAACAACAACCACGCCCACAACGACAACCACTCCCACTACAACTACGACAGCGCCATCTACAGCCAAAATAGTCAGTAAGTACTGTGTCATCATCATCATCATCATCATCATCATCAGTAGCAGCAGCAGCAGCATTACCACCACCATCACTACCACCACCACCAACAACATCATTCGACTTCCTGCTCATATAACACTGGAATTTTTTAGACCAAACCTTTCAGTGATTTGCATATTTTTTGCGTTCTTTTATTCTGTAGCGGCGCCTACTTTGTAGTTTTTCCTGTTGCTATGCACACATAAGTTAGCTAAAATTGATATACATTGTATCTAGTTCATTTGGAACCAAAGAAAAACACATCACTTTAATTTCCTGTGTTTTAAAACTATCTATCTGTACTTGCAATTCTGATAATGAATGATCTTTTATTAACTAATTTAAGTATTTTAATTAATTCTTGTTTCTTTCAGCTGATAGTAATTATTGCCCAAATTGCTTGGTTGACAGAAACTGGGGATTTAAACCTCTGTTGAACGATTGTACGAAATTCGTCCATATGATGCCGACAGAAAATGGCGGGAAAATAGAAACCACGCATTCATGTCCATTCGGAACCTTCTGGAATATAGAGACTTTATCCTGTGATTTATCATCAAAGGTCAACTGTGATTATGGTAAGTGTTGTATAGAAAATAAATTTTACCCTTTCACCCCGAATACAAAGTTTTAAGGCTAATGTATATAGTAGGTAGGAATCGCCCTCCATAATTTCCATCTATGTGGATTGATTTTTATCAAACTTCGCACAAATGTTAAGCAGCATAAAATAATGTATGTTTTACCAAATTTAGGTGCACAGGTTAAGAGCCAAAGTCACAAGGACAAGTCTTAAAAAGAAGAGCTAAATAATGTGTGGGACGGGGCTATTTATTTCTCAAAAGTCTACTCTAGTTACATAAATATTTAAACGAAGAAAGTTTAAGTTTAGTAAGCGCTTACTGTCTTTTCTTTCTTTTTTCTTTCGTTTTGTATTTATCGTTAATTTGTTTTCTTTTTATGTGTTCTTTGAGGTTAATGTATGTAATCTTATTTTTTATTTTTATTTACATAAATTGCATTATTATAATTATTGTTATTATTATTATTATCATTATACATTTCAGACCCTTGTAAAGGCGTTACTCTTGGGACCAAAAGTATGTCTTTATGCAGTGGATTCTGGTCTTGTGTAAATGGTCATTCAATAGCAGCCTGTTGTCCGGATCCTAACCAACGGTTCGTCCCAAGCCTTGGCTGTGTAGATGACCCAACCTGTATCGACCCGTGTCCACCTTCCAATCAGAATAAAATAGTTCAACCTGAACGTGAGTAATCTTCTTCTTTTTCCTTTTTCCCTTCGGAAGTTGTAACAATGGACGGTGGGTAATATGGGTGGGGGGTGAGGTTGGGGGGTTGGGGTGAAGGGGATAATTAATGTGACAATGTGAGAAAATTTTTATATAGATTAGTGCATTTATCAGCAATGTCAGGACAATGTTTTTAATGACTAGAGGATCTCTCTCTTTCTCTCTTTTACATAAATTACTCTCTCTCTCTCTCTCTCTCTCTCTCTCTCTCTCTCTCTCTCTCTCTCTCTCTCTCATTTTATGAAATAACAAAAATAAAACTTCGAAAATAGTATATTACAGTATTGTATAAGAAATTAATCAATTTGCCTAAAGTGTACATACATGATACTGTTAAACTATGTTAACGTTAAAAGAACGATAACTCCGTTGACCCCAAGTTACATGACACATTGGAGGAATGTAGTGTTGGTTGTGTGTCATGTCAGATTATTTTACTCATAACAAGAAAGGCAGTTACGATGGTGGGGAAACTGGAGTATTCAGAGCGACACCATCAAATTTGGCAAATGATTAAAAATAAATAAATAAATAAAAAAAATACCCCAAAAAACTAAAAAGATCTTTCATTAATACCCTTCATGTATTTTAAATTTCGAATAAAAAAGCCTAAAATGACGCCGGATCAAGCCATTTTGAACATTTATGTGCAAATAAATATTTCAAAAGATTTACATAGAAATTACTGTGTTGGGATATAAAAAGTCATTATAAAACTAGAAAAACTGTGAGTCACAAGCTCACAAAAAAATACCCCCCGCTCCCCCACATAAAAAAATCCATCGGATCAAATTTTTAAATAGGAGGTGCATATCTACATTATATCACAAATATTGTGTGAAAGTTTCATGAAAATCCATTAAAGGGTTAAGGAGTTGCGGATAAGAGATAGGTACCCTAAGGTGTAACGGAAGGACGGACGGACACCCCTATCACTATATACCCCCCACTTTTTAAGCGGGGAGTATAAAAACGTCCACACAGGGATTTGCTGGAGTAGGAGAGTCGCTTGTCCCGTCTAGGTATATCGGATCCCTTATTTATGTGGTCCTAGTTGAGGGCTCAGGGGAGACAATTCTTACTTTCCTACATTGTATTATGACACTGCAATTGCTTTGAAAATTACAAAGCACATAAAATACAGCACATGCCTGGCAAAACTTAACACTGAGGTAACGCAAATGAATATATAGACTTTTGAAAGTCTAGAATTTATTTTAATTTTAAATGTGTCTAGCAATATCTTAGTTTGTGCTTTTTTTTGTTTCACGGCTGGGGGTAATTTAAACGTTACAACAGCAGCATCAACAAACAACAGCTACCTTGATTGGGATTTCGCAAAATACTTAAATTCTGCTGTTTTTGTTAAAATCTTACCGACAGGGTAAATTGAAATCCGTGTCATAGGTCAATTTCCCGGATGTTCTCGAAATGGGATTGTAAAAAAAACCTTTGCTAGCTTTAAGAATCAGTTGATTTCCGGAGATAGCTCATTTTTGTGGTTTTTGCAAAATCTTAAAATAGAAAAATATGGATTATCAGAATTAAAATCAGATAAAGACTATGACATACATTGAAGGTCATTTAGTAAACTGACCCACAAAAAACGGATGGAATCTTGAAATAGAAAACAAAAATGCCGATTATGGAAATTAAAATCAACCAGATAACATAAATACTGACCAACGGTCATTTGGTGAGTTGGTAATTTCATGGTCGAGTTAACGCCCGTCACCCCAGGGGGAGATTATCATATCCTCTCATAAAATATGGACATTGTCATTCACAGATCATTAGAGCGTTCAGACACTGACCATACCTAGAGCGGCAGGCACCTGCAGGCCCTAACGGACTACTCATTACAAACTGACCATACGTTCTTAGAGCGGCGGGCGCCTGCAGGCCCTAACGGACTACTCATTACAAACTGACCATACGTTCTGAGAGCGGCGGGCGCCTGCAGGCCCTAACGGACTACACATGTCAAACTGAGGTATCAAACTAGATGTAGTTAATGAATTTTCTTATCTTGGTCTAATTTTATCACGTTATGGTACTTTTAATAAAGCAAAGACAGATCTTGTTCAAAGAGCACAAAAGGCTATGTTTGGTGTACTTAAAAAAATTAGAATACATAATCTTTCCATTGATTGTCAATTAGATCTTTTTGATAAAATTGTTAAACCTACACTATTATATGGTTGTGAGTTATGGGGTTTTAGCAAGTTAGACATTATTGAACAACTGCATCTAAAATTTTGTAAACATGTGTTATGTGTTAACAAATATACATCGAATAATATGGTATATGGTGAGCTTGGAAGAACACCACTCTCTATTGATGTTAAAACTAGAGTTATCACTTATTGGGCTAAAATTGTATGGGCACATAACAGTAAACTAACAAAGAATATTTATAATTTAATTTACTATCAATCTGTTCATAATAACTGTAATTTCCCTTGGTTAAACTATGTTAAGAGTATTTTAGAAGAATGTGGATTAAATCAGATTTGGCTTACACATAATTTTTACAGTGTAAATTGGTTAAAATGTCATGTTAAACAAATTTTATATGATCAATTTTTACAAAAATGGTACAGTGATTTACAGAACTCCCCTCTATGTATTAATTATAGATTATATAAGAGTACTTTAGATTTAGAGCCATATTTGTTAAATTTAACATGTAAAAATGCAAAACTGTTCTGTAGATATAGATTGAATAATGTAAAAATTCCTATTAATTTTGGTAGATATACAAATGTTCCTAGAAATGAAAGAATATGTTATTTATGTGATTCAAAGGAAATAGGAGATGAGTTTCATTATATATTTAACTGCACTGCATTTGTTTCTGAAAGACGAATATATATTCCAAAAGATCTCAGAGTTCCGAACATTTTCTCCATGCAAAAACTTTTTAATCATAAAGATACTTCGATACTATCAAGACTTTGTAAATTTATATCTGTAATTGTAAACCGGGTCACTCCTCCAGGTATGTAAACTGTCCTCTACTACATAATACTACATGATGTTATTTATTTATTATTTGTATATATATACATTGTCTCTATACATTGTAAATATGTTTATGAGATTAATAAAGAATTTGAATTTGAATTTGATAACTAATTCTTAAAGACAAATTTGTACATTTATCTGGTCCATTTAAGATACTTATCAGATGGCCATTATAACCCACTTAGTCATGAACGTACGAATACATATAGCAAATTAATTGGAACTTCTCTCTTTTGTAATCCCCCATGTAATTCCATAATGAAAATTATCTTTCACAGAAACTTCTAAAATTGCTTGAAATAAAAGATACGACTGGTTCTTTCAATTTTGCTTCATATTAAAACTTTTCCCCTATTATGACGCCCACGGAAGGCTACATTTGAAGCTGTATGACAAACGTGATGACTTCAATATTTCTATTGTCAAATTTCTTTTGCTTATTGTGTATTTGCTCTATGGAAGAGCTTGTTCTCACTATGGGAACTTTACACAACAACGCAAGTTGCTTACGCATAAATTGTCGATGAAGCAAAGATATTGCAAACCTAGATACTTGAACGGGATATTAAGGTCAATCAATATTTTTAAAAGCTTGTTCAAAAATTAAAAAGATATATTATTTTTAAACATCTCTTTTCTATTTAAAGCGTGTAGATTCTACGCGGATCCACTTAGTAACAACCGTTACTATGAAGAAATACCCGGATATAAGGACAGGCTACTTCGTAATTGTTCTATAGGTACCATATTTGTGGAGCAGGATTGTGGATGTGATATGGATCCATTAGCCATGGCTAAGTTACAGACTGGTACGTTCATACTAAATAAATCAACCTTGTTCATATTGCAAGAGAGGCCGTGGTGGCCTAATGAATAAGACGTCAGTCTACAAATCCAGGGCCTCTCACTGCTTCGAGTTCAAGTCTAGTTCAGACCATAAGAGGGAAAGTGAATTTTTCTTGACCTTTACTGGTTTCGCACCGGTGTCATTATAATGTGACTGGAGGAGTTGCACGGTTGTCTGTGGCGTACTGACCTGGTGAGCTAGAATCTTAAAGTCGGCCCGAGTGCGCGCTAGTGCAAGGCAGACCATACAACACACTCTTACAACTCGTGCATACACGAACTTGTTCATAGATTAATCCATAGAGATTGATAAAGTAGTTGTCGTCGCGAATAGCTGATGCTATGTTAGGCAACATTCAACAACAACAAAAACAACAACATCATATTTCAAGACTTAGAATGTCTAGTTACTGATCTGTATATTTATTGAAGAATTAACAATGAATGACTAGATGAAAATAATCAGCAAACAAAAATCATTATGGTTTTTAGATAAAAACTCGTTTCAAATCGTTGTTGCAGTTTTTGCATAATCAGTTTACACCAAACCAATTTTCATTTGTTTGATGATCATGAGACTGAGCGATTCTTTAGATGTTATGTGCCATTGATTCAACCTTGTTTTTTTCCAATTAAACAATATTCTACACATTGATATTATTGAAATTTTGACATATTTATTTTTTGTTTCTTTTTTGTAGGTGTATGTAATCCTGCGGTTGATATGAACTTTAACTCTGACTTCCAAGACCAGTCCGGAAACCAGATACCATGTGGTAAAGAAAACGTTACAATATCCACACAAAGGGCAAAGTTTAGTGGAGCAGGTCTGGTCAACTTTTGGAGATTTGCCTTCCAGGACTTCAGAGATAGTTTGGCAATTAAGCTGAAATTTCAGCCATCTGGGATCGGGAACAGTAAACAAGCTTTGCTTACTAACTGTATATTCAGCGACAAAGAGCAGGCTACTATTAATATCATAGCTTTGACATCTGAGAACAGGTTTACATGAAATTGGAAACTAACACTACAACATCCAGTATCACCATAGCATACACGGTAAGTACGATGAAGTGTTGAATTGCTGCAATCGGTCATCTAATATACCAATTAATGATCAAACCACAGTCCAAAAGTGAAAAATAGGCATACCGGTTCATGTCCAAACCACAATCCCTAAAGTGAGACACAAACATACTGCCTCATGTCCAAACCACATTCCCAAATATCAAACACAAATATACCGGCAAATGTCCAAAGCACAATCGAAAAAGTCAAACACAAACATACCGACGCATATCCGAACCACAGTTAAAAAATAATATCAAAAACAAACATATCGGCTCATGTCCAAACCACAATCCCAAATATCAAACACAAATATATTGGCAAATGTCCAAACCACAATCGAAAAAGTCAAACACAAACATAACGACGCATATCCGAACCACTGTTCAAAAAATAATATCAAAAACAAACATACCGGCTCATGTCCATAATCCCAAAAGTAAATTACAAACATACCAATCCATGTCAAAACCACAATCCCAAAAAGTAAAATACAAACATACCAATCCGTGTAGAAACCACAATCCCAAAAGTAAAATACAAACATACCAATCCATGTGAAAAACACAATCCCAAAAGTAAAATACAAACATACCAATCCGTGTAGAAACCACAATCCCAAAAGTAAAATACAAACATACCAATTCATGTAAAAACCACAATCCCAAAAGTAAAATACAAACATACCAATCCATGTGAAAAAACAATCCCAAAAGTAAAATACAAACATACCAATCCATGTAAAAACCACAATCCCAAAAAGTAAGATACAAACATACCAATTCATGTAAAAACCACAATCCCAAAAGTAAAATACAAACATACCAATCCATGTAAAAACCACAATCCCAAAAAGTAAAATACAAACATACCAATCCATGTAAAAACCACAATCCCAAAAAGTAAAATACAAACATAACAATACATGTCAAAACCTACATGTCAAACCACAACCCTAAAAGTCAAATACAAACATACCAATCCATGTCAAAACCACAACCCTAAAAGTCAAACACAAACATACTTATCCACACTTTTGTGCGTGAAATATATTCAAGATAACAAAAAAAGGCGTGATAAAAATAGGAATGTAATGGAGGAGAACCATACTCACAATAAAAATTACAATATCAGGTACGGTTTTATTTGAGGTGTTCATTTAGTTGGTCACTATAGACATGTACGAGATATTCAATGGACGTCATATGAAATTTGTGGCTTTCAAATTGCGGAACGCAATGTTAGGAAATGGAAAAATGAAATATCACAGTTTATAATGGTTTCTATATGTTAATTGTATACTATTAAAGAATGAATGTTGAGTATATGTGTGCGTGAATGGTGTTCTTGTCTTATTCATTGGTAAAAATGTTATACAAATTATAACTAAAAACATAGTTTTCGAAATTAAGCCATTTATCCAAGTCGATTAAGGGTCCTTTTGGTTGTAAAAACCAATTATGATATGAATGCTCCAATTATAAACAGTATTTTTAAAAAACAATTTGAGACTATTGAAATTTATTTTCTAAAGATTTTAAAAGTCAAACGTAGAAAATTAGTCTGTCCTCTAAAACAAACCACCAATAAATATATCAATATTCCAATCATTAAATATATTTTTCAAAAACAATTTGTGACTAATGATTTATATTATTGATATTTTCTTTATTTTTTGAACAGCCTAACGTGGAAAATGAGTTAATATTTGAGTATAATGGAAGCAGACTTAGTGGTATGGTGAGAGTTGGACAGCTACAAAGAGCAAATTCTACAGAGCTTACAGGTAATATAGGTTATATTGCAGATTTGATATCATCTCTATACGGCTGTCTCCCTGGAACACAACTTCCCTCAAGAGGTCAAAAAAAATATCAAAAGAACCAAAAAAAATTGACCAAAGTTAACTAAAATGTTCCTATGTATGGTAATAACAATTTGTGAAAACGATCAGATATTGTCAAATTTGCGCATACCACATAACTATATACTGCATCACTTCAGATCATTTTTATCACTAAACACTGTCCATGTCAACATTTAGAAGTGTTGGAATTATTGGTACCAATACATGTTCGTACATGTATTTCGTGTCTGATTTTGGTGTTTTCTCTTTAAATTTGATTTGTTTAGTGTCATTTGTAACACTGGCTGAACTGCTAAGCACATCCTGAGTTCAGTTTAATAGTTCTATTTCACAGTCTGATTATTGACTTACAGGTCACGTGTAGACGTAGAACTCAAACTTCTTGTTATGTCACCGTCAGTCAGATATTTCAACCTTATCGCAATCAAAATGGGAAAAAGCTGCATTAATATTAAGGTGACACATGTAAGCGTAAAACCCACAAAATTGTTGCTGTTGTTTGCAGATTGTCAGTCAGAAATGTACTATTGTCTAAATTAGCTTCTATTTAAAATTTGAAATTCCTAAAAAAAACTAAAGTATACTCGCTCATCCAACGTATTTCCTTAGCTCAATTTGGTAAAATATATTTTGGTCCTTTAGGTATCTTTTCAACATCTTGGTAACAATTTTGATTCCATAATTTTGGCCCAAGCACAACTGATGAGGAATTGTATTCCGAAACGACCGTCTAGTACTGTAGAATTAAAACTGGTATAATATGTAATCGGACATTTAAACCGTTTCTCGCAATCATAAATCACACTATTAATACTAAGTGTTATGATATTACTCTGACACTTATTTCACACACCTGATACTCAAATTGCTTTCTTTATTTTAGGTTACATTAAGAAACGTCAGAGCGGTATTGTGCTTGGTGCCGGAAGTGGATGGGGTTACTATGACGGCTACATCGATGACGTAAGTATCATTGTTATACAAAATCTAAAAAAAACCCAAACCAATACATGCCCAAACCACAATGCCAAAGCAAAGTTAAAAGTTTAAAACTGAAAAACAGGTTAAAACTTTATCCAGGGATGTGAGACCGGGTGCTATTGAAGAATAAGCACTTCCTGTTTAGCTAGTTACACCCGCCACGTGGAAATGACAGGAACATGGAAATATGGGACGTCAGTTCAGGGTTATTTTGAATACAGAGGCATCATAATCAGCGATCAAATACAAATTGAAGTTGCATGGTTCCCTATTGAATTCAAGTGATGTGAAGTTATAGTGGTTTTAACGCCACACCAGGATTATTTCACTGAGACCGAAGTAGCCAGTTTTTGAATGGTGGAGGAGTTTGGACGTACCTTAAGAGGAAAACCACCTAGCTTCCATTAATTAACCAAATTAATTTCTCACACAAAAGTGTTTCCCTACAAACTGAAATGGCATGTATATTCAATAATTAAGTAAAATGAGGTATAGTGCTTAACGTCACAGTCAAGATGAATTTGTTGGGATTGTGATTTGAGAATGTGTTAGTGTGTTTTTGTTTTATTCACTACATCTTAGTTGGCAGGAACTGCCTGGATTTTGATTCATTTATTGATATCTTTTTCTCTCTTTTTGTAGTTTAAGCTGTACGAATGTTTACCCACAAATCTATGGGGATGAGACCCTAGCAAAGGCCGGAACCAATTATACTTCAAAACAATAACAAAATATACAAATGACAGAAACGACATTATAGCAAGAGGGATTATAACGAACTGTAACTTAATATAATAATAAAAAGAAAGGTAACTAGGGATTTGTTTCTGCTGGCTGATGGATTATGGAGGGTAAAACACGACACATGGAAATTCTTTGCTTTTACTGGAACAGTTCAATTTAGTACGAGGAAAGACACGCATAAACGAAACATTATTTCTGTTTGCTTGGATTGAAAGGAAAAGGATAAAAAACAAGACACATGGGAATACTTTACTACAACTGGGGTGATTAGATTTCCAACCAGAAAAGTTGAAATTAAACGTAAAATTTTTCTGCTGCTTTTGAATGAAGGAAAATTAATGATAAAAATACGACACATAGAAAGGAAGTTAAACGGTTCCAGACGGACCAAGAAAGTTAGAGAAAAGCGAAAAAACATTATTTCCTTGAATACAAAGTGTTAATCTCGGTATGGAAACAAAATCGACTTAATACTGATAACATTCTGTTCATTTATGTGTAAAGCACCGTATCATTTTATTTAATATGGTTTCGTCGGGTGTGGATATATTTTGATTTGGAGTTTCATAATACAAATAATGTGTTGCCATGGAAACAATTGGATTTTCTGCTAAATGATACATATATAGAAACTACAAAATAGAAGTGACTCCATTATTTTATATTTTAAAAATTAACGTGAATAAAAAAATGAAACTGGATCCTACGAAGTGTAGATTGGAACTTTTTAAATTGTGATATATTTTGGAAGATTATGTTATACACAAACGCAAAAGTGTTGGTGAAAAGTTTTTGGATTGAACGACATTTGAAATATCCGTTTTAATGTTATTAGAAACATTTGTTGTTGCTAAAATATCATTTGTTGTTATCGTTGCTAAACTACCATTTGTTGTTGCTAGGCAAACATTGCTTGTAACTAGGATACTATTTGTTGTTGCTAGAATATCATTGCTTGTTGCTAAGTTACCATTTTTGTTGCTACGATACCATTTCTGTTGCTGCTAGGATATCATTTTAAGTTATTTCCACATTTAATTAGTTACGTAGATTAATTTATTTTTTGTGTCGAATCATAAATTATTCTGTCAATGTCGCCGTATAGAGGTAGGTTCTGGCTAATATTTGTTCGTAGTGTAGAGATGTTGAATAATACAGTCCCGGTATCAAGAAATCCATTTATGTTCCCTTGACAACGTGAAAAATTGTCGAATCGTTATTAAGTTCAGTAGTTTCAAATAAATGAATACTTTTTTGCAATATTGATTTTTGTCTATTGTCTTGTTTTTTATAACTTATAAAAATGATTTATTATGAATATCAAAATTTGAACAAAAAACCCAAAATAACCAAAAAAAAAAAAAAAAAAAAAAAAAACAAAAAAAAAACAAAGAAACAAAAAAAACCCCAAACCAATCAAACTATGTCTAAATTCAATCACAGTAAAAGCAAGTAAAACTCTGTCAGTTTATTACGAGGATCTCCATCAGGGAAGCGAGACCTGGTGCTTCAAAAGTGTGGGCAACTCCTGTAAAGCTAGGTACATCCACCACGTGTGTAAACAAAATAAAGTATGTAAAGAACATTGAACTATGGGACGTCAAATATATCCAGGGTAATTTTGGATACATAGACATCACATTTAACAACAATATTGTAATGAATGCAATACGAAAATACATAAGCTTGCAGTATTCTCGAGTCAACAAACAGCCTGCTTCGTTGTATGAACACTCTGTAACTGAACAGCTACACTACTTTGTAAAAAGGTATGAAAATCAGACGAAACAGAACAATGGGTTATAATGCAAACCAAAAACACACCAACTTCCATTTGATTGGAGGTGTTCATCTAGTCGGTGACCTCAATACATTATAGTGCAGTCCATAACAAGTGACTTAACTCTTTTGCTCTAGAAAAACAGGAATTGCATTACCCTAACAGTAATTGTAAATGGATTGAAGTTTTCAAACAATTAGGTATAAAAATGTTTTCCACATATATATGCAATAGTTCACTTTATCACTAGGGTTCAAATTCAATTTTGTAGAGCTCTAGTGTCAGAAACTGTGTCAGTTCCTTTCTGGTTTTCTCCGAGTACTCCCGTTTTGTTAATTCGACACTTTTCAAAGTATTAATTTGCTTTTGTATGGTGATTTGGCTTGTTTTTAAAAACATTATGTATTATTAATAATTAAATAAGTAATGCAAATATTTTTTCAAACATACCATTAAAATCGACAATTTCATTTATAAACAAAGCAATTGGAATCGCCAATCATTTTCATCAACCAATTAAAATCGTTTTTCAGCTGCTCAACCAATAAGAATCGTTGGCTTAATTTGTGAACCAATCAATATCGGCGTACTGTGATTCTACTTCAGATGGTTGATGAGTTCCTACTTCCCAGTTCGAGTATGAAACTTCACCCTTGGTCGTAGCTATAACGAATTGTCTGTGAGGTTTGTTCTCGAATACCCTGTTTGGTGTTCCATCAACTGAGTAACTCACGAGCCGGACCATCTGGGCTCCAATGTCGTTCCCTTGTGGACTTATTTCTACATTGTCAGCTTGTAAGACCGAAATGTTATCGGCTGCATATTTGATGGCTATTCTTAAATTTGACCCTTGGCGAATTGCTGTGACCAGATTCGACTTCGAGCCGGAAGTAGCGAGTCCTCGCTTCGATGTTGACAAGACGTGGTTCCATGTTCGACTGTCAATATACCAGTTAACAGCAGCTTTTGATGTGGGTATGGTTGATGGGGTAGAACCTGACACATCATATTGAACCGTTTCTACAGTTCCGTCAGTTGCTATGTGTTGCCAATACCAGTTTATGCTAGATCCAAATGTTTGCAGATCAGAACTAGCACTTTGGGCCAACAGTTGTGCGCTAATCTTGTTTCTTCTGATGACCAAGTTATCTGCCTCGACAGAGTAATTCCCAATCACGAGTTTTACCCGGTGACCGCTCAAAGCAGAGGATCGTAGATATTCCACCGCGCCGCTCAGGCTTTTACCCGATTTATCATGCTGAAAGGCCGACATCCAGCACGTATCGGCGAACCAGTTCATCGCAACATGTGATGACGCTGTACTGACGTTTTTGTGAACGCCGACACTCCAACTTGATTGATCAAGAAGCCCATCTGATGACCAAATCGAATACCACCAATATGCATCATGGACAAATTCTTGGTGATTGCCATTTGCGTACATCCCCAATCGCCATAACTGCTGTCCGGAAATCATGTTTCTGGACTGATCCGAACGGAGGTTGTTAAAAAGGGCTGTATAATATGTAGAACTGAAAAAGAACAGACCTCTGATATCAGCTCCCCGGATTACAGCTTGCTCTAACGTCTGAACACTACCACAAGTAGGAAGTCCGGTCTGAGAATTACAGTATGCCGGACTACCTGACTGGGAACCAAGAGCTGTTGATCTGTAAAATAATAAAAACGATTTTATTGCTTAAATATGTCCAAATACTCGATTATGATACCTATATTATTACCTTACATCATCATCATCATCGTCGTCGTCATCATCATCACCATCATCATCGTCGTCGTCGTGGTCGTCGTCATCATGAATCATCATCATCATCATCATCATAACCACCACCACCATCATCATCATCATCATCATCGTCGTCGTCGCCATCATCATCATCATCATCATCATCATTATCATCATCATCATCATCATCATCATCAAAGAGTGATTGAAACATTAGTCTCAAAGACGTTGTTTTGACCACACTTAAATGCATGAGAGGCAATGGGTTGAAAGGAATATAACTAAACACATGTGATGGGAGGTTAATCGTCATACATGCAACAAATAAATAACTCAAGTTTACATGCAACAATTAAATAACTCAATTTATGTTGACAACAAGCTTACCAAGGACCTGAAAATGTTTCATAGCAGTCAACACAACATTATTACTCTGTCTCGGCATCTAAAATTTATTCTGGATACATTTTACGTCCCATAGTTCCATTTTCCTTCCATTATTAATTTGATCACGCGTAGCTAGCTAAACCTGTGAGGTTTACCATTCCGGACCACCAGGCTGAATCATTTCCCTGTCCACGTGTTTAACATAATTTGCCAGTTTCAAAGTTTTTACTTTGCTTTTAAGGGTTGTGATTTTGACATGGATTGAATGTTTGTTTTTTATTTCTTACCTCATAAACCATTGTACCCCTACCAGCGCCAGAGTTTCAGCAGGTGCCTCAGCAGACGATGGTTGAATGTGCGATCCTATGAACCATCTTGTCATGTGCACGTGACCAGTTGTACAAAAAGTCAAGAACCAATAGAATGCGTCGGATTTAAACGATTCCCATGAATCTCTGCTTACATGAAAAATAGATTGTGCACATGCGTCTGCTTTGTTGTTAATGACCTCTATATTTTGAATCGAGGCTGAGTAGCTCCATGTTGGAATAAAAACCTGGAGTTGTTCCCCGTGGATAATGGCATCAATAAGAAGGTCCTTCCGGCCAGATATTATATTTCCAGAGCCATCGGTTTCTAGGATTTTCTTCCACGTACTATCGCAAGCAACTATACAAATTACAAAACGTTAGGTCAGAAAAAAACGTTTACAGGGTACTGGAGAAATGACTTTTTATTCAAGTAAAAATCGTTACACTTATATCGAGATGGTCAATTCAAAGAGTGTGGTTTGTGACATTTTCTCTGCGTACAGGATGAAAACAGAGGGTTTGGAGAAAACGTTGTACCCTTGACAAGTGAACTAAAAAGTCTCAAAACAGAAAATACCCGAGTGTTATTCGTGATGAACACCTGTGTTCTATACATATATGCACTAGTTCATGATATTCAAATTAAAAGTGTAGCTGTTTGTATATACGTTTAAGATTGAAGATGCGGCGGGTTTAGGTAGTTAAACATGAGATGTTACTTGGTTTACATTATTAAATATGCAGATATTTCCAGAATACTTTTACCTTTTTAACCCCATGTTTTCTAAATGTTATGTATTAGCTGTAACTATAACAAAAGTGTAAATTGGTAAAGAAGAAATAATGAAACTATACGGTTTCAATACGTACATATGCCTTGTCCATTGGTCCTAGAAGGCAGCGACACATAGATTAGAAGAAATACTAGAATAGCCTTCATGTCATCAATCCAAAAACATGTAAAAGGAATATCTTCAATAAAACCAAAATAAATGATATTTTATGAAACTAAAAAGACTACATGAATTCGCTGTACTGTTTACTATATAAAACGTTATGGAAAACGTAGTTTTAAGAAAACATTCCCTGGAAATGTCGTTATACGGTATAATGAATGATTGCATTTAAAAATAGTATAGGGGTTTAACGCCTTTCACTGTATTGTATTGAGAAGGTCGATTTAGAGATAGCGGAGAAACCTAAAGTACCCGGAGAAATCCAACTATCTTTGGCACGTGAACCGACAAACTTTCTCGCACTATAATCTGTCCCAAATGAGACCAAACCCTAAACACGTGAGAGCCGTTGTGATCCGTACGCAAACGCTTGAGATCACTCGGTCACCTAAGCCCCTTAATCAAAGGCTAAGCTAGGAATACCAAGAACATACTGCGACATAACGGACAGGTACAAGGAAATGTATCACAATATCCGTATCTGAATGTCCACTAGAAAAATAACAAAATGTTACAACGTTATCTCGATCAAAGTAGTTGAACGTCCCTTTTGCGAACACCGATGGACATTTGGTCGCCTCTTCTTGTCAGATTTAGCTTTTTTCTGTACATAACTTGCATTGTGTTGTGTTCTTGGTTGTCGCTGCCAAATTCGTGATTTTAACGTGTTCTTGATTGCATTGCCAGCTGATAAGAACATTGTTTACAGTTCAAAATATTAAGTTTCTAGATTTCTGTATATTAAATTATTTATAATTTGAATTTTGAACAAATTAAAATGATGGTATAGCCGATCATTTAACTACTAAAGTTATGCAGTTGAAAATCTATGTCATCTGATAAATCGAAAGCATCATTAATTGTAGATATTATACCTCACATATATTAAAACACTTTTCATTGGATGTTTTCCAATCACATGACATGTAATAAATGAGATGTTTCCCACAGAATCACTGTCAGCGTGTGACAACCCTTCTGTCGGGTGACAATTCTGGATGTCCACATACCTAGAGGGCAATTATTGTATATTATGTTATGATAAAAATAAACCTATTTAGTTCTGTATTATAAAGTATACCTCATAATTATTGACTTTTTTCGAAATCACAATTTTGCAATTATTCCATAATATTCAAACGTTTTAAGTTTTTTTCCAAATTAACCTGTCCTTCCAAAAAACAAAGAGCACTTCTAATACGCAAGTACAGTACAACCTGCCTAAAGGCCATCTCTACATAAGAACCACCTGCTTATAAAGGCCGGTAGAATTGTATCCCAATAGTTCTTCATTCATATTTAAACCTGTATAAAAAGGTCACCTGCCAATAAAGGCCACTTTTACCAGTTCCATCGGCGGACTTTATAGACAGGTTTGACCGTATACAGTCCTTCCCAAATGTAACCGGTCCTTCACAGAGGTTATAATTCAAGGACCGTTGGGCTGCGAATATTTTCAACACTGATTTCAAATATTTTGTATCTTTAGTACTTACTTACTGGTCTGGCAGAGTAATTATAAGTACTGTCAGTACTTTATCTACATTTGTAGACATAACTCGGTCAATACATGTTCCATATTTGACCTATATCTGATAAATAATACTTAATGAACAATGAACCAAAAATATGGAACTTTGACGAGGACATGCGCACCTACGCATCACAACGCTTTTCAACGCCTAAATATGATTGATTGATTGATTAAAGCTTTACGTCTTTCTCATGCATATTTCGATAAAATATCGAGACGTCACCAGTAATAGGTGAAGTGTCAAAAATATTGGCCTTTGCAGTGTAGGGAGGATTCTTTAACGTGTCCCGCCTGTCGTGACAGGGGGTATCGGTTTTAAAGGTCTCTTCCAAAGCGCCCCATGGCTTCATTTCTATGTGCCGAGTTCTTGGAGAAAGAGCAGTCACCACCTACTTCCAAGTCTTGGTCAGACTCCGGCCAGGGTTCGAACCAACAATCTTTCACAAACGAAGGAGCATGCACTCTGCCAACTGAGCTAATTTAGTAGTCTGCTAGATATATGTAACAGATTTTCTTGAATACAATGTTAAGACGAATTAGTAGTGCTTTATCATTGATAGACAACTTTCAAGTCAGCCCTATACGCTGTACTTTTCTAAAAGTTTCGACATTCTTATCGGAACTACAAGTACAACCTAAGGTTTATACGAATTCGGAAATAAACACCAGGTACCAATACAAGGTAAGAATTGATTGATTGATTGAATGAATGGGGTTTTACGTCCTAGTCGAGAATATTTCACTTACAGCGAGACGTCACCCAGCTATAGGCGGAGCGAGAAAACATTTGACCTTTGTAGTACACTCAAAAATATACATATTACTGAAGAAATTTTAATACCTGGTTTTAGGTTCACAATTATTCCTTAACTAAGGTTTCCCTTAATTTTGGCAATCTCTATTGGAACTATGAATGTACACATTTTTGACGAAACTGAATACAGGTGTTATAATCCTGAAATGATCCTAAAAATTACACCTTAAATTCCTGGATATTTTAACATTTCTCAAAATTATTTAATATATATATCAAATTTGCAAGATTTCCGTTAAGGAAAACCTTAGTTAAAGCATGATTGTGGGCCTGGTATCATTAAAGAGTGAGGGGTGTAGATACATCTCATTTAAAATAATTTCATTCGAGTTAAGGCGACAGAATACTAGTATGAGACGATAATAATGAAATTTGGCGGAAGGGAATGTTGGGAGAGTGGACCAGAAATCTACAAATGTTCGGCTCATAACGAAAGTAAAACAAGTTCAAGATGTTTGGCACGTTTTTGTCTGCTTTTTAGTATTGGGATTTAGACATAAATTGGTATGTTTGCTCTTGACTTTTTGGGTTGTGATTTGGACATGGATTGGTATGTTTGTGTTTGACTTTTTGGGTTGTGATTTGGACATGGATTGGTATGTTTGTGTTTGACTTTTTAGGTTGTGATTTGGACATGGATTGGTATGTTTGTGTTTGACTTTTTGGGTTGTGATTTAGATATGGATTGGTATGTTTGTGTTTGACTTTTTGGGTTGTGATTTGGACATGGATTGGTATGTTTGTGTTTGACTTTTTGGGTTGTGATTTAGATATGGATTGGTATGTTTGTGTTTGACTTTTTGGGTTGTGATTTAGACATGGATTGGTATATTTGTGCTTGACTTTTTGGGTTGTGATTTGGACATGGATTGGTATGTTTGCTCTTGACTTTTCGGGTTGTGATTTGGACATGGATTGGTATGTTTGTGTTTGACTTTTTGGGTTGTGATTTGGACATGAATTGGTATGTTTGTGTTTGACGTATTGAGTTGTGATTTAGACATGGATTGGTATGTTTGTGTTTGACTTTTTGGGTTGTGATTTGGACATGGATTGGTATGTTTGTGTTTGACTTATTGAGTTGTGATTTAGACATGGATTGGTATGTTTGTGTTTGACTTATTGAGTTGTGATTTAGACATAAATTGGTATGTTTGCTCTTGACTTTTTGGGTTGTGATTTGGACATGGATTGGTATGTTTGTGTTTGACTTATTGAGTTGTGATTTGGACATGGATTGGTATGTTTGTGTTTGACTTACTGAGTTGTGATTTAGACATGGATTGGTATGTTTGTGTTTGACTTATTGAGTTGTGATTTAGACATAAATTGGTATGTTTGCTCTTGACTTTTTGGGTTGTGATTTGGACATAGATTGGTATGTTTGTGTTTGACTTATTGAGTTGTGATTTGGACATGGATTGGTATGTTTGTGTTTGACTTATTGAGTTGTGATTTAGACATGGATTGGTATGTTTGTGTTTGACTTATTGAGTTGTGATTTAGACATGGATTGGTATGTTTGTGTTTGACTTATTGAGTTGTGATTTAGACATAAATTGGTATGTTTGCTCTTGACTTTTTAGGTTGTGATTTGGACATGGATTGGTATGTTTGTGTTTGACTTTTTGGGTTGTGATTTGGACATGGATTGGTATGTTTGTGTTTGACTTATTGAGTTGTGATTTAGACATGGATTGGTATGTTTGTGTTTGACTTTTTGGGTTGTGATTTGGACATGGATTGATATGTTTGTGTTTGACTTATTGAGTTGTGATTTAGACATGGATTGGTATGTTTGTGTTTGACTTATTGAGTTGTGATTTGGACATGGATTGGTATGTTTGTGTTTGACTTATTGAGTTGTGATTTAGACATAAATTGGTATGTTTGCTCTTGACTTTTTGGGTTGTGATTTGGACATGGATTGGTATGTTTGTGTTTGACTTATTGAGTTGTGATTTAGACATAAATTGGTATGTTTGCTCTTGACTTTTTGGGTTGTGATTTGGACATGGATTGGTATGTTTGTGTTTGACTTTTTGGGTTGTGATTTGGACATGGATTGGTATGTTTGTGTTTGACTTATTGAGTTGTGATTTAGACATGGATTGGTTGTTTGTGTTTGACTTTTTGGGTTGTGATTTGGACATGGATTGGTATGTTTGTGTTTGACTTATTGAGTTGTGATTTAGACATGGATTGGTATGTTTGTGTTTGACTTATTGAGTTGTGATTTAGACATAAATTGGTATGTTTGCTCTTGACTTTTTGGGTTGTGATTTGGACATGGATTGGTATGTTTGTGTTTGACTTATTGAGTTGTGATTGGACATGGATTGGTATGTTTGTGTTTGACTTTTTGGGTTGTGATTTGGACATGTATTGGTATGTTTGTGTTTGACTTATTGAGTTGTGATTTGGACATGGATTGGTATGTTTGTGTTTGACTTTTTAGGTTGTGATTTGGACATGGATTGGTATGTTTGTGTTTGACTTTTTGGGTTGTGATTTAGATATGGATTGGTATGTTTGTGTTTGACTTTTTGGGTTGTGATTTAGACATGGATTGGTATGTTTGTGTTTGACTTATTGAGTTGTGATTTAGACATGGATTGGTATGTTTGTGTTTGACTTATTGAGTTGTGATTTAGACATGGATTGGTATGTTTGTGTTTGACTTATTGAGTTGTGATTTGGACATGGATTGGTATGTTTGTGCTTGACTTTTTGGGTTGTGATTTAGACATGGATTGGTATGTTTGTGTTTGACTTTTTGGGTTGTGATTTGGACATGGATTGGTATGTTTGTGTTTGACTTATTGAGTTGTGATTTAGACATGGATTGGTATGTTTGTGTCTGACTTTAAGAGTTGTGATTTAGACATGGATTGGTATGTTTCTTTATGAATAATTCGTTATATTAGCTGTTTTCCCGCCACTATGATATTTGTTTAACGTTACGTTAGTTCTGTCATGTCATTTTTTCACCTACATTTTGCAGGTACTGGAAATATAAATATATTGGTATTAATATTGTCTCTGGTAGTAGTGAGCTACAAAACAAAGGCATCCATTCCTTGTAAGTAAAAAACGAAAACATTTTCCCAGATCATATTCATAAAAAAAACAATCTCCTGTTTACAAACTTTATGTACAGATTCATTCTTAGAAAAATAGATATACTTTGAATTCGCATCCTCACTTCCTGTGTGGAAGTTCACCTGTAAAACTTAATTTGCCATTTCCAAAGTTTTGACTTTTATTTGCTTTGGGATTGTGATTTGGACATAGATTTGCATTTTTGTTTTTGATATACTCAAAGTTCAAAAACATTCGCGGGGTTATTAAATTTCGTTTTTTTCGATGATAAGTGAATATCGCGAAATTTAATGTCAAGATGACTAAGTACCTTTCTCAAAGACACAATTCCACGAAATTTCCAAGAAAACGTTTAAAATAATTATAAAACCACAAAATTTCAGCCCCGCGATTTTTTATTATACTTCTAGTTTAAGTTATTGTTAGACTTTTTATTCTTGATTTGTTTATTTAATATGTAAAAGTGACTATAAAGTTCGAATTTAAGTGACATTTTTAATTCTTCACTATTTACAGTGTCATGTGACACCGAATGGACTCAAATACTCCAAACTGATAGCACCGGAAATGTAGAAACCGGAAGTAAATTAGAATTGATAAATGCTGCTACGCATGGAGCGGAACTACAAATATTCATTCCATCATGGGGTTATGCTTCAGGAACTACACAGATTGACATCATTAATAATGGTTCTGAACTTTGTGCAGGAGCCATCTTTCACATTAGTAAGGACAGTTGGGAATCGTTTCATCAAGATGCTTATTGGTATTTTTTGGACATCTGTACAAGCGGGTATATAGACAAAGCAAGATGGTATGTCGGTGCGCATACTCAACCGTCTTCAGTTGATATTTCCGGACAGACAATTTCTCGAGAGAGAATTATTTGGTTTGTAAGGTAGAGTTTACTAAAGCGGCTATATTCATAGATCTTAGTTCGTATTTAAATGCATGGCCTTGGGTAAATACCTTCGCGCTTATATCTAGATTTACCAGCTACAAGTAAGTTGCTTTAACATAACTGTTGGTGATACACTAAGCATGCCCGGGGAAATCATTAACTCAGTAGGCAATAAGAGTTATACCTATGTTATTGTCAGAAATATACTACTCTAAATTTGCTGCTGGTTAAAATATGAAAATCCTCAAAAAGCTAAAGTATACTCCCCCATGGAATATTTTACTTAGCTAAATACCGTTAAATATAATTTTGTCTTTTGTAGTGCTCGCTCCGTGTGTGGAATGTCGTGGGTTCGATCCCCAGCCAGGTCTGACCAACGACTTGAAAGTGGGTAGTGACTGTTCTTTCGCCAAGCACTCGACATTACAAATTGAAAGTCGCGGTTCTTTCGGATGGGAACATAAAATAAACGAGGTTCCATGTCACGGTGGGCTTTGCACGCTAAAGAACCCTTCTGTATAATGTCATCAACGCAATGCACAGGCAAATAATTTATTTCTGCACCTTCGCCTGTAGCTGGCGACGTCTCGATATAAGTGAAATATTCGTGACTGGGACGTTAAACACCATTACTCACTCACTCACTCTATGGAAAATAATTATGTTTCAAAATTTAGTACAAGCACTACTGATTAGGAATTGTATTCCGAAACGACCGTCTAGTGCTGTAAAATTAAAACTGGTATAATATGTAACCTTGCATTGAATATTATTCGGTAAATTGAACGTCACTTTGTTCTGATATTTCAGACATCAAAATCCAGACCCAGTATACTGCAATTCAGGGACCGGGGCACGGACATGCGGTAACATTGCGCATTTTGCTGATTTGGTCAGAAAAGCAGCCGACTTCCGGTTATCATATCAGACATCAATGACGTCATTTAATCATTTACAGATTTCTCATCGTGACACGTTGATATCCGGCCAATACCTCTGGTCTATAAGTGTTTCGACAGAAAATGACCACAGTGTATTTCAAAATGATGCGTATTGGTGGTTTGCCATATGGTCAACAAGCGGGCTCTTGGATATGTCGAGATGGAACGTTGGTTCCCATACTTTCAGATCGCACACTTCTACAAACTACCCAATGACTTGGTATGCAGATATATGCTGGATGCTAGCATATGAACACGATGATAAAGGCGTCACATTAGATGGGTCGCTTAATTTTCTTAAATCGGCCCTTCTGGATGGTCACCGGGTCAAACTTGTCATGGGAAATTACTCTATAGAAGCAGATAATCTAGTAGTGAAGTCTAACTCGATAAGTGCACAGCTTCTTGGACATGTGTCTCATAACGGTCCAGATCACTTCTCTAACAATAGCTATTGGTATTGGAATCACGTGACTACATCCGGTGAAGGGGAGACAATTCGATATTATGTAGGATCAACATCAAACGATACTTCTTCTAATTATACTACGAGTGCAAAATGGTTCATTGATACACGTCATTGGAAGCACGCCTTATCCACGTCAGCCGATGGAATTGCAACATTTGGTTCAAAGACGAATCTTATCCAGTATATACGGAAAGGTTCCAAGCTAAGATGCGTTGTCCATTTTTCGTCTGACCATATAATGGTTGCCCAAGCAGATAATGTAGAAATAAGCCCGGATGGAAACAACATTGGGGCACAAATTTTACGAGTCATAAGCTACACAGTTGAAGAAACACGTGGTCGCCATTTTGAAAACGTGCCCTATTGGAAGTTCACCATAGTTACGACGAAGGGTGATATTCGTCAATCTAATTGGTTGGTTGGTGACCACACGACTAGGGAGACGGATCCTATATCCGCTGATGTAGAATGGTTTGTGGATTAATAAAGAAATGAATAATGAATAGAAAATTAAATTAGCTTATTTTTTTGTTTATTTAAACTGACTTATACCTGGAAAAAATGACGATGTTTTGTTGGAACGCTCGGGTTAAATATATCCAAAATTGAACCCGCAATCATCATCATCATCATCATCATCATCATCATCATCATCATGTAAAAATCATTTTAGATATCATTTTTGTCAATAGTTTCATATGCTGTTAGCTTGTAACACGGAACTATAACAGTTTCATCATCATCATCATCATCATCATCATCATCATCATCATCATCATCATCATCATCATCATCATCATCATCATCATCATCAGCATGTAAAACCCACTTTAGATATTATCTTGTCATCAGACTCCCAGCTTGTCAGTTGACTAGTTACCACGGAACACTGGCCTACACAAGTACAATATAACATTCATTTCACCTTTTTATACATTAAGTTTACTTACTGTCGCGACAGTGAACCTACATCTTTAAAACTTAGATCTAAAAATGACCGCTCTAAGTATAATAAAATATATGTAATACAATTTATTTTAATATACAGTATAGACCTGTCAAAAATTTAAGACATAGCTAAAGAATTATTGGTGTCAATTCGACACCTAATCTACACCCCTTCAGCTGATTTATATATTAGGACATCTCTATCTATTTTTGGCTGTAATTTTTCGTTTAAAGCTTCCATGCCTCAGCCACTCGGTACTTGAATTCAGATTCTTTCTCGTGATCTCAATGTTAAAATTTCGACAGGTCTGTACTGTACATTATATATATATAAAACAGGTACAGACCTGTCGATAGTTTAACAGTAAGACAACAAAAAGAGTCGAAGCTCTTAGCTGCCGAGATCTGAATTGATGGTAGTTGAAAAATGGTCAAGAGATAAATGGTAGCAGATGCAGAAAAAAGTTGATATATTGCTAGCTAGAGACAGGTATAAGCTGTCATCGATTCGTTAGCTTGCCGTTAAACTTTCGACAGGTCTGTGTTGTATGAGCGAGATGTACTAGATATAAATTTAAAAACATGTCATTTTTGTAAATAACTCGCGGCGGCTAAGATAATATCAGAAAAGTCGGACAATAATTTCTTATTAAAATTTGATATGTTAACTGACCAATACACTATGATTTGTCTTTATAAAGCTGAGTGGATACAGATTTGGAATTTAAAAATAAGTAAGTATTTTATTTAAAATTTATACTGCGTTTTAATTTTTTTATTCATGTTTTCTGAAATGTGGCTGATGAGCTTGGGAGGTGTATGTTGGGAGGGGATGTGGGTTGGGTGGTGGTGCTGGGGGTTAAAAATTATGTAAATTAAGCAAAAGATTGTAGAATCACAACTTTTGCGGTATCCAATTTTCGTTTTTTTTTCAATTTTTGTACTACGAATAAATACTGTTTATGTGGTTGGAACTTCCGTGTTTTTTTCTTTCCCGTTAAAGGTACGCCTTTAATGCATGCATCTACTATTAGCAGCTCAGAGTATCCAGAAAAAATTGACATCGTGTTATCAAACGCTGACCACCAAAGTGCATCTAGTTGACCATCAAGAAATTTGTCTAATTTGAATTTGATGGAGATATGCATCTAGCCGGTCACAAATAATGTTAACAACCTCCAATTTGTTGGAGATATTCACCAATACAGATATTCAGCCAATTTGATAGGATATTCATTTTACCGGCCACCAAAAAATTCAAAGCACCTCAATTGGTTTGGAGCTATTCATCTAGCCGGTCACCAAAATGTTTACTACCTGCGACTGATTGGAGATGTTCATCTAGTCAACCATCAAAAATCCGTTCGACCTCTGACTTGATTTGAGCTCTTCATCTTGTCACCCAATGTAAATCGTTAGAATATTTATTCTTAAATAACGACTTTAAATTTCCATTTGTGTTTCCTATTTCCAGGTGGTTATAATGCACATTTTACTGTTCTTTGGAGTGATACAGTCGCTACTCCCTGTAGTTAAAAATATTCCAGTCGTAGTGGACCCATCTAAAGGTAGGTATTGAAGTGTCATAAACATTAAAAAAAATTAAATAAAGGTATATGAAAATAGGTAAGAATTTCTTTTTTGTATCCTTCATAAATTGCAATATGCAGTATTCCTCATAATTATCGAAAACCACTACGGTAGCTCATTTGGCAAAATGCTCGCTCCAGAAGTGGGAGGTCGTGGATTCAAACCCCGAGCAGGTATTACCCAAGACTGGAAAATGGGTAGTGACTGCTCTTTCGCCACGCACTCGGTATTACAGTGTACGAAATGAATGGAAGGCGTTACACAATACTAAATAAAGCATCCTGTTGTTGCGCATGCTATCAAAACGCACAGACAAAACTTCTGCACCATCGCCTATAACTGTCGACGTCTCGATATAAGTGAAATATTTTTGACTAGGACGTTAAACACTATTGCTCAACTCAACTCTAATGATATAATTACAGAGATTTATTTTTTAAAAATCATATTGTTGCAATTATTCAATAGATAAAAGGTGTCAACTAAAATCTTGGGCAACAAACAAACGGGGATTGATCCGACAACTAAATGATAATTTTTCTGCCATGAGAGTTTCTTCCCCTTGTTTTAGCACGACCGTCTGCTAGCTAACATATTTGTTGGTTTCGATCAAACAAAACCCATTTTTGAAGTCTTTAACAAAGAAAGAAATACTGAAACTGTATGCATGGCTTCACACTGAAAAATCTCTTTCAACTTTATATTTAGTTGCCCGGAATATTGAGAAAATTCTTGAAATTCAATACAAGATAGAAGATGGGTGACTCCCAAAAATGGACAAAAATACACGTAACTTTGCTGAAATGAGGACGCTTGGTTATCTGACCAGTAAAAGTTAAAAACAGAGGTAGAAAATCGAAACATAAAAATGAAATTAAAGTGTAGAGTTGTGTGTAAAAAAACAGAATTGATAAATTTTGCAAGAAGTATTGCCATGTTCAACAGTTATTGGGGGGGGGGGGGGGGGGGGATTAGGTCCAAAATGGTGTTATTTGGTACCTATTAAGTAAAAGTTCAAAGCTTAACCTTGTATATTGCCCTAGGCGCACAGCAAAGGTCAAAATTTATGTTACTCTATCTATAGCTGATGATGTCTTTATTTAAGTGAAATATTGGTCACTGGGACGTAATCAATCAATTAATTATCACAATACATGTAGCATAAATTACGTATTTTCAGATGATAGATGCCGGTTCCCTTTGGATATTGTTTTCCTCTTTGACGGATCCAGCAGTGTTGACGATATTGATTTCTTGAAAATAAAGAACTTTACAAAAAATCTTGTTTCAACATTTGTGGTAGATAAATATAACACTCGAGTTGGTGTCATAGAATTTGCATCCATAGTTGGTCACGTGATTCAGCTTGAAGACACGTTGGATTATGGGTATCTTTCTTTTAACATTGACGGCATAACAAAGACGGGTGGTGACACACAGACACACTTGGCCCTGCTGGAAATGATTCGGATGTTTAATGTAACAAAACGTACAAATGTACCTCAGGTCTCGGTTTGTATAACAGACGGGAAATCCAGATATCCCAATTCAACAAAATTCTACTCCGATAAAGCAAAGAATTCTGGGATTACAGTGTTCGCCATTGGTAAAGATGGCGCTACGTTCCGCGATGAGTTGGAGTTTATTGCAAGCGGAAGTAGTTTTGTTGATATTGTTCAGGATTTTGACTCTTTACCAAACAATCTGGCTTCACGGCTTTGCTCGGGTAAGACAAAATATTATGTGTTCTATCTTTTATAAATAGTTACGATCCCAAACTGCAATTTATTATTTGACGTTATTTAGCTGATAACGTTTAGCTAAAATTAGATCCAACTACAAAAAATTCATAAATTTACAAACATACTGCTTATGTTCAAATCACAATCCAAAAAGCAAAGTAAAATTTTGAAAATTTGTAATCAGAATTGAAAATGAAAGGAACATGGAACTATGTGATGTCAAATATATCCCATACAGTCCTGTCGAAAGTTTGAAAATTAGCTAACCACCCAGCAGCTGATCTGTCCATATCTCAGTCACGTGGTAGTAAAACTTCGACTCATTTTCGTTAGCTCAGTGTTAAACTTTCAACAGGTCTACTGTAGGGCAGTTTTAGATATCATAAAACTTTTAGGACTTTAAAAAGCCAAGGCGTGTGATACACAGCAGTGTATCTCTGCGTCAAAATTTTTACTTTGTTTATCTGAAATACTGATTTAATATAATATCTATTTATTCAATTTACAGTTGCGGCGTCTTCATACACTACTACTGCACCACCGACAACACGTTAGTATCTGGATTCACATTAATATGCTGTAAACGTATTTAATTTCGCGTGTATTTATTTTCGCGGTAAAGGAAATTTAGACATATCTGCGTACAGCAGTTAAATTTTCGCGTTTTTGAAATATGCACTATAACACAATCAGCATTATATAAATTTCGCTCGGTATTTATTTTCGCGCAAAACATACGACCGCGAAATAAGCGAAAATTAGTGAACCGCGAAATAAATACGTTTACAGTATTTTGGAGGTACCTGTATCAATTTATTTTTGTTACCTTTATTGATTTGTACGACTGGACAGATATATGATGATAAGCTACAGTCTTATCTTCATATAAAATACCACTATCGTATCTCAGGTAGTGGAGTTGGAAGTCGTGGTTTCCTGGCCGGGTCTGACCCCCCCCCCCCCCCCCCCCCCCCCCAAAAAAAAATAAATAATATAAAATAAAAAAAATATATATATATATATATATAAATGGTATATATATGGCAATAGTAATAAAACATAGAATTTATAAATATAAATATATGTAACAAATATATTTTTCATTCAGCATGTAATATTTTTTTATAATGTAAGTATACAAATGAAATGTACAATATACATGTATATAATATTTATATAAAGTTTTGTTTTACCTAATATCTGTCAAATCCCTCATTCTTTCTGCCCAAGAGATTGAAAATCAAGTAATATCAATAATAAGAGGGGCCACCAATTCACAAAACATCAAATAAAGGGAGGCCTATTCAATGAAGGGCTGCCAATTCAAATGAGGGGACAATAAAAAAATGAACCAATTCAACTGTCAATTTTACAAGGCTGCAGATTTAAGTAAAGGAAAGGGATTTCTGTTAATGATTAATGTAATTTAACCTGTACTTTCAGCTTCATCAGATAGGATTGTGTCCCCTGGATATGACGGTGTGTATTATACATAGGTGTACACTGTAGGTATTGGCAAACTAATTTGACTTGTCCGCTTGACGTTTAAAATTAAATATGCAGTCAAACCTGTCTATAAAGGTCACTCATTGGAACCAGTAAAAGTGACCTTTATGAACAGTTGGTCTTTATATACAGGTTCAAATGATATAAATAAAGAACAATTGGGATATAATTCTACTGGCCTTTATAAACAGCTGGTCCTTATATAGAGGTGACATTTAAGGTAGGTAGGACTGTATATCATGAACCTATAGGGATCACATATTAGTCTTGGTCTGCATCATGGGAATACTTTATTTCAACCACATCTCCGTATATAGTAAGCAGTAAGCGAGGGTTAAAGACATAACAAAAATAATTTTTAAATTAATTCCAGGATTAAAAAACCAAACTAAGATTGACAAAAATGGGACAATTAAACATTATAATTCAACTGATTAGAAATTACCTTTTTTGTGCTATAACTTTAATCGCAGTGCGTTATTCAGTGGTTTAGCGCACCAATGTAAGCTTTGATGTCTCTGTGTCCAGGATTGCTCTGGATATATTTGACGTCTCATATTTGATTACACACATGGCGGGTGTAGCTAGCTAAACAGAAGGTGTTTACCTTTCCGAATCACCCTCACTTCCCTGGTGGAAGTTCACGTGTCTAACCTGACTTGTCAGTTCCAAAGCTTTTACTTTGCTTCTGGATTGTGATTCGGACATGGATTAGTATGTTTGTTTTTGATTAACAAAAATGCAAAGATTAAACATAATAATTGAACTGAATAGAAATTACCTTTATTGTGCTATAATTTATATTGCCGTGCGTTATTCTGTGGTTTAGCATAACAAGCTATAGTACTACATACATCATTTCGAGACAATTTAGTTGTTGATAAAGTTTTATTTTTCAAATACAGGTTTAATAGACCAGAACAGGTTCTACTCTGGGGACTTTAAAGACTGTACGAAATTCTATATCTCCTTTGACGTAAAAGGTCAGAGAATAAGTGAGATACAACAATGTCCCTATGGACTGTTTTGGAGCCAGAATTTATACACGTGTTCCTATCCACGTCTGATGGCCATGCTCAACTTGAAATGTAATGCCGGTATGTATGTCTGAAAATGATTCGACACTCTTTTGTTTCAAGAATTTTGATTGGTTAATTCATTTCTATTATTTTTGCATGAACTGATTTGTACTCAGCGACGCACAGTAAAATTTGAATTCCGCTGTTTAACTTGCGCTTGTTGCATAGAAAAAAATAAGACTTCAGTGAATTATGTTGCCATTAAATAAAGTGGTTACCTTTACGTTTCTTAATTTGTAGTCATGTTTGTTTTTCTTTTCCTTTTTTTGAATTGTTTTCCTATTTTTTTCGGCATCACAATTGTTTACTGATTTGAAAATAGGTGAGACATGAACCATTTAGGTTAATTTCCACATACAGTAGATCACTTATTTTTCGCGAGTAGAAAATTTCGCGTCAAGACCATCTTTGTCTTATTCGCGAATATTTGAATTCGCGTTTCGAATCTTATTGAATACAACATATGTATGTCAACCTAGAAATATCTGAAATATCTGTGTGTTGAAAATAATCGAAATAATCGCGTTATATTTGAATTCGCGAATGGGATGAGTCGCGAATTTACGCCAAAATAAATATCTCGCGAAATAAAAGTGATCTACAGTATTATATACATATGCGCTTCTCAACTAACCACATTTAGAAGCCTTACTTCATTAGAAACGAATGTTTGAAAAATAAAGTTGAAATAACACTTAATTATTTTAGATTAAAAAAGAGGACAACATCTGTTAAGAGCACTTAGTTTTTTAATTTCTTTTTACTTATCTTAGAATAATAGCTAGTAAAATATTTTGTTATAAACATTATAATTCACATCAAGTTTTTCGTTGACAATTTGTAGAAAAAAATGTCTCTTAAATGCATAGTTTTATGGCACTAATATAAGCCATGAGCAACGAGATTTCAATTATGTCACACCCACCATGATGAGACCTATACTTCTTTTTTTAAATAAAAACACATGCAATTTTTCATTTTCAAGTCATTGTCAAGAATCCAGGTCACGCCCACCATGATATAAAGACAGATGTTCTCGTTTTTAAATGCAAGCGTTTCTTTTCATTTTTTTTCATTAAACAGGGTCATGTCTACCATACTATGGGGACAATGCTATTTTTTTGTTATTTTAAATACAAAGCTTGCAATGTGTGGGTCAAAAGAGCAATACATTCGACTCCGCTTAATATAAAACTTTTTTTTAAGTTCTATACCGTTTTGTTAGCTTTCTACCACTTTGTCAGATCTGGTCCATATTTTTGTCAGTCTGGTACTGTTTTGCAATGTTTGCACTGTACCTTTGTTATACCAGGTCAGATTGTAATCTGTACATTATATACAGTTTATTTTACAGCACTAGACGGTCGTTTTGGAATACAACTCCTCGTCAGTAGTGCTTGAACCAAAATTATGAAACCAAAATAACGGTAGATCAATGGTAAAATGCTCGCTTTGTATGTTGTCGGCCGTGAGTTCAAACCTTGGCCGGTTCTGACCAAGACTTGAAAATAAGTAGTGACCGTTCTTTCGCCAAAATCGGCATTTAAAAAAAATGAAAGTCATAGGTCCTTCGGAAGAGACCTTAAAGGCCGATGTCCCGTGTCACGACAGGCGTGGCACGTAAAATTCCCTCTCTGCGCATTACAATGGTAAAATTTTTTGCACCTTCACCTACAGCTGGTGACGTCTTGATTTAAGTGAAATATTCTTAACAGTACTAGTTTGCCTGCACGGTACTGGTTTTCCAGATTTGTACTGTTCCAGTTCGGTGATGTTTTACGAGGCTAATTTTTTATGCCAGCCCGGTACTGGTTTGCCTGCACGGTACTGGTTTTCCAGATTTGTACTGCCGTTCCAGTTTGGTATTATTTTGCAAGGTCAATATTTTCAGACCGGTATAGGTTTGCCTGCCCGGTACCCTTTTGCCTGCCCTTTACTGATTTGCCTGCCTGGTACCCTTTTGCCTGCCCTTTACTGATTTGCCTGCCCGGAACTTTGTTCCAATGTCTGTACTGTATTTTATTGATTTTAGATCCCTGTAATGGCTACAGTACAATCAACGTTCAAATGGCGGGAACCTGTAGCGGGTTTTGGAAATGTGAATCTGGATTTACTGTAGATTCCGGATGCTGCAATCTCGGAACATCTTTTGATTTTACATCACAACAATGTGTTGCTGATAACGCTTGCACTGATACATGTGTATCTGTTCCAAGGTTAAAAGATGGTAAGTATTTGACGCGCCATAGCTCCACGTCCCTGTCATTTGAACTTTTATTACACACCGTGGCGCGTGTAAATGGGTAAACTGGGGGTGCTTACCTTTCCGGAGTACGCGCCTTCACTTCCCTCGTTTACTTCTACGTGTTGAAGTTTTGCTTTGGGATTATGTTTTAGACATTTATTAATATATTTTTATTTTATTTTATTGTTCACGTAGGGATTTTTGTCACCAAAGTGGTTCGTTGACTAATAACGTTTAACGCCACATCAGCAATTTTTCAGATTTCGCGTCTCTTTAATTTGTCTTGTTAATCTCCTGTTATGTAAAATACAAGTTTATGTTTCTTGTTTTTATACAAGTATTTATAGTTTCCTTCGTACGTACTACTGCGCACAAATGATAACTTTTGTCTATGATTCATTACAACATTGCAGTTCCTCCCTACAATCAATGGTCCATTTGTGGCAGTTCCTCCCTACAATTAATGGTCCGTTAGTGGCAGTTCTTTCCTACAATCAATGGTCCGTTAGTGGCTATTTTTGTAATCTGGCACTAATTTCACAATCATTTTTTAACTAATATTTTCCTTAACCTAAATTAAGCAAAATTTCACAATCATTCCTTAACTAATGTTTTCCTTAACTCACATTTTGCAAAATTTGGCAAGCCCTTTATGGAAGTACGATTAAATATTTTTGTCAAAAAATAATAAAAATACTGTACCTTAACATTAAAAACAATTATAAAGGTTTATGTTAGTGCTTGTGTTGTTGTGAAAGGATATAAATGAATAAATGAAAAAAGTTTTAAATGTTGTCAAATTTAAGTTAAGATTTAAGTTAAGGGCAATCTTCATCAGAATTGTGAAACTGGGGCCATCTATAATGTGTTAATTAGAGCATAACAGCGCCGGCGTTATGTTGTTTTTGTTGTTTATGTTTTTTCTTTGTTTGTGTTACAAAACAGGATGTAACAGTTACTCAATACCTGGGAATGTGACTCACTATGTAGAATATATCAAAGCTTATGAACAAAACATCACCAGAGAATGTGCTGCAGGGTCTGGCTTTAATCAAACTACTTGTGAATGTTCTCTTAACTTAAACGATGTTCCTGCGAGTGGCAATATACAAACTGACGGTAAGAAAGAAAAACAAACAAGAGTGAAGTGGGTTAATGGTATTATACGATCAGGGGATCAATGGTTTTCAATCTTGCTTGACCCTAAATACCCTAATATAACTTTGAATGAGGCCAAATTGGTGTTACAACTTGACAGTCCTTCTGACAAATTCCTACAAATTCTCTATGTAGAAACAAACTTGTGAATATTTTGTCGTTTAAAAATATAAATCGGTTAGGCATGTGATTATGGAATCGAGTTTGATTTGTAATTACATCAGCATTTTCAAATGTACATAGAAGAAAGACTTACTTTATACTATGCGCATTCCATTTTTTTACTTTGGTCTTAAACTACTCTTAGACCATCATTCACCGAGGCCCTATGAAAGATAGATAGTGAATAAAAATTTTGAAAAAAACATGCTATTTTTATGTAAAAAGAAATACAATATTTGTATGCATCATGTCAGAAAGATCTTTGTTAAAATAAAACATAACAATATATAACTAAATTATTTGGCACTTTAAAATATAAAAAAATAAATACAGAATTATAGAATTGGTATTAACTTGGTCTCCTGTTGTAGATTGCAGGACAGTATTCTATGTATCTATAGAACAAACTACACCGGAAGTAGACGGCATGGCAGATAAATCAGGGAACCAGCATCTGTATTATCATCAGGATATGACGACATCTACATATAATAATAACGCCATGGCATATTTTAATGGCGTCACCAGTTTCTGTAATATATGGAGATTCGCCTCCGATGAATACAGGTTCTTAATCAATAACCCCTTCCTCCCGCAATCGAATGTCTGTCTGTCTGTCGGTCCGACCGACCCTCAGTTTAGTCGTTTCGGCTTCATATCTATGGAATGATTTTAACCAAATATATGAAATGTGAATGTAAACTAACATTAGACGATGCATTTGTACATAATGTGGGAGCATAGGTCCAGGCTCAATGTCTCAAGGTCAATATAATATTGGAGAAGCGGGTTATTTGATTTGCTCTATTTAAACTGGTTTTAATATTTTGTAATATTAAAACATTATCTTCAAATAAAGAAACTGATAATTTTATGATTCACTTATAGACACGGGATTGCCCGTTCATATTTAAGTAAGAATGTCTCAATTTGAAAAAAAAATCATATGGTGTTTGTCCCCTTAAATTCGTTTTACGCACCACTGTGTCAACAACGATTTGTAGCTAAACATGTATTTGACAATAGTCAATTTAGCCAAGACCAGAAACGAAGAAACAGATAGAAAAAGACAAACACACAGAGAAAACACAAATTTACAAAACTCTAGACCTTTAACCCAAACATTGTTTCACGGCAAAATTGTGCCTAGTCGTAAAGCTTAAAGTCCTACAAACATCTCACTTGCTAATTTTACAACTATTCCATTTTTAGCATTTTGTCAGCATTTTGCAACTAGGGGGGCGTTATGTTGCTTAGTAACATGCATTTTGGTCTTTTTTATGTTTGCCAGTTTAACATCTTAAAATATTTACATTCCTAAAAATTTGGTCCAATCACTGCTGATTGGTATAATGTATTCCAAAACAACCGCTTAGTACCGTAAAATGACAGAATGTTCAGTTATAATTAATAAGACCATATATTTTATCTCTTATAAAAGGAAAATGCATCTAACGTTTGAGTTTGCAACTAAAAGTGTCGACGATGTCAACTCAACTGATGTTCAAGCTATTTTGACAAACTGTTATTACACTGAGCCGTGTGTAGCGTCACTGGCGATCCTGATAGACAGAGCAAGTCATAATCTGGACTTCCGCTTCCTGTTGTTGGATCAAGACATACCGGCCAACATTACACTACCATATATTGTAAGTTAATTGATTATTTAAAATTTTAAGTAAAATTTAAACAGACTAAAAGAACACTGGATCTAGTTTCCTAACCACACTTTAAGGGTCATTTAAGTAGGAGAATTCAAGTGAAAACCATTTGGTTGAAAAGCGTGAAAGATGGGTATAATTAAGAAATTACCTACACAAGCGTGAAGATTTATAATAAAAATAAAGTAAGAATTGATAATTTAAGAGTTTTTAAAATATTTGTTGCATTTTTTAAAAGAAAATTGTGCAAAAATACACGTGTTGGGGAAAATAGTTTACACCTTGTATAACGAATTAATTTAAAAAAAATGAAAAGATAATAATATAGTCAACGTCATAGAGCAGTACAAAGGGGGCAGAGTTTGTTAAAGAAATACGAGGTTTTTGAAAACTCGACAATTTACGGTTGAGGGTTTCTACGATTTGTTTTCCTTTTAAAAATGCGTGTACCAGGCGTGATGGTTCATATTCTAAGGTTACCAACGATCCAAGGGAAGATTATAAAAGCTAAGATTGTATATTACTTGATTATTGTTGAGGCATATTCGGCTTTATATAGTTCAACATAGTTGAAACCAAACAATATTCACCTCAAATCGAATAGAACAGTATTGTGTGACCGTGCACTTTTAGTAACTTGTTGAATTTTGGATTAGTAGTGGCCTTAGAATATAAATGTCACGCCTGGTACACGCATTTTTAAAAGGAAAATAAATCGTAGATAACATCAACCGTAAATTGTCGAGTTTTTAAAAACCTCGTATTTCTTTAACAAACTCTGGCCCCTTTGCACTGCTTTATGATGTTGACTATCTTAATATCGTTTCATTTTTTAAAATTAATTCGTTATACAAGGTGTAAACTATTTTCCCTAACACGTGTATTTTTGCACTATTTTCATAAAAACATGCAACAAATATTTTAAAATTTCTAAAATTATCAATTCCTGCTGTATTTTTATTTATAAATCTTCACGCTTGTGTAGGTAATTTCATAATTATACCCCTCTTTCACGCTTTTCAACCAAATGGTTTTCACTTGAATTTTCCTACTTAGATGACCCTTAACAAAGATTTCACTTAAATCTAACAAATTTGAAATTTTTATAATTTTGTTTTTATTGAAAATATTGGGGATTGTAAAATGGCATTTTGAAGATCACTTCAAGCTTACAATGTAAACTATTTGCATTAATTTTGTCAAAAAAAGGTATTCCTAGTTCAAAAATATATTGCTAAAGTGCTAAATTTAAGTTAAGGAATAACTTAGTTCAGGAATGATTCTGAAACTAGGGCTAGTAGTCTTCGGAGTTATATTTTGTTGTACACTATTGCTTCAGAGGCTTCAGATCGTTTGTGGTTTAAGCCGAAAATTACTTTCGTCCACCACGTTTTCGTGACATTTTGGAAAACGTTTCCATACACCGGTTTTTTAAATGCTGCTTGACCCTTTATGGGATTTCCAGTCATTTGCCTAAAGTACAGACCTGCCAAATGTTTAACACTTAGCTATCGAATAAGTACTGAATCGGAAGCTTATTTCGGGCCCTTGGTAAGCTATATCTTTTCAGCAGCTACTATCTAGTTTACAGCAGCTTTTCGGCTACTTGGTAGCCATATCTCGACCACTTGGCAGTCAACTTAGGCCCTATTTCGTTAGCAGAGTGTTAAACTTTCGACTGGTCTGTACCGTATATGACAATATGCATGTACGTTGACTTTACTTATCAAAGCCTATTTATCAATAAACGCGGTTATTATTAGCTTTAATAGATATGGATATCATTGTAAATATTTGTCCTTAAACGTGTTGAGAGAGAAGTTGCTATATACTTTTGGTCAAATGCTTCAAATCAAATACACACATGTTGATGCAAAATTCATTTTCCCGAAAGGAAAGTTTTATGAAAAAGATAAACAAACATACCAATTCCAGATCTAGATCCCAAAGCAAAGTAGAACTTTGATACCTAAACAATTAAATTAGATACGTGGATTTCCATCAGGGAAGTGAGACTGGGCGATCCGGAAGGGTGAGCACCTTTTGCTTAGCTAGCTACGTGTAAATTGAGAATGGAAAGAAATATTTTGGGATACATTTGTATACAATTCAATTTATCTGTAATGAGAGCAGGAGTATGTACATGAATAAACGTGCATTTTATTTAATATACCAAGAAAGCATAGTATTTCAGGGTGTCCGGATTTTCATTGTTTACTTGGACACAATGGTCCATGCATTTACAAGTCACTGTAATTCTGTATATTACAAACCTACCTTAAACAATAACACAAAATCACGAATTTATATTCTCATGCAATGTTATTTTATCTTAGAACCTCAAAAATTGGCCCTAAGTTTGGTGTTTCTTAATTTTATATTTACATCAGGGAAAATTTATTGTGTTAAACTCTGTTGGAAACCAGATGTAAATATAAGACTATAACTACTATTGCTTATGTGACGTAACTCAATCTTTCGTGAGCCTATACGCGTGATGTCATTGATTGGCTGTTCCAGCGATTAGAAATGCATGTCGTACATGACAGTGTTTTAAATTTATTTAGGGATTAAAAAAGCAAAATAATGGTTTAAAAAAATGTAAATATATCCATTAAACTGTCTTTAAATGGCGTTTATGGTGGTATAACTGTCATAGCAGTGCAAAGAAAACTAATCATAATCCACTAATGAATGTTATTCAGTTTACTTTGTACTGCAGTGGAACTATTGCACCATGAACATGATGAACTCCATTGTTAAATGGTTAAATATTGTTTACCGTATACTCTCTTTAGGTAGACAGTATAAACAAAGTTTCTGTAATCATAGAAGATACCTTCATCTCACTAGCAGTAAACACCAACAACAAGACCCTACCAGTGAGTGGTACGTATAAAACGTATAGACAACTCTTTGCATAGTAGGAACATATTTGAAAGGGTAATTGTGTTGTTTGGGTTGTGTACCCTTGACAAATATGTTTGTGACCCGATCGCCCAAATGACTGTCATTATCTGTAGTCTGTCGCCCGATATGACACATGTATCTTTTTGATAGTGATGTTGAAGATACCAATTTTACTATGAAGAAACCTGTTACATCATATAAAGTGTGTTATTGAAGTAATGAAAACATTTACCGCTTTTAAATTTTCCACTGTTCAACTTTCTTAAGAGCGATAAATAAAACTAATTTTGCAATATTTCGTGCTGACGACTTAAGGTCGATGACGACATTATGTCGATGTACGTTACTAGTATTACAAATCGACGTAAGACAATACCAATTACGATAAAGCATAGCTTACTTTTGAGGAATGTTGAAAATTGGAGACGCAAAATATGGTAGAGACCTGTCGAAGTTTATATCTGAGATAAAGACAATGAGTTGAAGCTCTGCTGTTGAGTGACAGAGATATTTATAGCAGCTGCCGAGATATAGCTTACAGGCCCCAGTTTCACAATCATTCCTTAGCTAAGATTTTCCTTAACTTAAATTTAGTAAATTTTGTTAATCACTTTTTGGAACTACTGGTGAATATTTTTGTCAAAACTAAATGCAGATGTTTTAATCTAGAAGTGATCTTAAAAATGACACCTTAAATTCTTCAATATCTTGAAAATTAACAAAATTATAAAGATTTGAAATTTTGCAAGATTTAAGTTAAGGAAAATCTTAGCTAAGGAATGATTGTGAAACCAGGGCCAGGGGGAGATGAACTTTCGAATCGACACTGATTTACTCGCTATCTTAGTCTTTAACTTTCGACAGGACTGTACTGTTATTAAGTTTAACAATGTTTATCTGACAATACATGTATTACTTCCTGGTATAACGATATCTTCGGAAATGCTTAGTCAACCAACATTCCAGTGGCTGTAATTATTAAACCTTTTTTAACTCTGTAACACTAGTACTAGACGGTCTTTCGGAATAAAATGCCCATCAGTAGTGCTAAGGCCAAATTGACTGAATGAATATCTCTTAATAAACTAGAAATAGCTTTTCATAATTTTACATTATTGTTGTTTCTGATCAAAACTTTATTACATTTTCCTCTATGGGTTCGAAGTTATTATCATGTCGGTTTGAAAGGCGAATGTTTACCTCGAATAGTCTCCCTTTAATCATACATGAAGACTCTAAATAGGTTACAATGAGATGAAAATTATGATTTTTACATTTTTTTCATATCTAGTCCATCCAACGTTTATTACTTTTACTTTCTGGCTACAAGGGTATTATCAAGTTTATTACTTTTACTTTCTGGCTACAAGGGTATTATCAAGTTTATTACTTTTACTTTCTGGCTACAAGGGTATTATCAAGTTTATTACTTTTACTTTCTGGCTACAAGGGTATTATCAAGTTTATTACTTTTACTTTCTGGCTACAAGGGTATTATCAAGTTTCTTGTCTGATTGAAAGAAGAATGCTTACCTATAATAATCTCCCTTTAACCATACAGTTAGACTTGCAATGAGTATGCATTAAGATTAAAAAGTTAGTTAAAGTCTGTCCCAAGCCATTAGGCCCATCGGGCCGGAGCTTATCCCGGTTTCGGTGGCGTTAAGCGACTGAGAGTACAAGACTCCCTCCTGAATGGGACGCCGGTCCATCGCAGGGTTAACCCCCAGCATTTTGCTGGTACTCATCTATTTTTCAGCTGAGTGAACTGGAACAACGTGAAATTAAGTGTCTTGCTCAAGGACGCAACACATCGCCCGGTCCAGGGATCGAACCCTGGAAGAAAAAACGTTATTTCATATATATATATTATATATATATATATTATATATATATATATATATATATATATATATATATATATTCAATTTAAATTCAATCAGGTCCATTAAACATGTATTATATTTTCTTTCTGGCTACAAAATTATAATGTTTTTCTTGTCGGATTAAACAAAGAGAGTAGTCTCCCTTTAACCATACAGTAAGACTGTCCATCAAAGTTGCGGTGAGACGAAAAATATTAAAATACACTGCTTTACTGTGAAATTGAATTTCCAAAACTATCGTTTAACCGCGTTTATGATCATTTATCCAACGGTCTTTAGAAAAATCAATCCCAGATTCAGAGTTTGAGCAAAGTTATTTTATTTTAGTATATTTAAACAAAATCGGGCATCTATATTTTATGACTAAGTAACTTATTAAGAAGTAAGGAAGAACCAATACCCTAGGTCGTAGCAAACACGACATTGTCTAAGTCCAACCGTTGTATAAGGATATATACACTTTTCAAGATGAAAATCTCACGATTTGTACTGCAAATATATCTTCACCGCTTAAATTATTTATTTCCCGTAATTTATTTTTCCTACAGTTGTAACCGTGAAAATTTATTACCGTGAAATAGTAAAGAAGACCATAACCGCGAAAGTTTTCGGCCGCTAAATCTTCTTATACAGAATATATTTTAATATTTACCTTTATAATGTTTGATTGTTTTAAACTCTATTTTAGACCAAATAAAGTTATAGGACTATAATAACATTTGCTAATGTGACGTCACTCATATCTTGCTTACGCCTTTGACGTCATTGATTTGATGTTCCAGCAATTGGAATTGCATGTCGTATACGACAGTGTTTTTAATTTATTTCAAGATTCAAAAACAAAAATAATATTTTCAAAAAATGCGATATGTAACCATTGAATTGTCTAGAATAGGCGTTTATAGCGCGCGTTATTCAGTTTGAACGGCAATGGAAGTTGTAGCACCATAAACGCCATTTCTGGACAGTTCAATGGTTAAATGAATGTATCTTCTTTGTATTTCTGACGCATTCTATTGTATTTAATGAAAATAAATGAGGATTTTTTAACTTATAATTTAAATTATTCTAACTATAATATTTCAGAACATATAAAGAGATCGCCATCAGGATTTATTCTGGGTGCTGGTGGGTCATTTAAACATTTCAAAGGTTACTTAGATGAGGTGAGTATTGTACGAAAACATGGTTCTTATAGATCAAAAACAAACATACTAATCCATGTCCGAATCACAATCCAGTAGCAAAGTAAAAACTCTGGAACTGACAGGTTAGACAATTGAACTACCACCAGTGAAGTGAGCTCCGGAAGGGTAAGCACCTCCTGTTCAGATAGCTACGCCCGCCACGTGTGTATTCAAAATTGTGTGAAATTATATTTTATATTACACCTTCATGCATACATTGCCGTCATCATCAGACTGTATGATCTCTCTGTGTCCAGGATACCCTGGATTTATTTGACGTCCCATGTTCCTTTTATTCTCAATTACGATTTCACATTTGGCGGGTGTAGCTGGCTAAACAGGAGATGCTTACCCTTCTGGAGCAGCCAGATGTCAATTCACTCGTGGAAGTTCACGCGTTTTAACTAATTTGTCAGTTACAAGACTTTTACTTTGGTTTGGAATTGCGATTCGGACATGGATTTGTATGTTTGTTTTCGATTTTGACTATAAACAATTATAATTCCAATCCTTAAAAGATAAAGAGGGTTTTGCAGCATTTATATAGATCTAAATGTACTCAACAAATTTATTTTTCAAATATTTTCTATTTTACTTTTTAACATTGTTTTATATTATGTATTTTATTTTCATTTTACAGTTCAAAGTTGAAGACTGTCTTTAGCATACTTCAAAGAAGGATTTTATACCATGTTATCGAAGTACATTTGGTGTTGATATAATAACTGATGTTCTTCGTTGGACAAAGTTTTTATATTCAATCTGAAGAGGCTGCGTTTTTGCGGCTACAGTGGGAATACATACTCATATTTGTTTGGAACTATATTTTTGACGGTGAATTTTTAAAATAAACCACACAAAAATACAATAAATTTGCACTTTGAAGCAAAGCGCTTAGCAGTTTTCCGTTGAATTGGAACTGTTACGTATAATATGTACTGTTATTATAGTAATTCGTAAGTTTCGGAATATTCAGCTCTGCTCCGGTCCGGTGTAGCCAAGTCTAAAGGATCCATGTGGGAATACGTCAAATTCGGAATTTTCACGTCAGAACCTGAATTGTCGTGTCAGATCCGGTATAGTCACGTGGTATCCGAAACAGTCATGTCGGGCATGATATAAACCATATGCATAATAAACTTCTTATTTTAGCTATGATATTCTTTATCTGGCATTCCTTGTATGATATTTGTTGTAATATTTTGTTGTTTATTAGATGATAATAAATGTTGGAAATTTATATTTTGAATGAATTGAGGATATTTTAAACCTATACTATCAATTCCTCAACCAGTTTTGATATAAATGCCCTGGACATATTGCGTCCCATAGTAATGTCCTTTTCATCTAAATTTTATTAACTAACTGTGGTGTAGCTAGTTAAACAGGTGGAGCTTACCCTTTCGGAGCACCCGGTGGTCTCACTTCCCTAGGGGGAGTTTATGCGTTTGACTTAATTCGTTTATATTTTGCTTTGGATTGTGATTTGACATGATTGGTATGTTTTAGTATGCATTGGCCTAATTTCCAATTAAAAGTTATATTTTGCTTTTGGATTGTGATTTGCACATAGATTGGTATGTTTTTAGATTTGTACGAATCGTGAGTGGATTGGAATACGCGTGTTGTACGACCCAGTCATGACATTTTACTAATACGAACAGCTTTGTTAGTCCTATCATTTATTTATTTAACTTTGTTTTTCGGGGGGATTCAGAAAATCCTCAATAATTATAATGCTTAAATTACATGAACATTAAAGGTTAAAAATCGTGTTATTGAGAATGTGTAAGGTACTTGTATATCAAATAATTCAAGCTGACAGA
>CM037868.1:321048-338548 GCA_021292105.1 Anadara kagoshimensis
CCCGTACTATGTATTTGTTTTTATATTTTACATAAATTATAGTTTTTGTGTTTTTTTAAGAATTCAGGAAATTATTTTATTAATATATTAATATGTTTATGAATCATGTGATTCTATTAAAATATTTTTGTAGATTTTTTTAATTAACCTCGATGTTTAACAGAGACCAAATACAGTACAGACCTGTTGAAAATAAAAGTTGAACACTGAGTTAACTAATTAGCAACTCATCTCTGTATCTTGTTAACTACAATTTTTCATAGAGGCCGCGGTGGCCTAATGATATACACACGTTAGTCTGCAAATCCAGATTTGAGTTCGAGTCCCGTTCAGACAACATGTGGGAAAGTGATTTTCCTTGCCGTTGGCTTTTAATTGATCACCTGTGACTGCGGGAATGGTACGCTTGTGAACGACGTACTGACTCTGACTCTTAGCTTAGCACCTTAAAGTCGCCCCTGAGTGCGCGCGCTTGTACAAGGCAGACCATATGCATGAAACACTCGCACTTCACATGCATACACAAACTTGTTTATCATATTGAGATTAATCCATAGGGATTAATAAAATGGTTCTGGTTGCGAATAGCTGAAAAGTTGCTGATGCGACGTTAAGCAACATTCAACAACTTATCTCGTTCACTCGGTACCCAAGATTCGTAAGCTCAAAGTTAAACAGGTCTGTACTGTATCTCCCCAGTTGTTGAGCAATTTCTATCTATCTCTTTAGCTTTTAGCTATCTAAGCTATCTAGCTTTTTATCCATTAGTTATCCATATCTCGACCACTCGGCATCTAAGTTTCGACTTTCATTTGTTAGCTCAGTGTTTCTACAGGTCTTCAATGTATCTCCACAGCTATTAAGCAATTGCCATCTATCTCTTGACAGCTTTTTCGGTCAGTAGCTATCCATATCTCGACCACTCGACATCTAAGTTTCGACTTTCATTTGTTAGCTCAGTGTTTCTACAGGTCTTCAATGTATCTCCACAGCTATTAAGCAATTGCCATCTATCTCTTGACAGCTTTTTCGGTCAGTAGCTATCCATATCTCGACCACTCGACATCTAAGTTTCGACTTTCATTTGTTAGCTCAGTGTTTCTACAGGTCTTCAATGTATCTCCACAGCTATTGAGCAATTGCCATCTATCTCTTGACAGCTTTTTCGGTCAGTAGCTATCCATATCTTGACCACTCGGCATCCAAGCTTCGACTTCTTTTCGTTAGGTCAGTGTTAAATATTCAATAGGTCTGTATACTGTATCTCCGCAGGTGTTAAGTACCTACTATCTATCTCTTGACATACTTTCCGTCAATAGCTATCCATATCTCAGCTACACGACAGTCGAGCTTCGATCCTTTTTGTTAGCACAATGTTAAACATTCGACATACCTGTAGTGTAAAACTTTCGACATACCTGTAGTGTAAAACTTTCAACAGGTCTGTGCTGTACACGTTATTACAAAATGGTGTTTTACACCCCAGTCAAAATGGTTTCACTTATATCTAGGCTGCTACATGTGGTTCTTATATGGTTTAGAATTCGGAGTTTTTAGAGTATTTAGAGTTCTCGGAGTAGACCACAGACCTTTTGCAATCACTTACATTGTTTCCTGCGTTTTGGCGGTAAGAGGCACTTATTACAACGTGGTTTCCATATGCAATCTTAATACAGCGTGCAAAATCACCAATGGTTCTGAACAGTTTTGTCAAGGGTGACCGAGAAGTGTTAATCGCGAGGTTTTGGATCATAACACCTCCTAATACTTCTTTGTCAGTTTCTACTGTGAGAATCAAAAACAAACATACTAATCCTTGTCCAAATTACAATCCAGAAGCAAAGTAAAAACTTTGGAACTGAGAAGTAAGGTTAAACACGTGAACTTCCACCAGGAAAGTGAAGCCGGGTGCTCCGGAGGGGTAAACATATCCTGTTAAGCTAGCTACACCCGCCACGTGTCTAATCAAAATTGAGTGAAAAGGATAGAAATTATACCAGTTCAGTTATCGATGATTTTAATTTATTCATTTACTCGGATTTTCTTCACATTCGATTTGTCCGTCTGATGTTTGGTATTTATGGCAAGAACCACACTTTGTTGTTACTCAACTTGTAGATAGTTCGTTTACAACAATAATGATACGGAACCTTAACATTAGCTGCGCGGACTTCTAATACAAAGTTAAATATGAGCCTGTCTGCATCCAGTTGTTCAAAGCTCCATTTGCTTAACCAGATGGATAGTGAAATTTCAAAATTTTATTAAAATAAAAAATATTTGATATAAAAATTAAAAAAAAACTTTAATTGCTTCTATTAAATAATAATTGTGTGTATTAATTTTTGAATAGAAAATTGAAACCACAGAAATATTGCATAAAAACAAAAAAGACAAATCTTGGTTAGCCATATATATCTCACGAAGCTTTGAACAATTGGGCCCTGTTGACGAAACTTAATCATTAATTAAACCATAGTTAGCCAAACATTTAGAGTTGTGTTAATTATGGTTTAATGAGAAATTAAATTTGATTTGTGCAACCGGGCACAGGACCATAGAGTTACAGAGCTTAACATTAACTGCCACACTCTTCCCAAATAGTTTAGATTTGTCCGTCTGATATTTGGTGTGTAACTGTATTATATATTTATGGCCCGAACACACTGTTTTGCTGTAACTTGTATGTACGTGTAGGTCTTTATTTTACTGACATTCTGTGTATATTCAATACGTTATCTGTCATAACAAATTAAATTCTTCTGTAAAACAACTTAATTTTTATTACATTTTCCTTTTATTTTGACAGAAAAATAAAAAAAGCCAACATTTCTGAAGAATGGATATTACAAGACCCTCGCTGTCAACAATAGTACAAATGAAAAACACACTCAACATATCACGTGACAGAAACTTTTCATCGACAATGTCAAATGTTACGACTTCAACCATTGGTTCAAATTTTTCGACATTTGTAAACTCTTCAGGTATTGGTCATATAGACATTCTAAACACGGCCAGTGAGATTTCGATTCAGGATCAGGTTATAATCGGAGCCGGAGCCGTTGTCGGGATTTTAGCCGTTGTTGCTGTTATTTTAAGAATTTTAATGCCAATGTTTCGAAAAAGTAAAAAGAAGAGAGAAAAATCGACATACGACCAGTATGAAGGAGACAGAAAAACTAGGTATATATTTTAACTTTTATTTATAAACTGTATAAGAATTATATATGTATATAGATATAGATAGATGGATGGAATATATACCTAATGTTTAATTTTCATATTTATGACATTTCACATTTATAATATTTACATTTATATCAACATCTGCTTAAATATGACAAAGTAATATATAATATAAGTATGTATAAGACATTCTGATAAACATTAACCGACAATATACGAGATATAGATAATATCGACAATTTTAACTCCTTAAAGATGTAAAAACCGCTAATATTTACGAAAATGTGTAAATCCTATCAGGTACATAAAAACGTGTTGCTTACGTACAACGGAAACTGTTTCGTAATTGCACTCTTTAACTTTTAGAAGGGATTAAACATTTAAAAATGTATTTAAAATTTATCTATATAAAAAAAACCACCGGAAACCTTATTTCATTTCAGTCGTAATTTTTATATTCCCAATGCGAGTTCAGGCGAGAGACACAACTGGTATTTAAATATGCAAATATGGATATAATATGGATATAATATAATTGCACAAATTGTAGTTGTCGAAAAATACAAAATCTACTTAAAATAACTACAATAGTACTTGCAAAAGTGGTAGTTTTTGCATGATTGAAACCTTCCAATTTGCGAATTGAAAAAAAAATCGCGAAAATAGCGGTAGTCCTGCCTCGAGAATGGGCGAGAAAAGAACGCAAAAATAAACCCCTCGCAAAATACAAACAAAACGATTTCGAGAAAATCTCCATTCGCGAAAATAACCACATTTACAGTATTGTCATGTGCTACTTTTGAATTTTTATGAAATAATACATAAAAATTCAAAAGTAGCACGTGACAGTATTTGATCCAATATTATTTCCTGTTTTTGGCTGTTTTTGTCGGACATTTCGTGTTCTTGGTTACGTATACTGGTATGTGATAAACTTAATTGTTCATTACATTTCACGACTCGAATAAAACCCGTGTCCGTAACTATGATCAATTATCCAAAGTTACCCTGGATATATTTGACGTCCCATGTTCCTTTCATTCTCAATTTAGATTACACACATGACGAATGTAGGCTAAACAAGAGATGTTTACCCTTCCGGGGCACCTGGCCTCACTTTCCCTAATGGAAGTGAATAACTTTGCCAATTTTCAAAATGTTTACTATGTGTTTGGATTGTAATTTGGACATGGACTGGTTTGTTTGTGTTTGGCATTTTTTTTTTGTGATCTGGGCATAAACTAGCGTGTTTTTTTTTGCTAAACATAAAATAGTCCACGAATCTCTACACGAACTGCAAAAGAGCAAACATATATAAACAATAGTTTATTAATTAACTAGTTTCCTACAATACATTTTTTTTAAATTTGACAAAGAAAAGCATGTACTTGGCAACGACCAATGCAACCAGGATCACAACACATTACAATCGAATGACAAAGGCAGCGATACCAAGAGTTAAGTTGAGTAATGGTGTTCCAGTCAAGAATATTTCACTTATATCAAGACGTCGCTAGCTATAGGCGAAGGTAAAAAGTTTGCATGTGCGTTGCGCTGATGGCATTATAAATTTAAATTTTTTTCTAAAAATTGAATGTCACTAACAAAATGACACCAAGATCACGATAATCGGACACGAATATAAAAAAAGTAATGTAGAGTTTTGTCGGAGCACCTACAAGTGAAACATTTGATTCGCTGTTCCCCTTTACTCTTTTTATATACGAACGACTGCGGTAGCTCAGTTGGTAGAGTTCTCGCTCCGTAAGTGGGAGGTCGTGGATTCGAACCCCGACCGGGTATGACACAAGACTTGAAAGTGGGTAGTGACTTTTCTTTCGCCAAGCACTCGGCATTACGAAATGAAAGTCACGGTTTTTTTGGATGTGAACTTAAATAAACGAGGTCCCGTGTTACGGTAGGCTTGGCACGATAAAGAACCCTGTCGCACAGGTAAAATTTCTGCACATTCACCTACAGCTGGCTACGCCTCAATATGAGTGCACTATTCTTGACTTGGACGTTAAGGCCATTACTCAATTCAACTTAACTCTTTTTATATACTTATGGGTATTTTTAAAAAAGACCCTTGTGAGGCATTTTCAAAAAGACCCCTATGAGAAACACAAGCCTTTTTATTAGATAAACTACAGTATCATACAAAAGTTCAAGGTACATCATACATGTATATTGTAGACGGAAGAGAACACCGGACACGACCTACATGTTTACGCACCGATTGTTTGTTTATTTTAATGGACAATGTCACAACAAAAACAATGAAATTAGAATTTAACTAATTTATTCTTGATGGCCGGTAGATTTTACAACATTTAACAGCCACGGGCGACAATATTCTTATTTTGTTTTATGTAGAGTTAATTGGGCGAAATAAAATGTCCATTAGGCGGAAAGATTTTAATGATAGACGATGTTTGCGTGGGACAAAATATTATAAAAATAATTTGATTTAGATGCAAATGTACTTTTGTTTGTTTGTATTGTTTTGTTTCGCATGGACAGTAGACGTCTAGGTCGTAATTAGCACTCGAGTTAAAAATACGTCGGTTCTGACCTTTGACACGTTCTAGTACCCGCCAAAAGTCGATGTAATATATATATAGTTGTGTATAATCTGTAGTCTCAATATGTCTCGCTTGTGTTTTGTTGTGCCCCCAACATCATCTCCCTAAAACTTAGTTAAGGTTCGAGGGGAGTGTATAAGAATCACCATGTCGGCCTCTATGTCCGTGTAAAACCGCGTCCACTTCATAACTTTCCTATCTTTGATTAGATTGCAATCTGACTCTGCACAAATATGAGACAATGCGTCGCTTACCACATTTAGGTGTGTAGCTCAGAGGTCAAGGTCACAAAGTAATCCCAATTCTAGTGTTTTGGTTGTATTGTACATGTATGCACGTTGCAATTAAGGTACTATATGTTCTTTAGATCGATTTTGTATCTGGAAACATGTACTTTGCGAGAGCCAACGTACCTAATAACACGATTTTGTACAAGCTACAAGTTATAGGTTCCAGTTTAGATTTTCTGCAAGAACTGCAGCAAAAACAATTTTTATATCAACTTCTATAAAAAGTTTTACGTGAACGTGTCAGCCAAAAGTCGAGAGTTTTATATAACCATGGGTAAACATGTTTAATTTCATGTATTTATTTTCGCGGTAAAGGAAATTTAGACATATTCGCGAAGACAATTATTCGCGTTTTTGAAATATGCTCTATAACATTAAAAGTAAAATATAATTTTCGCTTTGTATTAATTTTCGCGCAAAACAAACGACCGCGAAATAAGCGAAAAATAGTACATCGCGAAAATAAATACGTTTACGGTATGCGTTTATCGTGTTCTGTTTTTCGGTTTCAATGTGTTAAATAAACGCCTTTGAGGTTTTTTTTTACTATATAAGAAACATTTGATTGGTAGTGTTTAACCTGGACACTTTTAGCTATGGGTTGTTCTATATTAGGACTCTATAAGCCTCTAATATACCTACACGTTATACACATGTATGAAATGAGTCATTCATAAGTGTTTTGATATAATAACCTGCCTTCGTACTTACAATTCCATAACCATGTCTGCGTGATATAAATAGACTGGTCTTGTGTTTTTTATGGTAACCGCGCCCGCGAAATTTGGTTCAACGAACCCCTGTACAATGAAGAATTCATAATACATATATGTTGTCAGTAATTTGTGTTATGTGGACTACTTTCAATATACGGTTGCTCATTAAAAAAATTCAGTTAAATTTTATATAACTGTCTAATGTCATGTAGATATCGTTAGTTGATAGGAACTGAAATGACTCAAAGCTTTGCCAAACTCAATGTTTCCTTGATAAAGTTCGCCAGTGTACCACGTGATCAATACCCCTTAACGTTTGTGCGGAACGTGTATGTAAACGTTTCCGTCGAATTTTGCCGGAGTAATTCTTTTTTCCATTTTTGCTGGAAAACTGAAGCGATTCCAATGGAAATAATTATTCCACAGAAACTTTATGGGTTACCACGTGGTACACACTGGTTTATCCTATATATGTGTGTGCTGTGGTTTGCATTGTTAATAACTCAATTAAATGCAATTTGTAAATGAAACATGCATTAATCTTATTTCATTTTTTCATTTTAGTGGATCACTTCCGCCTTACAGACTAGCGCCCTCTATATCTAATTCTCAGTCGTCGTCTGCTTCCTCCATTAGTCAGTATGATATATCAGATTCCTCCAGTAATATGACCAGAAGTACATACTGTTCTAACGATAGTCGTCTAAAGGCGTTCGGTAATCTACATGGCTCAACATTATCACTTCCTGTCTACGTCCCGGAATCCAAGTAAGTACATAATGACGTCACTTACCGGATGACGTCATATTGAATATTAATACCAGATTTGTATCTGTTGATGGCGTCATTTACATATATAAACTGCTGTTCATTATTAATTCCAAGCAAGTACTTACCATATCATGACGTCACATGAAACATTAATACCGAACTAGCATCTATTTATGACGTAATAAATATATGAACTGCTGTTTCATATTTTTGATAAACTGGTTAAAGTTTTTTTTAACTGCTAAAGTCTTTACATGTACATAATAGAGAATACCTCAAATCAATAACTTTGTCTGATTAGTTGTGGTTTTTTCAGCAGGTGGCACAAAAATACTCCAGTCGTTTTATTTTATTAAATTTATTATTATTTTAATTTTTGTCTATTGTTAATGAAAAAAATCTAACCGAAATTATAATCAGCGGAAGCACTATTTTACGAACCTTGGTACAAAACATCAACATTAATGGAAGATGCACATATCATTAATCCGAGTTAGTTTGCTAATCTTCCTTGGAGTTATGGTCCATTGAACATAATGCAAATCACTATTGTCTAAAATTACTTTCTGTTGGAGAATCCTATTTAAATGAATTTGTTTGTTTTATTTCAGTTGTGGATCATGTAATGACTTAGAAATAGAAGAAGAAAAAGTCTCCAGAAGATTAAATGATACATTACTAAAATCGTAAGTAAACATTGATTTTTCATAAAGCTCGACTCTAATTTTACAATCATTTCTTGACCAAGATATTACTTAACTTAAAGCTTGCATATTTGAAATCCTAAAATTTTATTTTAATTTATAGATATTCAAGTCATTTTGAAAATTGTTTCAAACTTATATCAATTGTTTTGCCAAAAATTTAGCTCCACAAAAGATAGTCAAAAATCTGCTTTTAGGTAATGAAAAACTTTGTTGAGAAATGATTGTAATTGGAGCCTTTGCGTCTACCCTTATATGTTTCGTGCTAAACTGATATTTGTAAACCTCTGTGACAAAAAATGCATACCTTTCTGCAATCGTCAAAACAATTAATACAAATAAATGACGAATGAATAAATCAATTAATATAAGTTACTAGTATGTTTAAACACAAGTACAATATTTCATCTGATACGATCTACTCAGGTTAATGAATCAAGCAACCACGATTGCTTGATGGGAGTTTTGCACCCGGCCGTATTTCACTTTGCTAGTATTTTGGTATGTGCATGTACATTTGCCTCGGTATTTTTTAAAGGGATTTATTGCCTTTGCTTATCTAAAATATTTGTTTCTATATCTTATTTTATCAAACGAAACTGTTCTATTTCACAGACTAGAACCTTTACAAATGGGACATACATACAGACAAAGATGGGATGCTGAGTTTGACCCTGGACAAATTACACCTACGGGGTAAGTACAGTAGAACCTGCATTAAACATGTTAAAGGTCATCTCTTTATCAGGGCTATCTTCTGTTAAAGGCCAGTTAAATTCTATCACAGTTGCTCTTTATCCAGGCTGTTTGTGTCACCTGTCCATAATGACCGTATTTACAGATTGTCTTCGATGGTGTTGACTGTATACTGCAGTACTTCACAGATGTGCTAGTAAAACACAAGGAGGACTACAGTTATACTATATATATAGCTATGTATGGAATCGTGAAACCCTTTTCTTTACAAGAAATGACAAGGCTATATCTGACCTTTTTAAAAAGTGGTCAGGGCGATGACTTTTGGAATTAAGCACACTATAGTCCATGCAAATTGGGAAATTCAAATTTAAAAATGAAACTATTTTATTCCACATATCTAAAGAAATGCATATTTGAAAGACATTGGACAACATTCAGTGTGTGTTCTTTTCATTGATTTCTTATGCTCATTTGCTTTAAAACGATGATAATGACAACATATTTTACACATCTGTCTAACGCTTTGTTCAGTCCTGTTAACAATCGGTAATCTTGGTTCCTTCTTGTTCATTTCAGTTCTCTTTCGTCGCTAAATCATCCCTCGGAAAGTTCCAGTAGCAGAAATAGTATAGAGCCAATGATAGATGTACGTCGTCAGATAAAACCTCCATCATACAGTAACAGTCTACAATCTAGTAATCTATTTACTGTAGAACCAAGACCAAGGTATATTATCGTCATAGTGTTATATATACATTTTAAATATATGCAGCTGAAAAACATGTCAATGGGCTTCGATGGGCTTCAACTACAACTACACCATTACAGAAAGAAATTTAATATATTTTTTGGTTTTGTATGAAATGTATATAATATATATTTATATTGTTGATAGTGAATGTTTCATTGTTCAATTGTTTGAATTTAAGTTAGCTTAACCAGATGCTTGGCAAACAATTGTGAATTCGCATTTCTTTGTTTTGAAAACAATTATCGAAAGTTATTAGATGCAACTGTTTTATTATCACAACGAAGCATTTGAAGCCAAACCTTCAACTACAATCCATATAATCTTTAAAAGTTTAATAAAGAATGATTTTTAAATTCACTAACCATTTGGTTAAGCAATCGGAATTTAGTACATTTAGGTCCTATTAATATAATGTGTAATTGTTATATTTTTGTATATTTCAGGTATGAATCCCGGTTGCCTACCAAACTGTGAATATACTGATGTTCTAAGTTATATTTTGTCCCGATTTCACTGTAAATAGATAATTATACAAATGTGTATAGCATAGAAATTGTGATACGTCTGTATAAAGTGTTGGCTTTCCTAAAATTATACAGAATTCCAGACTATGTGTGCATCCCAGTTTTCGTGTTATTTGTAATATAAATTCCAGACATCTAATGATCGGATGGTTATATTGTTATACCTTGGTGCTGTTTATATAACACTGAATTCTGTACAGATATTTCGTAGTCATACATTCCACACTCTGCATTCCCGTTTGCTTGTTATGGTATTATCAATTTGAGATCTAAGGACGGCTGTACGGAATTCACCTTTACACCTTGGTGTTATCTGACATGTGAATCGAACGTTCCTTTCTGTTTTCGCGTGAAACTTTTTAAATACATTTCTAAGGAATTGATGGAGGTACGGAATTCGCCACTATGTCTATATACCTTGGTGCTATTTGTTAAACATTTCTATGCATGACTTCTGTATGTAGTTACAACATGCAATGTGTCTTGTAAGTTTTACGGATATTTCGTGGAATCCATTAAAAATCAGAATTGACATCTGTATTTGGAACATGTTTTCTGATACTATTTTCTTATATGTCATATTTTCTTATTGTGGATTATTAGAGAGTAGGTGGCATAGATAACAATTTATTTGTTTAAACTATTGGAACAATCAAAGAAATTGTTTGTGGGCAGTGATGGTTGATGTTAATTCCTCTGTAAAAAGCTCATAACACAGGAATATGAGATGGGCAGCCACAAAGAGATTGCGACCTAATGTAAATCTCAAGTCGGAGCAATTGCAATATATATAGTGTTTTGTATCGCATTACTGGACCTTCGACAATATGTATGTTGTTAATCCGTTTGGCTAGTGTTTATTCACGGAAAGTAATACAGCTGATGATGTGGTAAAAACCAAAGTTATTGAACATCTTTGTACCAAACAGTGTTGCTCATGGTTGACAATATACATCTTAAATGGTCGTATGTGGTAAAATGTAGGCGTTAAGTTAGTGAAAATGACAAATAAAATTGATAGCCCGTATGAAGGGTGATCATCAAGTAACGATGAACTTATGGTCAACACAGTGGAAAAGATGGAATTTACTTTCCACCAAAAATGGACAGCGTACCTTGACGGCTGCAAAATGTTTTAATGTGACATTTCATTTGATAACGAAAGTTTACTTTCTTTAATGATGAGTGTGATTGTGTGCTTTACACGATACAAACTCGCTTATATCCTAAATATTTATTGCAGTTTCATTCAAATCATACCTAGATTGTCCGTTTTATGGATTGTAACTTGGACTAAAGATCTACATTCATATGAAACGGATTTAGCTAAATGGCTTACGCTATACCAATAAATTTACTCTCATTCATTACTATTATATGCTTCTTTAACAGAAATTCGAAGTTCATCTATTGAACAGGTTTTATGTTCAAAAGCTTACGGATTTTATGTTATGGCCAGCCTATTGTCTGTTTGTTGTCCTTGTTTAAGACGTTTTATAGACGGTGTCTGTCTGCATATTAATGATCATTGTTATATACTTTCTTATTTAGTGCATATTTCTGAATGCTTACCTTGAACAAACAAAAATGTTTTATAATTTTATTAATAAAACTGCTTGTATTTTTTGTGGCTTTTATGATTTGGTTTTTCATCCGACTCTTTAAATTTTGTAACCGTAACATGTAGTCATTATTACTCAGTAAAAGTGGTTTTTTTTTTATTTCAATTTTTTTTTATTTTATTGATATTGCCATGGTTACCTAATTAAAATTTCTTATTAAAAATTATTACTATATAAAATAGTTTTTGTTGCAAATATTTTTGCATTCTTTTTAAGTTATTAAATGTGTAAAAACCACATCTTTAAAAAGTAACAACTTGACTTCGAAATGAGAAGTGTTTTTGTTGTGTAAAAACAAAATTTTAAAAAGTAACAGCTTGATCAAAAAATAAAAATCACGATCTTTCCAAGGATCATATAAACATGATAAAAATACGCTATATGGCATAAAAAGAGAAAAATGGAGACACATTAATTGCAATGTTCGACTGCTTGAAGAATGAGAAATTAAACAATTAATGTGAGAAAGGCAATAAAAATACATGTATTCTAATGCTTTACTGTCTAGCCAACAGGTTACGGATGTTTAGGTTCATGAATATACTATTTGCTAGTTGGGTTTTTATATTTTACAAGTTCAAGGATATTGCAAGTCCGGGATTATCGAAATTTTCAAAAAGTTTTACTGCCGCCGTAACAATATCGTCGATACGTTTGATGTCTCTGTATTCAAGGTTGGCCTGTATTTATTTTACGTCACATAGCCCCATGTTCCGTTCAATTTCATTCTCAAGTTTGATTTCAAATATGATAAGTGTAGCAAGCTACACAGTGGGTGCTTACCCTTCCTGGACACCTGCCCTCACATTCGTGGTTAAATATAGCGTGTTTAATTCAATTAATTTACCAGTTTTATAAGTTTATACTATGCTGTGGATTGTGGTTGCGATATAGATCGGTTTGTTTGTGTTTGAATATACCAATTGTCTATTGATTTTTGCTTTTACCATTTCAACCGTCAACAAATGTTTCTGAAACAAGAGACATACATCGTTACTTTAAAACATGTCCTTCACCTTTGACGTCACAGTCTACCTGACAACTAGCTGCTCTTGAGGTAGTCTTTTTGTAGTCTACTACTTAAAAACAAACAAACTTATCAATGTTGAAACCAAAATCTCAAAGCAAACTAAAAACTTTGAAGCTGGCAAATATAGTACAACATATGAACTTCCATCAGGGAAGTGAGGCTGGCTGCTCCGGAAGTGTAAATACCTCCTGTTGAGATAGCCACACCCGCCCAATGTGAAATTAAAATTGGAAATAAAAGGGACATAGAACGTCAAATATATCCCGAGTAATTTTGGATACAGAGTATTCACACTTATAAACAATATTGCCATGACGGAAAATTAGCAACACTCGGTTCAAACTGATGCGTTATACGAGTCTGTGATAGCGTGTACTTAAAGCATTTAGATCGCATCGCACGCATTCACTTTTAGTTTATATGTAATAAAAACAATATGAATTAAAAAAAACTACACGAAACGAAATAAAGTTGTTCTAACTCTATTAAAACTACCTTATACACTCACGTAATTTATAACACTTTTGTAAACGCCATGTGATGATCCCGAAAATTCGATTAGCTGTTTTACTCTTTGGAAATTGTTTTTTCACTAAAACACTAGTTATGCATGTTGACGTCAGAAGTTTTGATCTGACTAATTTTCAGGGCTATTGCAAGTCCAGGCTTATCGGGGCACTCAAAAAGTATTGAGGCTACAATCACAGTATTGATAAGTTTGATGTCTCTGTGTCCAGGATTACCCTGGCTATGTTTCCATTCCTGATAGCCAAAATCGCCAATGGCTACTAATTTCTAAAGAATTCTTTCAAAAAGTAATCTTTTTTTAGCAAATTTGTGAAAAAATGCTTAAAAAGCACTATATTTTCACAAATTTTGGAAATTTGCTACTAATTATTTTAAATTTATGGAAACGTAGCCCTGGATATATTTGACGTCAAAAAGTTCCATGTTCTTTTCATTCTCATTTTGTTAACACACGTGGCGGATTTAGCTAGCTAAACAGGAGGTATTTACCCTTCCGAAGCACCCAGCCTCATTTCCTTGGAGGAAGCACGCATGTTAACCTTGTTTGTCAGTTTTAAAGTTTTACTTAGCTTTGGGTTGTTGTTTTGACATGGATTGGTATATTTGTTTTTTTTTTGGTCGTATATTTTTAAGAAATGATTTTTAAATTGGAGCAGTATCTAAACAGGTAAGCAATCTATAGCTTTATATGCATGTAGTAAGCATCTGTTTTTTTATGGAGTTTCCATTGTCCAAAAAAATTACCGTGCATGTCTAATTTTTATTTATAAACTCTTAAGACTTAACCTTTCTAATTATAGACTATATGTATATACACATGTACACCTGGCAGGTGTTTAATATTTAAAAAAATAAATAAGAATTAAAAAATAAAAAATAAAAAAAATATGCAAATGACATTGTAGCAAACAGGTTACACGGAAATGAAATATAAAAAAAAAACCGAATGTGGGAATATTTTTGTACTTGTACCATATAGCATCAGGACTAAAACTGACGACAAATGTCATTAAAATAAACATAAAACGAGGAAATGAAATACAGAAAACCAATACAGAATGTGGGAACATTTTTGTACCATATAGTATCAGGACTAAAACTGCTTCCATCACGGATGCATTGGTTGTCTTTTTGCAACTGAAGTTAACTATAAATTACAACGTTATTTCCTGGTAAATGCAAGCAATAGTTCCTAACACTTTGGTGGTGTTAGTGGTTCCAATATTGTAACAATGCCAGTTTCGGAAATGGTGTTTTGTCCCTTTCGCGATTATGCTACTTATACACTTATATCGGTCAGTTCTTGAGTGGTAACTTGACTGGGACGTTAAACACCATTACTCTCAACTCAACTCTTGAGTGGTAATGTGGAGTAATAATGTTCTTCGCCAAAGTCAAGTTTCTTTTCATTTATACATGTATCGAGGCACCGGTGGTCAGTTCTTAGATGAAGTATAATATACACCGGTGGTCAGTTCTTAGATACATTATAATATACACCGGTGGTCAGTTCTTAGATACAGTATAATATACACCGGTGGTCAGTTCTTAGATGGAGTATAATATACACCGGTGGTCAGTTCTTAGATGGAGTATAATATACACCGGTGGTCAGTTCTTAGATAGAGTATAATATACACCGGTGGTCGGTTCTTAGATGAAGTATAATATACACCGGTGGTCAGTTCTTAGATGGAGTATAATATACACCGGTGGTCAGTTTTTAGATGGAGTATAATATACACCGGTGGTCAGTTCTTAGATGAAGTATAAGCAAAACTGCCTTTGAATATTTTTTTTATTTTCAATTACAACAAATAATGTTTAATGTTTATGTTTATTCAGGAATTACAATATGCAATAAGCATGTACATAATTTTCCCAGAATTTTAAACAGAAGATAAAAAGTCTCTGAGACTATCGTAATGTCTGGACCAAGCGACAAACTGCATTCAAATTAAATTATAAAAATGTTGTAATTGAGATTGAATAAAATGTACTTGGTCTACGTCGTGCATCCGACGTCAATATATCAATTATGTAATAAAGAGACACGGTACAGGCTTGTCGAAAGTTTAACATTAAGCTGACAAAATTACTGCAAAAGTATTTATTTTCGCGGTGTACTAATTTTCGCTTATTTCGCGGTCGTTTGTTTTGCGCAAAAATTAATACCAAGCGAAAATTATAGTATGCTTATTGTGTTATGGTGCACATTTAAAAAAACGCGAAAACTCAACTACGCGGATATGTCTAAATGTCCTATACCGCGAAAATAAATACACGCCAAAGTAAATACGTTTACAGTAGTCTGAATCAGCAGGTCAACTCGGCTCCCTTGTTACCTATATCTCGCCCGCTTATTTGCGGCTGTCATTTACGTATTGGCAACTTTTCGGTCTCTAATCATGTATCCTTATCTGTGTCTCTCGGTTGCAGAACATTTTGTTGACTAAGTGTTAAACTTTCGACAGGTCTTTACTGTATTAGACTTGACTCACGACATACAACCAACCTCAATATAAGAACAAAGATACACATACCAGACAACAAATACTTAATTATTTTTCCCTGAAATAAATGTTCAATGGGCAGACATAGCATTAATTTATAGCCTTTAAAAAACAGAGTAACAGATTCTCTAGAGTTACAGAAATAAGCAATTTGTCATTGACGGAAAATATTAGCAATAAAAAAAAAAAAAAAAAAAAAAATGGACACAAACAAGAAAACATTGATTGTGGCCATTGATTATAAATTTTTTCTGTATTCTGTCTCATCTGCTGTTAATAATAATAATAATAATAATAATAATAATAATAATAATAATAATAATTAATATTATTATTATTATTATTGTTATGTATTTTATTTAAGTGTCACATATAAAAATTCAATGTTCACATACACACAAAAAACATTAATTTTTTTATATCCGGCCACATAGGGTGGCCTACGAAAAAACTTACTAGTATTATATCTATAATTAGAATACATGTAAAAAATACAACACAAATTAATCATAACGTGATGTTTAAAAATCATTTAGAATTTAAAAAACCTTATTACGTTATATCCTTTATAAATACCTTCGGTTGAAGATTTAGGTTAAATCATTATATAACTCTTTAAATTTGTTCACAAAAACCACGTACATAAAGATGCACAAACTTTGGACCTATTTTCAACAGATCAAAGGGGCATCTTTCTTGGCATTATTGCCAAAATAAAATTTAAATTGAAAATTTAGATTTCCATCATATTTGGAAAGTTAAATTTTTTAAATTATTTCATAAATTGGTTTCTTTAAGTTATGGACAAAATCGGCGAGTTGCTTCTATTTTTCGCAAAAGTTTTCGGTTTCGGGGATATGGAAAAAACACAATGTATAGGTTGTATTCATAAAACTTACCAGTCGATGCGCATTTTTTTAAAATTAACCAGCCACGTAACGTGTAAATCAAATATTAAAAAATCAGACTTCATTTGTTTCTATTGGCAACAGCAACTACTACTACGGCATCTGTCAGTCCATACAGTACAGACCTGTCGAAAATTTAACATTGAGCTAAAGAGCATGAGCCCAAAGTTCGATTATGGAGTGACCTACACATTACTAGCAAGTGGCTGTGAAGCGGCATAGACATATATATCAGCTGATAAGATATAACAAATGAGGGACTGGGATATTAAGCTGCTGATTCGGCTCCAGTTCGTTAGCTTTATGTTAAACTTTCGACAGGTCTCCACTGCACTTACTTTTAACCATTTCTATCACGTGCTACTTGCAATTTAGTAAAAAGTGACAAATGGTAAAAGATAAGTTATTCGTGACAATGATACTTAATATCGTGTTTCCAAGTAACGTCTGTTAGACACTTTTTAATATATCATACATGTAGTTCCCGCCTTGAAATTAAATTTGGTCTAGTTACTCGTAGAAGAAAATCCAGGGACGAAGTGGCAGCCAGATAAAGTCATTATCTACCGTGGCACCAAACCGGCTTTTGCACAGTGGTTCTTAATTATGGTTTCCTTCATTTCTTCCTACCGCCTTTTGTCCGTCACTCGTGTCCAAAACTTTAATCAAA